>CM073475.1:16387500-16837500 GCA_037074535.1 Gleditsia sinensis
CATGTTCTTAACTAGTGCAATCTAGGATTTCGCCACAAGAATGAATCAAACAAATTTTAGGATTATATGTATAATATACAAAATAAATAAATAAATATTCTCTAAACCATCATACAAAAATTAGTAAAAAAGTCAAGTGCTTTAATTTTTTTTTTCTATCACATCTTACAATGAAATTCACAAAAGTAAACTTTAGTTATAAAGATATCTATAATTTACTAAAAACTTAGATAATCCATAACTACTATTCTCACTGGATAGGGAACAAATTCGAGCTTTTCAAAAAATAACAGGTCAAGAAAAGTTAGTCAAAAATTTGTTTCTGCAACTAAGAATGAATCAAAGAAAATTATGCATAAACTAACACTTAAGTCCATATAGAAGGAATATCTCTCCCCCAAACTTAAGGTAAACAAGGAATTTGAAAAAATTAATCAACCTAAAGCACAAACCTAATTGAATCTCTAAACCTTAAACTTAAATTGAACATTGTTGTCAATATTTGAAAAATAAATTATATAATAAGAATGAGAACAATGTGCTTCCCCTAGTATATGTAAATAGTTAGGGTTGATTTGAAGTTCTTTGGATCCAATGGCAATATTGTTGCAATTTTGTCTTCATTTTAACCAACAAGAAATACCTCCCTAGGCTCATTTTGGGAGCCTCTAGAATTTGTTGCAAATAGTATAACAATAATATCAAAGCAATATAGCATACTAGGCTTCCCAAAGGTTACCCCTAAACTTATTTTTAAGCACATATGTTACCCAAAAAAAAACTACAACTTACCCTCAACACTACACAATTCCAATAAATACCTAAGAACCAACTAATAATCAAGATGCAATAAAAATTTCAAGGCACCTAACTTATCTGTTCACTAGTGTAGTACCACCAATAAAGTGCCAAGTTACAACTAAGCAACTCTTATCACCAATATCACTTACTCAACCATCCAAATCAAATGCAATTTAAAAATTTGAAAGAAATTAGGGCTAGGATAATTACTTACCTTTAAGAGCCCTCTTAGTCTTCTAAGGGGTGGTCAACCCATAGGTGAAGCTTCAAAAAACCTTGAAGCACTATGCACTCAAGACTAAGGTTGATTCAATGGATAAAAATTTAGGTGGAAGGGATTGGGTTGTTGAAATTGGCGCTTTTCTCTTTTGAGTAATGGTAGATGATGCTAAAAAGGTTAGGACTTGTGTTTAAGGAATAAATGGGTGCAAATTTGGGATAAGATCCATAAGGTTTTGGGCAAGTGAAATCAAAAGACACTAACATTGCAACATTGAAAATTTGATGCATCCTAAATTTTTCTTTATGCTCAAGCATTTCAATGTTTTAATTGAATGTTGTGCCAATACGTCTTTGTGATGTCCGTCCCCTATTTTTCAACCAATCTTGCATTTTTCTTTATTCTTCTTAATAAATTTGAGCTTTTGGCACCTGCAAACACCTGACACATGTTGATTAACTAAAGTTAAAAATAAAACTAAAATGAATTCTTAAAGACTACTAAACAATAATAAAAAAGGAAAAAGGAAAAAATAAGAAAAGGGAAAGAAAACTTATTTGTCTCCTAAGAAGCACCTAATTTATTGTCATTGGTTGGAGTATATTAGAAATCAACTCAGCTTACACCTAGTAGATAAAACTAAAACTAATGTGGCTTTTTTATGAATGAATTAAGGTTGTACCCCCAATAAGTTGATATATCTACAAATAACTAAGCTTGCTTATTTTTTGTTAGCTTTAGATCATCTCAATATTCTTTTATTATCTTTTAAGTGCATAGGTATTGGTCGAGGCTCCAATGATGGCAACTCTATAGTGGGGATCTTTATTACCATTTTGGTGAAGCCTGATATGTGTGATTACTCCAATTAAGAAGTAGCTTTTCTCGTAGGTTGTGGATCTAACAATTTCAAGTGCTTAGCTACTTCCTCACCTTTATTTTCTAAAGTAAAAAAAAGGATGGGTCAGGTGAATATGATGAATTCTTTCCAACAAATATTTCTCTGGTTTCCTTTTTTTTACAACCTGCAAAATAATTACTAGAGTTGTTAGGTAGCTTCATAAAGTTAAAAATTTTAAATGTTACTTGTCTATTTTGCAGGTGTTGAGGTAGTGTAAATTGAGCCTCTTCTTCTTGAATCTTTTTGCCTTGATGTTTAAAAAACTAACTCATTCCTTAATGCATTAAGAGGTTCATTTTGTTCAATATTGACCACAATTTCTTTACACTAATTTATCACCTTGCACTTAAGAGTGATATCAGTTTCACTCAATACCTCAAATGTATGAGTAACATCAATATAACTTATTTTGGAAAATATTGTCATCACCTTCTTGCAAGCTAAGCATCACCCTTTACATACTTAATGATTTTAGTAGCATTCCATGGCTTAACATTATGAGTGACTTTAGTATCACTCACTTGTGATAAGCTAAGCATCACCTCTTTGAGACTATTATGAAACAACATCAATCAACTCAGCTAATTGTGTTCATAATATATAAAAAGTTTGAGCGCTAGCGTCATTCTTAGCTATATCAGTTTAGTTACTCCTCAAAATTTTGGTCTTGTTCAGGTGTCGAGATGTATGCTAGTTAAGTGCAAAAGGTGTCTCTATTGTGTTGTTCTAGTAGGAATCAAGGTGACTAATCCAATTGAGATTTTAATTATTAGGATAGAGATTTTTTTTCCATTTGAAGTTGTCAATATAATTTGCACATTCATAATCATAAAGGTATTGTTCACCTTTATAAAGATTAGGAAAGATGAAAGGCATCTAGCAAGTCGAGTTTTACTTGTTATCGAACCTCCTTGATGGTTCAACTACTTATGCAAGTTAAGGAAGAAAGTGAAAGCAATTAAAGAAAATGAAACAACATTTGTCTTGCCATTCCCATAGACGAAGAACCTTTATAAGGAAGTGAAAGAGATTCTTAAGAAATGACATCAGTTTTGAGTTGTATTAGCATAAATTTTTAATTAACTTTTGTGAATAAATGATAAATTCCTTTTTATGATCATTCATGTAGTTGATTTCTCGTGAATATCATTTTATAAGGACATTTGCCAAAAGGTTTAAGACCTTGTTAGGTGTCATAAACATCCCAAATAAGGCCTTCCTAGTGTAATGTGCAAAATCATTTCATATAGACCTCAATTCCTTGGCAAGTGATATTGAAAAGAGATGCTACAAGAGAATGCTTTGTTTTAAGGATGATCACAGAGGAAAATCCTCACGAACCAAAAAAAAAACTTGTTAGAGGAATCCAATTCTTCTCCAAGTATTGCAAAAGAAGATACCACAGGGGACTCCCTTTTGTTTTAAGGACAACTAGGAAGAGAACTTATGTTTAACAAGCAACATGAAAGGATATACCACAAGGAACTCGCTTTAGTTCTTAGGATTATTAAGCTAGGGACCTTATTTCTAATAAATGACACAGAAGATGGCAGAAGGGGTTTTTCCTATTTTTACACTTAATTAGTAATCAAGTAGGAGTTACTTCTCGTGAGAACCATCTTTAACACTATCTACCAGTGGGCTCTAGTTCCTTGTTGGGGAGTTCTCATTCGTGAGCCTTCAATAGGGCTCTTGTTTGTGTGTGATTCATACAAGATGAATACAATGTTAGAACGCAAGTGCACGTGTCGTGACTAAGTAATAAAGTGATGAGTGAGTATCGTCCCACGAGGAGTGAACTAAAACTATTTAGATACTTTTGCTGTATGAATGCTGTAGCAACGTTAAGATGTTTCACAAGATTGGAATGAAAGTGGATTGACTGACTGTACTATAACTAAAATAAAGTGTAATAGGAAATAGAAGAGGAAACTATATTGGGAAAACTAGGGTTGCTCACGGTTGTCATGGACTACAGCACTCATATATGCTCTAGGCTTTGCTGCAGCAATTGTTCTGAGTGCCAAATTCAGTCCTGAATGGAGTCTTCCCAGATTGCCATCCCTTACAATTCCAAGGTTCAGACACGCATTCCTGCACCAGTCATCACCTCCAAATTGTGCATGAAGTTCATTATGGGACTAATGGAGTACCCGTATATCCCTACATGAGGTAACCCCTTTTCATTCAGCTTTTTCCCAGCCTCCATTACCCTTCCAGGTGAATGGTGGCCTTGGTTTTTTTCCTCCAAACTTTCGTTATTAAGGAAAGAAAAACTAATAGGAAACACAATTGAATGGCAAACAACAACTGTATCAAAATGGATTAACAATAAAAATGTGCTCGGTTCATTACAACCTTTGTGCAACCCCAGCTGGAAACTAGCCAAGCCTCATGGGTACACTGGTTACAAAAATCTCAGAAACACTGGTATGCATTCTAAGAGATAAAAACTAAATTACAAAATGCAGTTCTTTCTTTTTGATAAAACAGTAAAACAACAATAGTGATCAAAATTCCTTTCTAAATTAGTGCACTATCCCTTCATGTTGCACCTTCCGGTGTTAGCAGCACTCTAGGCTATGGCGTTCTTTTCTCCCTAATTCTCTCCTCTTCCTCCCCAGCGGGCTCTCCCTATAGCTGCTTTATGGCCTTTTATAGGCAGCCTTTGTGGTCCCAGTAAAGTGCCCTGGATTGCTAACATTCCTTCTGCTCTGCAGCCAGAGCCCTTGTTGTGCAGCTTTTTCCTCTCCACTTTCAGTAGTGGAGGCAGTACTGTACCAGCAACCTACAGTGTCCCTGCTGTTGTCCCCTGCTCAATGGTGGCTACTCCTGCTGCGCAGCTCTGCCACCTGCACCATATCAAATAGTATCAGCGTTTTGCAGGAAAGAGGGAGCAGCTTACCCATTATCACCCGGGGTTTTGCTATCATTGCTACATATGCTTACTGAAATGCTGCAGCAATGAGGTAGCTAACATTATATCCAGAAGAGTCATCCCATTTAATTAAATCAGGGGGGTAAGAGTGCTTAACACACCAGGAAAATTCAGTAAACAAACATGGACAGCACATAGAAACTATAATGAAATGCAGTTATCAAGTCCCCCCAAACTTAAAGGATTGCTTGTCTCAAGCAACCTACTCTGTCCACTACATTCCTACCACCCAGAAATTACAGGCTTTCTTCATGCATGAATCCATAGTTCTGTTGATAGCTCTCAACCCTCAGGATTTCTTCCATATAAAGGACACCACAAACCTTTCTCCCAATCACAGCAAAAACCTTCTTTGAAGTTGTGTGTGTGACATGGACAGTTTCCCTAAGAGCTACTTGGGTCAAAAACAACCAGAGTTCCTAAGCCTTCCATGCTAGTATATCGAGCTTCCTAGGTTAAGCTGGCATTCATCATAGGTGCAGACAGGGCAGCAAATGTGGGGGGTGGCAGCTCATTGCTTTTCTTTCTTTATTGTTTGTTTTTTTTTTGGCATAAAACTTATTCTAGCAGAGGTCATTACAACTTTTTGACGCGAATGCCAACATGTTCAATGCAAGCACTCGGTTACTCAGCCTTATCACCCTTAAACTGCTTCCCACTCATACTCTATATCCCTGTTTTACGCAAAGGCACACATGGGGCTCATGCATACCCTTGGTTACTAAGAAAATACAGAGCATTGGAGTGTCCACTTTATGTCCCTATTTTACGCAAAGGCACACATGGGGCCCATGCATACCCCTGGTTACTAAGGAACTACAAAGCATTAGAGCGTCCATATTTCTCTCTTTATTTCCTATTCCCCCCCAAACTTAAGCCTTTTTCACCCTATGTGCCTGCCTCTTTTACAATTCTACAGAGAGCTCCCAATACTAGCTCTAAGACTTAGGTCCAATTTTTGAAAGATCACCAAATTTTCTTTGGCAAACTGCCCATGATCCTATGCTCATTAGAAGAGGGTTCTGTGTGATTAGGTGAGGTTGGAGGTCTCCTATTTTGGTTTCTAGCGGACTAGCCAATCCTCCTCATGGAGTATCCCAAAACTTTCAGCAGGCTATGCAATATGCAAACCTATTTCACCCTCTCTCTTTTTTTTTTGGTGGAAGTTTTTTGTCATCCAATTATAACTGTATTCATCAAAATCAGCAAGTACTAAGGCAGACTCTTTCAACACAGGTAAGCAGAAACATAAGTGAACAGCAATATAAACAGTCACCTAAATAAGCAACACACAAATAAGCAAGTCTAAATCTAACATATGCTCCAGCAATACTATAGCAATGAACAAAACACAAAAGTGCCACAGCAATATTATTCCCAGCAGACATTATATCAAAACCTCCCCCCAAACTGAAATTGAGCAGTGTCCTCACTGCTGATGCAAAAACAAAAGACACCTAAAAACAGAAGGAAAAGTATTCCAAATACAACAGAGAAGGAAGAAGAGTTGAGGAAACTTCCTGAGGGAACTTCCTGAGGGTGCTAGCAGGCATGCTGCAGCACCCTAGGGGCATTGACCCTTAGAAGACCTTGATGAACTTCGAAGCCCACTCCTCTACTGTGTTGATTGCTTTGGGGCCTTTCTTTTGTGCATCATTGCTGCCCGTTTTGCAATGGGCTCATTGTCATCAAAGGACTCAGTTTCTGGTGTCTGGTGAGGTTCCGGTTGGGGCTCCTTGCTGGAGGAGGATCCTTCGGAATCCTTGTGTTGCTCGGTCTGTGGTTCAGGTGCTGGGGCTGATTCCTCGAAAGTGGTATGGAGCAAGTCAGTTGGAAACTCCGAGAATGGAAAGAATTGCTTAAAGTTCTGCTCCAAGGTGGTGTGGAGGGCAAATTCCCTCTTCTGTTCATAGCGCCAAAAGGTCTGCTGATGCTGCAGCAGCTGTGCTTGCTGTCTAAGGATTGTGGCTTGTTGCTGTAGAATATGCTTAAGGGTTTGGTCAACTGGATGAGGGGCAGAAGAAGGAACAGATGGTCCAGCGGCTTGTGGAGGGTCTCGAGAGGCAGCGGGTGGGTGTGGGGCTGCTTTCTCCAGGACAATCCGAGCAATGGTGGTAGTAGTAATGGGGTTGGTGTCCTTCAAGACTTCTTCATCGATGGAGACTGGTACTCCACGATTCTTGCACAGTATGGTGATGAGGGAAGGAAAAAGTAGGCTGCCCTTTTTGCGGCTGGCACATGCTTGGATTTGGCCGCTGATGATGCGGCCAACGTTGAGTGGTCTACCGAGTATGAGGGCGTCCACCATTGCTACTCTGTCTCTGCTCACCGTCTGCCCATGGGTGGAAGGTAGAAGAAGGGTCTTGAGAAAATGATACCAGACTTTCGCTGCCGGCACCAGGGAGATTCGATTGATAATGGTGGAGCCCTGAGGAGATTTATCCCAGGTGGTGCCAGGAAGGCACACCCGGGTGAGCATTGCATCCCAGTCTTCGTCCCGCAAACCTTGTAGATAGTCCTCATACTTGTCCTCTTCGTCTGGTAGATTGTAGGCTTTGTTGATTGAAGCTTGGTCAAAACGCACCTTCATCTCCCGAACTGTCACCCATTTCTCAGTTTCTGGTGAGAAGTTCGCATAGAATTCCCGAACCAGAGGAATGAGTGCTGTTTGCGGGTGGCTTGCAAAATTTTCCCAAGCCCTCTGCTTTACCACCGTGCCAACGTACATTGGCATCCCTAGATCGCCAGAGGAGGTGAAGGTGAACCCTTTCTCAGCGCAGAAGTTTTTAGGCACGATTTCTTCGTCATGCTTCTGCCGGTTTTCCTCAGAGGTGAATTTCTTCACCTTGCTTGCTTTTCTGGCCACTGTCTTGATTCTGGGCATGATTGGTTCAAGGGTTTGGAGGTAGAGGTTTTCTGGAATGAAGGAGGTGAGGAGGTTGTAAGGCTTTGAGAACTCCGAAGAGGTGAAGTAAGAAGGGGAGTTGCAGAGGTGAAAACATGGGTGTCTTAACTCGAGGGAGAAGTGGGTTGGAAGTTGCAGAGGTTAAAGACCGTGGGTGTCTTATGGCCTTCTGCCAGTTTTCTCGCCCACTTTAAAAATAATTTTTTTTTGAAAGAAGCATAGCAGAGGGGATCCATTGGTTTAGAGCTGACTGCGTTGCTACAGCAATGTTGTAGCAAAACTAGGTTGCCTAGGATTTTTTTCTACAGCAGAGAGTGCTTGGTATTAATCTTGCTGTAGCAAAGCAGGGACTATCTTTAGTATAGAGTTGCTGCAGCAAAACAAAAACTGGTTCTGCAACTTCTTTGCTTCCTCACCTGCGTAACAAACACAAAAGCTATCAGACTCATGATTTAAACTATCTTAGAACTATTGACTTAAACAACAACAAATTTAAACATGGGTTGCCTCCCATGAGCGCTTATTTTAGAGTCTTCAGCCTGACTTCCCTCCTGTTCATTCCTCTTGCAGCTGAATGGAGGTGTGTTGTCTATCCACATCACCCCCCAGATAGTGTTTGACTCGTTGTCCATTGACCCTAAATGTCCTCCCTTCCTTTTCTTCTTCCAATTCAATAGTCCCAAATGGGAAGACCTTGCTTATGCGAAAGGGACCAGACCAACGTGATTTCAATTTCCCAGGAAACAAGGTCAGCCTAGAGTTGTACAGTAGTACTCTCTATCCCACTTCGAAGCTCTTAGGTTGTATCTTCTTGTCATGCCATTGCTTTGCTTTCTCCTTGTATAGTTTGGCATTTTCATAGGCCTGACCACGAAATTCATCCAGCTCATTTAACTACAGCATCCTCTTCTCACCCGCAGCTTCCAGGTTCTAGTTTAGCTTCTTCACTGCCCAATATGCTCGGTGCTCTAACTCTACTAGTAGATGACATGCCTTTTCGAATACCAACCTATAAGGTGACATGCCCAGAGGTGTCTTATAAGATGTTCTATATGCCCAAAGTGCATCATCCAACCTTGAGGACCAATGCTTCCTCGTGGGACCTACTATTTTTTCCAAGATTCTCTTGATCTCTCTATTGGAGACTTCAGCCTGCCCACTCGTTTGTGGGTGATAAGGGGTTGCTACCTTGTTTCTTACTCCATATTTGGCAAGTAGTGCCTTGAACTGTCAATTGCAGAAATGGGTCCCTCCATCGCTGATGATGGCTCTAGGGGTTCCAAACCTTGTGAAGATGTTTCTCTTCAGAAATCTGGTCACGACTCTGGCTTCATTAGTCTGGGATGCACTGGCTTCCACCCACTTTGAGACATAGTCTACAGCTACAAGGATGTATTGATTGCCAAAACTCGAGGGAAATGGTCCCATGAAATCTATGCCCTAGACATCAAATAATTCCACGTCTAGGATGTTGTTCAGTGGCATTTCATGTCTGCGAGATATATTCCCTGTCCTCTGAGACCAGTCACATTGCCTTGCATAGGAGTGAGAGTCTTTGAATAGAGAGGGCTAATAGAACCCTGCCTGCAGCACCTTGTTTGCAGTTCTAACTCCTCCAAAATGACCTTCATAAGGGGAAGCATGGCATTGCTGCAAGATTTGCTCCATCTCTTCGCTGGGTATACACCTCTTTATCATTTGATCAGCACATTACTTGTAAAGATATGGTTCATCCCAGTAGTATGAGTTAACTTCAAGCAGAAATTTTTTCATCTGTTGCCACGTTAGGTCTGGTGGGAGCATTCCACTCACAAGGTAATTTACATAATCAGCATACTATGGCACATCATCTTGGGACAGGAAATAGAGTTGCTCATCTGGTAATCTTTTATTAATGTCATCTGCTCCAGAGCTGTGCCCTTCCAACCTGGAGAGATGGTTTGCCACTTGGTTTTCAGTCCCCTTCCTGTCTCTGATCTCTAGATCAAATTCTTGAAGCAAAAGCACCCACCGAATGAGCCTGGGTTTGGAATCCTTTTTCCTAACCAAGTGTTTGATGGCAGAGTGGTCTGTGTGCACTATCACCTTTGCTCCTACCAGATATGCTCTGAATTTCTCAAAGGCAAACACTACTACAAGCAATTCCTTCTCTGTCATAGTGTAGTTCAGCTGGGCACCTTGCAGCATTTTGCTAGCATAGTAAATAGAGTGAAACAGCTTGTTTCTGCGCTGCCTGAGGATAGCTCCCAATGCTGTTTCACTAGCATCACACATCAGCTCAAATGGGGAGGTCTAGTCTGGTGCCACAATAACTAGGGCTGTACTCAATTTCTGTTTGAGATCGCAGAATGCTGTCATGCAGCTTTCATCAAAACAAAAGGTTCTGTCCTTTTCTAGCAAACTGCATAAAGGTTTGGCAACCTTAGAGAAGTCCTTAATGAACCTTCTATAAAATCCTGCATGTCTCAGGAAGCTTCGAATGCCCTTGACCGAGGTGGGAGGAGGCAGTTTCTCAATAATTTCCACCTTGGCCTTGTCAACCTCAAGTCCTCTCTGAGATACCTTATGCCTCAGCACAATCCCTTCCTTTACCATAAACTGGCACTTCTCCCAATTCAGCACCAAGTTTGTTTCCTCACACCTTTGCAAGACTTTAGCAAGGTTTCCCAAGCATAGGTTAAAGGAGTCCCCAAAGACTGAGAAATCATCCATGAAGATTTCCACAAACTGCTCATCCATTTCTGTGAATATTGCCATCATGCATCGCTGGAATGTTGCTGGAGCATTGCACAGCCCAAATGGCATCCTTCGAAATGCAAAGGTACCATAAGGACATGTGAATGTGGTCTTATGTTGATCTTCTGGTGCTATAGCAATCTGGTTGTACCCTGAGTAGCCATCTAGGAAACAATAGTATTCCCTTCCAACAAGTCTATCTAACATTTGATCAATGAATGGCAGAGGGAAGTGGTCCTTCTTAATGCTCTTGTTCAGCTTCCTATAGTCCATGCAAATCCTCCAGCCGGTTACAACCTTAGTGGGGATGAGCTCATTGCTATCGGTTTCCACCACAGTCATGTCCCCTTTCTTGGGAACACACTGGACCAGACTCACCCAGGAGCTATCTGATATGGGGTAAATGATTCTAGCATCCAGCCATTTAATGATCTCCTTCTTCACCACCTCCTTCATTATTGGGTTGAGCCTTCGCTGGGGTTCTATGGACCCTTTTTCGTTGCTTTCCAAGAGGATCTTATGCATACAAAATGAGGGCTGATTCCCTTAATGTCAGCAAGTGTCCAGCCAATGGCCCTTCTGAATTTCTTCAGTGTCAGGACCAATTTCTCCTTTTGTTCCTCTGTCAAAAGTGCTGAGACAACCACAGGAAGAGTGGCTATTTCTCCTAAATATGCATACTTAAGGTGTGCTGGCAGAGGCTTCATCTCCAAAGCTGGTGGTTCTTCCACTGATGCTTTCAGCAGCCTTGAATCTGGTGTGGTCTCATATAATGGCTCCTTTATTGGCTCCTGCTTCCTAAAGCTTTTCCTGACATCAATCCATGCCCATTCCTTCTCATCTTCTCCTTCAGAATCTGAGTGTTCTGTCCATGCTGCTGCTGGTGGCTCCTTGCAGCATTTTTCCAATTGTTCTGATGCTAATGTGTCTATCATAGACACCACTGCACATTCCTCTTCTTTACTGGCAAACCTCATGGTCTGGAGCACATTGAATGTAACCTGCTCGTCCTGGACTCTCATGGTTAATTCACCCTTCTGAACATCAATCAGTGTCCGGCCAGTTGCTAGGAATGGTCTGCCCAATATAATTGGTACCTCTGCATCAGCTTCATAATCCAGAATTATGAAGTCTACTGGGAAGATGAACTTATCCACCTTAACCAGTACATCCTCTATTTTTCCCTCTGGATGGGCAATGGATCTGTCTGCCAATTGCAGTGTGACTTTGGTAGGCCGAGCTTCTCCAATTCTTAGCTTTTTAAAGATGGCCATTAGCATAAGGTTGATGCTTGCTCCCAAATCATAAAGTGCCTTGCCAAAATACTGGTTCCCGATTGAACAAGGTATGGTGAAACTGTCTGGATCCTTAAGTTTGGGTGGCAACTTATTTTGCAGCACAGCACTGCATTCTCTTGTGAGAGCAATAGTCTCAAACTCACCAAATCTCCTCTTCTTGGTCAGGATGTCCTTCATGAATTTCACATAATTCGGCATCTGCTCCAGTGCTTCCACCAGAGGAATGTTGATGTGTAGCTATTTCAGGACATCTAGGAACCTTCTAAATTGCGGGTCATTCTGCTGCTTCTAAAATCTCTGAGGGAAAGGGGGAGGTAGCTTGGTTTACTGCATGCCCTGCTGCGGCAAAGTTGCTGACTTTTGCTGTGGCATAGCTGCAGCATTTTCTCTAGAGATGGTTTCTTCCTCGCTTACCTCCTCCTCTTGCTTCTTTTTGTCTTTTTTCTTCTCCAGAGGTACAATGGAGTCTGTCTGGTCTTGCCCTCTTGCTTTTGGTGCTTCCACCATCTTCTCACTCCTCGGGGCTATAGCCTTGCAATGCTCTTTCCCTTCTCTCCTAGGGACTTCAGTATTACTAGGAAGTGTCCCTAGGGGTCTGCTTTTTAGTTCATTGGCAAGCTGCCCCACTTGAGTTTCCAAATTCCGTAATGAGACTGCTTGACTCTGGATTAGAGCATCATTCCTTGCCATATATTCCTTCAGCATGGATTCCAGTGAAGTGTGGGCTTCTTGAGGCTGTTGTCTTTGCTGCTGGAAGCCTGGTGGACCCTGTGGTCTTTGTGGGGTAGAGTTGCTCCCCTGTCTTGTACCATAGTTACTCTAGGAGAAATTAGGGTGTTGCCTCCATCCAGGGTTATATATATTGGAGTAAGGGTTGTTATTGCGATTCATATTACCCACGAAACACACTGATTCTGGGTTTGAGGGACAAGCTTCAAATAGATTAGGTCCATTGCATAGTACACAAGATGGTCCAGTTTCCTGGACTGCATTGGCTGCTTGAGGGCGGGCAATTTGCTGGCTTTTCAAGACATTAACTAGTGAAACTAGCTGGGCTGTGAGAGAAGTCACTTCGCTTACTTCGTGCATGCCTGCTGCTTTCTTTCCAGTTGAAACTCTGTCCATTGGCCATTGATAATTGTTACTGGCCATTCTTTCAAGCAACTCATGTGCTTCATTATACGTCTTAGACAAGAGTGCCCCATTAGCTGCTGCATCCACTATGGTACGGGTTTGGGCATTGAGGCCATTGTAAAAGGTCTCCATCTGAATTCAGTAAGGAATTCCATGATGGGGGCATCTCCGTAATAGCTCTTTATACCTCTCCCAGGTCTCATACAAAGATTCACCTTCTAATTGCTGCAAAGAGGTGATGTCATTTCTTAATCTGGCATTCTTGGTGGGCGGGAAGTATTTCAGCAGAAATTTTTCTGCCAAATCACTCCAGTTAGCGATAGAGTCAGGTGGCAGAGAGTTCAACCATGCTCTTGCTCGGTCTCTTAATGAATAAGGGAACATCTTTAGCCTGAGCACTTTTTCTGTTACCCCATTCATTTTGAAAGCATCAGTGACTTCCATGAACACTCTTAAGTGAAGGTGAGGGTCCTCAGTGGACATGCCACTGAATTGGCCTGCAGTTTGCAGGATTTGGAACATTACTGGTTTGAGCTCAAAATGTAAAGCCTCGATCTCTGGTCTCACAATGCTCGGGTTCAACCCATTCAGGTTTGGTTAAACATAAGCATTTAAGACCCTATCTCTATCGTCCATGTTGTCTGCTCCATTCTGATTAGCCATCTCTGCCTGCTGCTAGTGTGTTAACTGTCCTCTTCTTCTTCTCAAAAGCGTTCTTTCTATCTTTGGATCTAAAGGCAGAAGTTCTCTGTCAGCTCGGCTCATGCACTATGTTACTTGGTCAACAAGACACCAGAGTAAAAAGAAATACAACAAAGCAATACTTCACACAGTTGGGTATCTAAAAACAATTTTTAAGTTGACACTCCCCGGCAACGGCACCAAAAACTTGTTGGTGTGTGATTCATACAAGATGAATACAATGTCAGAATGCAAGTGCACGTGTCGTGCCCAAGTAATAAAGTGATGAGTGAGTATCGTCCCACGAAGAGTGAACTAAAACTGTTTAGAGACTTTTGCTGTGTGAATGCTGTAGCAACGTTAAGATGTTTCCCAAGATTGGAATGGAAGTGGATTGACTGACTGTACTATAACTAAAATAAAGTGTAATAGGAAATAGAAGAGGAAACTATATTGGGAGAACTGGGGTTGCTCACGGTTGTTATGGACTACAGCACTCATATATGCTCTAGGCTTTGCTGCAGTAATTGTTCTGAGTGCCAAATTCAGTCCTGAATGGAGTCTTCCCAGACTGCCATCCCTTACAATTCTAAGGTTTAGACATGCATTCCTACATCAGTCCTCACCTCCAAATTGTGCATGAAGTTCATTATGGGACTAATGGGGTACCCGTATATCCCTACATGAGGTAACCCCTTTTCATTCAGTTTTTTCCCATCCTCCATTACCCTTCTAGGTGAATGGTGGCCTTGGTTTTTTTCCTCCAAACTTTCGTTATTAAGGAAAGAAAAACTAACAGGAAACACAATTGAATGGCGAACAACAACTGTATCAAAATGGATTAACAATAAAAATGTGCTCGGTTCATTACAACCCTTGTGCAATCCCAGCTGGAAACTAGCCAAGCCTCATGGGTACACTGGTTATAAAAATCCCAGAAACACTGGTATGCATTCTAAGAGATAAAAACTAAATTACAAAATGCAGTTCTTTCTTTTTGATAAAACAGTAAAACAACAACAGTGATCAAAATTCCTTTCTAAAATAGCGCACTATCCCTTCATGCTGCACCTCCTGGTGTTAGCAGCACTCTAGGCTATGGTGTTATTTTCTCCCTAATTCTCTCCTCTTCCTCCCCGGCGGGCTCTCCCTATAGTTGCTTTATGGCCTTTTATAGGCAGCCTTTGTGGTCCCAGTAAAGTGCCCTGGATTGCTGATATTCCTTTTGCTCTGCAGTCGGCGCCCTTGTTGTGCAGCTTTTTCCTCTCCACTTTCAGTAGTGGAGGCAGTACTGTACTAGCAGCCTACAGTGTCCCTGCTGTTGTCCCCTGCTCAATGGTGGCTGCTCCTGCTGCGCAGCTCTGCCACCTGCACCATATCAAATAGTATCAGTGTTTTGCAGGAAAGAGGGAGCAGCTTACCCACTATCGCCCGGGGTTTTGCTATCATTGCTATATATGCTTATTGAAATGCTACAGTAATGAGGTAGCTAACGTTATATCCAGAAGAGTCATCCCATTTAATTAAATCAAGGGAGGTAAGAGTGCTTAAAACACCAGGAAAATTCAGTAAACAAACATGGACAGTACATAGAAACTATAATGAAATGCAGTCATCTCCCTTGGGTTTTAAAAACTCAATTTTTTTGTCTAATGAGTCAGCCACCCAAAAGGCTACAAATATCTTACTAGATACCTTCCCATGAAAAAGGTATCCCTTAACTTCGTATGCTTGGAGTATGATTTAGTTGGTGCACTATTAAGCATAAATGATCATTTTGGTATAAGATGCAAGGTGAGGTTTTACATTGATTTTGTTGACATTAACTATGAATAGATTTGAAGTCTCTCATATTAATGAATAGCTCATTCAAATTTGGGAAATCCATGTCCCAATGTAAAATTGAGGCTATTCTTTTGAACTCCCACTTTCTTCAACCTAAATTTTAGAAGCGCTCCTAACCGTTTACCAAGGTTCCTATGATCTTTGGAAATCCATCTCTTTCAAATTCATGACACATGATCTCAAATGATTCTGTTAAATAAATTAAGAATGGAATTTACTTGTTAGTAATACAGGCATTACCAATGAAAGATGACATAAAATGCGTACACCCATATTTTGTCCGGAGACTCCTTGAAATTCAAAATAAAAAAGGGGAAAACATAAAAGGTAAAATGTCAAACTAAAATGTATGTTCTTTTAGATTCAATTCTGTTTTAATTCAAGTTTTCATTGAGTTTTTCTTTCTAATTTAATTTTCACATTTAGTCTTTTTAAAAAAAAATTTGTCAAGTCTTTTATTTGAGTATTTTATTTAAATTTTAAGTATCACCTCGAGTCTTTTGTAGATTTCTTTATTTTTATTTTATTTAATTTGGAGTCCTGTATATTTTCTTTAATTTGAAGTCTTATTTTATTTAAATTTTAAGTATCACCTTTTGTCAAGTGTGTTATTTTATTTTATTCTGTGCTGTAAGATTATCTATTTTAATCAAGAAAGCAGATCAAAGTAATATTGTTCCAGGTGTGAAATTTTCTCCCCATGTCTCACCATTCTTCGCTGATGACTCAGTATTGTTTTTTAAGGTCCCTGCTTTGGAAGCTTGTTCTAAGAGCCTTAACTTGGCAAATCTATGAGTCAGCAAGTGTCTTCAATCGTCTTCTCTGGAAAAAAGAACCTTGTAGAAATTGTAGATGTTCTGAGTGTTGTCAATATTGGCTCCTAGGATAAATATCTCACATGTTGCCTTCCTTCGTTAGTATATCTAAATCTGAGGCTTGCAGCTTGTTGGGAAAATTTTTGTCTCATGTAGGGAAGCTGGTTTTGCTCAAATCTGTTATCTCTGCTATATCTATATGTTTCTTAGTTCCTGATAATTTATGTTCTGCCATCACAAGCATCATGAGGAAATTTTGGTAGAGTGGCAGCACTATTTGTTGGACTAAGTAGGACAATTTGTGTAAAATAAGAAAAAGGCAAAAAAAAAAAAAAAAAAGGCTTGGGCTGCATAACTTGAAAGCGACTAATCTAGCAATAGTGGGCAAAAACGCATGGAGAATAGCTTTAGACCTCAACTCTCTCATTTCTAAAATTTTCAGATCCAAATACTTTCCAACTTCTCACTTCTTCCAAGTCGATGTAGAATGCAAATCCTCTTAGGGTTGGACAAGCTTGCCCGCAGGGCGGCGAGTGGTCTTGCAGGAGTTCCGGGGGTAACCTGGGTGTTACTCGACATTATCGACATTTGGGGATCCTTAGGTTCTGTCATCTTCACCCTTGGCCCGCTTTGGTCCCCAACTTGCTCCTGGTTGTGTATGTTTGGTGAAAGACTTCATTTGTGAGCAAATAGGCCGTTGGAAAGTGGATAAATTGGTAGAATATTTTGATGCTTCTGGTTTGGAGAATGTTGAAAGAGTAGTCTATGGGGGAAGATGATGCTTTGGTGTGATGGGAAAATGGGTAAGTACTCTGTGAAGTCTAGGTATGGTATAGCGTTGAAGATCCTCTATCCTGAGTCTGTTTTTTATTCAGATGATGAAATTTCTAGGGGTTGTTGATGGGTTTGGAAGTTACGGGTAGCCGAAAAATCAAAATTTTTTATTTGGCGATGTCTTGATCGTGGCATCATTGCAGAGAAGGATAATGTAATGCGGAGAGTGGTAAGACTTTCAGATGTTTATTGTCCAACGTGATGCCTCAGGTGAATCCACTCTTCATCTTTTGGTTCAATGTCCTCGTACTTGTGCCGTTTGGGGTGTTTCTCAATTGAGCTTTCAGCCTCTTAGGTCTCGATTGGTAGATGGTAACAGAGGAAATGGGAATGGGAATTGAGAATGGAATGGAAAGTAATGAATTCAAATGGAATATTGTGATTAAAATTGCGTTTGGTAGGTCAATGGAATGGAATTGAATAGAATAAAATAAAAATGGTCAAAAAGACAAAAATACCCTTAAAAAATAAAATTATTATTATATTATTATTTTAATTTAAAAAATTATTTTAAATATTATAAATAAAAAATAAAATAAATTATTATTAATATAAAAATTTGAATTAAATTTTATTAAATAATATTGAAAATTTTAATTTAAATATATATACTTTTAATTATAAAAAATTTTATAAATAAATAAAATAATAAAGGGTATTTCAGTCTTTTTGCTTTCCATTCTATCACACTGTTCACTTTCTACCTGTTCTCGAAGGTAATACTGATTACCTTGTAGGAGGGAATAGAATGGAATGGACATTCCGTGGAACCCACAATTTTTACCAATTCCAGCAACCAAACCAAGAAATGGAATGTCCATTCCATTCCATTCCTTTCCTTTTTATCTACCAAACGGGTCCTTAGAGCATTTCCGGCCCTAAAGTTGTTTAAGTGGTGGGATCATGAATGTCATATCACTAATATTAAATAAAAAATATTATTTTATTTTAAACATTGTTACTTAAATAAATAACAATATTTAAATTTAATATTATTTTTTATTGTCACGTAAACTGAACTCTATTTAAGCACCTATCAAGAACTCTCATTGGAGAGGCTCTTGGCCTCTCTCAGCAGTTTTAAAGCGGTGGTTAGGCCACGTGGAGTTTTCCAAAAAGTCTTCGAGTGGAGATGGAAGTTTAGAACTTGCAAGCTCTGGAATACTTAAAAGAGCCTCAATGATAGGGTTTAGTCACTGTGTTTGCAACATGTCAAGTTACTAATTTGTCTTATAAGATTGTAAAAAAGTTTAATCTACTTTTGATTTTTTAATTTTTAAAAATATATTAATTTAATTTTTTATAATTTATAATATAAATTTAATTTCTTTAATTTTAAATGACGAATTAAAATATATATTTTTATATTAAATTTATCATTTATTTTACTTTAATTAATTTATTAAAAATAGAACGAATAAATTTATATTTAAATTATAAAAAAAATTAAATTTACGTATTTTTAAAAATAAAATAAAAAATTAAAATTGAAATTAAACTTTTAAAAAAATACTTAATAACAATAAAAAAAATTCGTATGGATAACTTATAAGAATGAGAGATGTTAACTTAGCCACGTATCCTCATGAGCATTCAACATATCTTAAATTAAGTTATGATATTAATTATTATTGGACTTGTTCTAAAAACTAAAAGATGATTAATTAATTAGCTGAATTCAGGTAGATAAATTCCATTGAAATTCCCATCAATTATTTAAATTTAGAATTGGAAGTCTTACATAATTGAGAGAGGTCCAAGTTCTCTCTCCTTCAAATGTTGAGTAAATACATGAAGAGACAAATTCTCCAGCTCGATCGTCTCACTCTTAAGGTACTAAATTTCGTTTCGAGGTATCGTTTCGGTGACTTCAGAAACGGAAACATTTCGAAACGTTTCGGAAATTTTGAGAAAACGAAAGATTTTTTAAGAAACGTTTCAAATAATTTTAAATAATAGTTTTTTTAATTTAATTTTTTTTAATATAATATTAATGATATAGATATATAAAATTATATTAAAATTAATTTAAATTAATGTCTATAATAAATAGTAAGTAAACATGTTACTATAATAAAAACTCTGACTCAAATTCTAACAGTATTCAACAACAATTTCTCTCTTACATCTATCTCTCTATCTTTTTCTTAACTCTTTTGTGACATTTATATTTAAGTCTCTCTTTCTGTCGACTATGATTCTGTCTCTATTTTTAGATATCTTCCTCTCTCTTTATTTTTCGATCTCTATTTTCATCATTTTTGTAGTTTTCTCTTTAAAATTAAAATAATGAAAAAAAAAACAATATCATGAAAACAAAGGAGAAAAGTGGGAAGTTAATAAAAATGTTGTGACTTGTGGGAGAAAATAATTTGGTGTTGGATGTGATATGATGTTACTTTTATCTATTTTTATATTGTTAATTTTTTTATTTTTCAAATTAATTTAGTACTTTTTCATCGAAACAAGAGTATCTCCACCGAAATAACTCGAAACGAGAATATTTCTATCAAAACAACTCAAAACAAGAGTATTTTCATTGAAATAAGAGTATTTCCATCGAAATTTGCACTGAAACGAGAATATTTCTAACAAATACTTCGTTTCGTTTCGATAACTCCGTTTCGTGTCGGTGACTCAGGAAACGGAAACGTTTCGGCCGTTTCAACAAAAAAGAAATGAAATTTAATACCTTGCTCACTCTGCGTAAGGACTATAAATTTTCTTTAGGATTTCATTCATCCTGAAATACCCTTTCTGATGTCATCGGGTGATTGGCAAAAAGCAGGTACAGGCATCAAGACTGCAAAAAGTTTATTCCAGGTAAGCATCAATCACGTAGTCCCACAATTTGGAATATGGTTGAATAAGAGAGTTCTTCAAAAAACTTTATTTTATTAAATAAATTTTAAAAATAATATGATAAAATTAATATTCAATAAATAAGTAAAATTCATTTATTCATACGAAAATTTTATAATTTGTATTTTTTTAAAAGAAGATGGTGCGGTTGGAACCCTCTAACTCTCAAATTTAATTATAAAAAAAAAACTACCCCCGAAATTATTTTTGATAAAGGAAAAAAAAATCCATACTTTGACTGTTGGGTTCATGGCTGTGAGGTTAGTTGGATTTTAATTAAATGTTTCAAAGGTTTTTCACCATACAAATATATTAAAATCCTTGAACTTTCATTTAAGAGCTATCAATTGGAGAAAGGATTTCAAAAACTAAATGAATTATTGAACGGTTTGCTGAGCTTAACATCTAGCATTTAATTGCTTTAATGGACAGCTCCAATCTCTCAAGTGCATTATGTAACGCCCTCAATTTACATTATGTAAAATAAATATTTTTTATTTTATTTCTGCAAACAGATATTCTCCATAAAGATGCATAATTCAATTCTTTATCATAGGAACAGATACATATAGGATCTCTCATGTATACACAATATACAGACTAAATATATAAACATTATAGTACAACAGAAACGGAGATCTTGTCTGTAGCATTCAGAGCACACTCTAGAATACAACAACGGTATAATTCAAAAATTGAGCTTTGAAAACAACGTAAACTCACACAGAGAATATATTACCTATCTGCCGAATCAGACTTTGATATTATTATCTGAAAAAAAAATTTGAAAATATCATGTAGTGAGTTTGACAACTCAGTGAGTACATAAATCCTCCTATGACTTCTTATGTCATCATATGAATGTACTTATATTTTAAAATGTGTCACATAGAAAATACAGTTCAGAAGTACATTCATATGGGACCCGTATTTCAAATATTTTCAATTCAAAGGATATTCAGATATTCAAAACCATATGCACCATGGTATGATTATTAAACAAATGTTATGCTCAGCTGTATAAGTTATAGTAAAATATTATGATTTGGAGATAAAATTATCACTTTTAATACACTTGCCTCACTCAGCGGTCTGACACACTTAATTTAAAAATGACTTGCCTCACTCGGCAATCTGATCAACCCACACACTTAATTTAAAAAAATGACATGCCTCACTCGGCGATCTGGTCAACCCACACACTCAATGTAAAATGACCTGCCTCATTCGGCGTTTGGTCAATGCAATTTGCTATACGCATAGTGACCGATCGACTACACACTACAAAAAAAATTCATTTAGCCACCAAAATTAGCGACCGCAAAATTTCGGTCTCCATTTGCGACTTATCCGCCACTATTTGCGACTGAATTTGCCAAAAACTAATTTGGCATATTCTACGGCTAATTTAGTGACCGATTACGGGGAGGAAAATATTTTCGGTCGCAAAGGAGTCGCAGAATAGAAGCAGATTAGTATTTGCGACAGAAATTTTGCGACTCGTATTATCGGTCGCTAATGGCCACCGAATGGCCCGCTTTTGTCACCGAATGTGCGTTAAATCCATTTTAAGAAGCCCGGCATCAGCTTTTCGGTCGCAAAAGCGTGGCAGAGTTGTGGCAGTTTACTATTTGCGATGGAAATTTTACAACTCTCATTATCGGTCGATAATGGCCACCGAATTGCCAGCATTTGTCACCGAATGTGCGTTAAATCCATTTTAAGATGCCTGGATCAGCTTTTCGATCCATCTGTGCCCTAATTCCCAAAATTCGGCTCCTGTCTCCTCTATCAAGTCAGGCCTCTTCTCTTCTCAATCTCCTCCTCCGCTAGCCTCCAGCCACCGATGACCATTCTCCGGTCACCGATATTTTATCCCCATTGCCTATCGCGCAAGTTGGCTGAGTGGATTCCATCGTTCGTGACTCCATCGAAGCTCCCAGCCAGGTTAGTTTCAACAAATCTCTTTGTCCTGATGTTGTAGGCCTTTAATTCCTTCGGTTTTACTTCTCCATTTATTAAATAGTCAATATGATGATTACAGTTTTTGCTCTCTGTATGTATGCGTGAACCATTGATGCTAGTAGCTCTTTGGACGCCTTCATGCTTCAAAAGGTCCAGTTGCTTTTGATGTTGACCAGGGTTATGGAATTGATTGCTTGTCCTTATCTCCGCATCTTCCATGCTAATGTTGCCTAAGCTTTCCTATTCCACTAATTCAAACTATTTTAAGATCTGAATTCTTCCAAGCTTGGTACACAATAATTTAAACCATACAAACTTACAATTGTTTCTTGGGCTATATTCTGAGTATATAAAATGCTGATGTTATTTACCATTCTTTCTTCATATCTGATCTTATTTTAATAAGTGGAGGGGGAAGGTAACCTCATGTCTGTAGGTACTAGGTAACATCTTGGTTCTTACAGTATGAGTTTGGAAAGTGGAAAATAAAATGCAGCTTCAAAGTGTGATCAATGTTCAGAATTTTGGAACCATTGTCTGCATGTGTAGCATTATCGTGTCCTCTCTTTGCTGAAAATTTTATAATTACATTTCATATTTTCTGGAAAAGTTGACAGCAACTTTGAGTTACACAAATTATTGTCTTCCATTATCTCTTTTACTCTCCATGTGACAAGTTACCATGTGAATTGGTGTCAAGGGGATTTGTCTCTTTTTCTATCTCTTTTTTTAATGATTTTTTTTTACTCGCATAGCAAATTATAAGAATGTTTGTGACATGACACTTTTTGAATGTTAGGCATTGATCATTTATGCACAACTAAGATATTCGGTTGGTGAGTTTTATTCATAGAATGATTATAGTTGATTTTGTGGTCTTATAACCTCTGTTCAGGTAAAAAATATAGGATTTACGGGCATTTTCAGGTTGATTTTTAAGCCCCTCGTTGATGAATTTCCAGGCTTTGGAGCTGTTAACTATTCTTTAAGGCATAAGGTATGGTATCTCTTCTTAGAGCAATCCATTTCCTACTTGTTTAAGTGCACCTACAATAGTATTAGGCTGTCAATTGATTTGTTCAAAGATAGAAATACAATATAAATTAGACCTGATTACAACATTGCTGACCAGATCTGGCATTTTCAAATAAAATTCGATTCGCAGATTCAATTTTTTTGGTGGTACTATAAGACCGATGGTCCTCTTAAGACTAATTTTAATTATATCAAACTTGGTAATATGTTAGTTGCTAGATCTGGCCAAATAAATTTATTATATTGGTTAAATGGTTAGAATCCAATTTATTGTAGTCTTGTATTTTACTTTCATATATAATTATTCTTTTTAGGTAATAAGTAATGTTCTAAGTTTGTTATGAAAGTTCAGATCTAAGTGACATTTGAGTCTTCAATATCTATTTTTAAGTTGAGCATGGCTTGCACCTTTTTTTATTAACTGATTATAAATTTGATATAGTACATATAAATAAATTCATTATCAGATGCTTGACTAAAAGTCCAAATGAGAGATCTACTCACAGACTTGAGTCAAGAAGAATGATTGATATTCATTTGTCCATAGAAAGTGTGGAACTACCAAACACTTAAATGCATTAAGATGGAAAGAACAAGTTATCCTGCAAAAGGATAGCAAATATAGGGGTCTAAATTATATTAATCCTTAAATTTGTTGATCCCATGTCCTTGGGAATTAGATTAAATCCAGTATCATTTGAAAGCTAGTACACCTTCTCATATTTTAGAATTTGGCTTTCATACTTGCTTTGAGGAGTGAGTATGAATCTGCAATGTAGATCATTACTATTAGATAAATTAATATTGTAGTATATACGAGATTTTGATATATAATATTAGATAAATTAATATTTGAAATGCAAGTGTAGTGTGATTCAAGTTTAGCACCTTTACTTCTTCTGAGGTCAGTTTAGAATTGACAAATTAAGTGGTATTATTCAACACAACGAAAGGGGCCCAAGCTCTCTTGCAGCTTTCTCTATTTTCTTTAATGGCAAATCAAGTACATATCTTGTGGCACCCTTTTCAGTAAAGGTTACAAGCAAAGTCTGATAAATCTGATAAAGGAGCTGTTCTGGCTAGCTGATGTTATATGTAGGCCATATTTTTTCCTCAAACACACACAGGGAAAATAGTTGAAGGTCCAATCAGTAATTGTCTTACTCTTTATATGTGGGCCATATTTTTTCTCCAAGCAAGGTCCACTCAATAATTCCTGCGTCATTATCTTACTCCTTATATGGCTATTTTTCATTACAATATGTGGATGTATGAAATAATATCATAACTCATCTACTAATAACTTGTCTTACAGTTGGTTATCAGTATGGAAATTCTAGACAATCGAAGGTGGATGTATAATAGGTTAAATGAGAAGAAGTCAGGAATATTGGATGAGTTTGTGGATGGAGTTGTTGAGTTCATTCGTTTTGCTACTAGTCAAAGCAGAAATGAAACAACCGATTTCATTAGGTGCCCTTGTAAAAATGAAAGTGTCAGTCGTACAAGACAGTGGATGATGTTAAAGTTCATTTGTTTAGCAAGGGATTCATGCCAAATTATTATTGGTGGACAGCCCATGGAGAAGTATCACCACAAATGATGTCAATTATTGGTGAAAATTCGTACTACGGTGAAGATGGACAGAGGGAAGAATACAATGTCTATCAACAAATGATTATGGATGCAGCCGGACCTGAAATTGGTGCTCAATTAGAATTTGGTGAAGCCGTAATTGAAAATGTGGAGGAGGACCCAAATCCAGTCGCTCAGAGATTTTATGACATGTTGGCTTCTTCACAAGCACCATTGTGGGAGGGATGCGAGACTCAGTCAGAGTTGTTGATGTCACTGTGGGCTATGAGTTTGAAGTCAGATTATAATATGTCCCAAGGTTGTTTTAATCGAATGGTTAAGGGTATTGGCAGTGCATTACCAAATGAAAATCGTATGCCGGATAACCTTTATTATGTAAAGAAGAATGTCTCACAGCTTGGGATGGGATGTGTTAAAATTGACTGTTGTCCAAAAGGTTGCATGTTATTTTACAAAAATGATGAGCAGCTGACACATTGCAAATTTTGTGAGGAAGAACGATATAAAACTACTAGACGAAAGGACAACTCAAAACAGATTCCTAAATCCCGGATGTGGTATTTTCCTATCGTTCCAAGACTCCAAAGGTTGTATTCATCAATGTCCACCGCTGGTCATATGAGATGGCATAATGAGAACCAGAGAGAGGATGGTGTATTGTATCATCCATCTGATGGAGAGGCATGGAAACATTTTGATAGAGTGTATCCAGAATTTTCAAATGATCCTCGCAGTGTAAGATTGGGGCTATGCACTGATGGATTTAATCCACACGGGCAATCTGGTAAAACATATTCGTGTTGGCCTATGATTTTAACTCCATATAATCTTCCCCCATGGATGTGTATGAAGAGAGAATTTATGTTTTTGACAATCATAATTCCGGGTCCATTGAACCCTAAGAGTAAGATAGATGTTTATATGGAACCGCTCATAGATGATTTGAAGATGTTGTGGAATGAAGGCATTGTAACTTATGATGTATCTTTAAAACAAAATTTTGTGATGAAGGCAGCATTGATGTGGACTATAAATGACTTCCCTGCTTATGGAATGTTATCAGGTTGGTCAACTGCAGGAAAGCTTAGTTGCCCAATTTGTATGAATCAGTCGAAAGCGTTTTATCTTAAGCACAGTCAGAAGGTAACATTCTTTGATTGTCACCGTAAGTTTCTTCCACTGAATCATCCTTACAGGAAGAATAAAAATTCATTCAAGAAGCGTTGTGAGGAACACTCTCCCATTCCAAAACGGTTTAGTGGTGAAGAGATATGGGATATAGTTAGAGAAATACCTACCATCCAAGAATCTCAAGGAACCCATCTACCCGGGAGTAATAGGGATCATAATTGGACAAAACAAAGTATACTTTGGAGTTTACCATATTGGAAAACACAACTTCTGCCTCACAATATAGATGTGATGCACACAGAAAGAAATGTGTTTATGAACATATTTAATACAGTAATGGACATAAAAGGTAAGACAAAAGATACATGTCAAGCCAGACTTGATATGGGTGAAATTTGCAGACGTAAGCAACTTGAGATGCAAAAAATTGGCCATGATAAGTACATAAAGCCCAAAGCAAAATATACTTTGAGTAAATCACAACGGTTAGCAATATGTGAGTGGGTAAAAGATTTGAAGTTGCCAGATGGATATGCATCCAATTTGGCTAGGTGTGTGGATATGAAGGAGGCAAAGTTGCATGGTATGAAAAGTCATGATTGTCATGTGTTCATGCAACGCTTGTTGCCCATTTCGTTTGACGCATTACCGAGGCCTATTTGGAATCCACTTGTGGAGCTTAGCTTATTTTTTAGGGATTTGACCTCTACAATGTTAAAGATAGATCACTTGAGGAGTATGGAGGAAAATATTCCTATTATATTGTGCAAACTTGAACAGATATTTCCACCAAGCTTCTTTGATTCAATGGAGCATCTTCCTATCCATTTGCCTTATGAAGCTCGGATTGGAGGTCCAGTTCAATATCGATGGATGTACCCTTTTGAAAGGTGTGTGTCTATTTGCCTAAGTAATTTACTTTATGTAATTGATATATGATTTACACTACCTAATGACTTTATTGATTATTGTTTAGATTTTTGCGAACTTTAAAAGAGAAAGTAAAAAATAAAGCTCGGGTGGAAGGGTCTATATGTGAAGCGTATTTAGTAGAGGAAATGTCAACATTTGTTTCTTATTATTATTCCTCGGATGTATGTTCAAGAAGGACTAGAATGTCACGTAATGATGGAGGTGAAAGTTCTTCCTCTCACACACCTACGTCAATTTTCAACTATCCTGGACATGGCAGTGGGAAATCTCAATCTGTGTTCCTTGATGATCGTGACATGAGAGCTGCCATTTTGTATATTCTTAATAACTGCGAAGAGGTTCAGCCTTACTTAGAGTAAGTGCAAATATAAATTTTACACATAAATCATTGTGCACGTGCTGTTATATTCAAAGCCAACTTTAAAATTAATTTATATTATATTTTATAGGATGTACGCTGAATTTTTGAAGGAGCTAGTTCCTAATATATCAGAATCTCAAATTGACTCTGAGATTGCTTCCAATTTTCCTATGTGGTTTAGAGAATATGTAAGTATTTTACTTAATTATGAATTTGTTCTTGACTCATATGTTATATAAGATAACATCTTTTTTTAATTAGGTGGAAAACCCAACAAATAATATTCAAGATCATATTTTACAAGGTTTAGCTTGGGGTCCACTTACAAAGGTTGAATCATGGCCAATATATATAATCAATGGATATAGGTTTCATACTCTTAATCATAGCGAAGGCAAGCAAGCTTTAAATTATGGTGTATGTGTACGAGGCACTAATGGACAAATAGAAGATGACTTCTATGGGATATTGACTGATATTTTTGAAGTAAGTTTTGTAATAGCCGTAAAGTTAACGAGAAAGTTCAACTAAAGGAATTTAGAATAAAAGTGACAATTTTGGAAAATGGAGATTTTAATTAAGGAAAATTTGGAATTAAAACAAAGGATTTCAAAAATGGAATTAGGACACGGTGAAAATAAGTTATTATTTATATGGATTAAAGAATTATAAAAGAAATGTTAAGAATTTACGTTTCGGGGCAAAAATGCAATTTCTTAAAAGTTTCGGGGTTAAAATATAAATAAGAAAAATTTGCAAGGACTTTCCGCTAAAAGTGAAATTTTGCAGAAAGGTCCCCCGAGATATTTTAAGGGCCTCAATCACTCCGGAAGCAATCATTCGCAGATTTTTCCATCTCTCTTCAGAAAACTCTCCTCGAAAACCCTCTAACTTCTCTCTAAGATTTCTTCGCCTACGGACCTCGGATTTCGACACCACCACCACCAACGGACTCAGGACGAAGAGTTCTTCGAATCCATCCGATTGGTTTCTGGAGAATTGGCCGGAAATTGGTCGGAAAATTGAAGGGAAAAACGGCCAAAAAGGTAACCTCCGAAACTCCTACTTTTAGTTCTCAAACGCCAAAACTAACACCGTAGATCGATCCAGAAGGCACCGAAACCTTTGGATCTCAAATTTCAGGCCTATCCACCACCGCACGCGCCCCCACGCGCCGCTTCTCCTTCGGCGAGTGACGCCCACGCGCAGCTCCTCTGGCGGCGCGTGTAGCGCGTGGCAGCCAGACCTTCTCGCGTTGACCTGCGTTGACCGAGCTCCCGGAGGCCAAATTTCGCAAATCCGGAGTCGTTTTCAAGGTTTTCGGACGTTCCGGACTCGATTTTGGGGTTTATTTCACTGAATTCGGATCAGAAAATAGGATTTTAAGGGTGTCCAACTTTGTGCTTCAAAGAGGTGAGTAGATGATTCTTTCTATGGCTTGTTTTTACTCTTCTTGAACTTTACATTGATAAATGAGTATGATTACATGTTATTTATACTTCCATATGTTCTTGAAATGGTTTGGAAATGTCTGAAATATTTAATATATGATATGTAGTTCAAGAAGAGTTTGATTTTACAATAAGTTTTGAAACACATTAAGCATGTGATTTTTACACGTATTTTGCATGACATGGCAAAGAAAATATGTTATACATGTGACATTGATTTTATACAGTAATATGTTTGCCTCGGATGTGGGCATTTATACATGATTCCCCTGAATGGGAAGTTTTGACAGATGAATGTACTGAGACTGATAGTCTGTATTACATTGAGAATTTTATACTATAATATATGGCATATACGCATATGATAATTTTTGTGGAGGAATCCTATTGGAAACACTGTCAGCTAACAGCAGGTGATGTTAGCCCTGGTGCGCACCTTGATTGCCTCAGCTAGCAGGGGGGGTGGTGCTAGCCTCGTGTGAGGGCCAACACACGGGAGATTATATGTGAAGGAGAGCGGAATGCCTCCTATATATGGGCGAGATGCCAGTTATGAGATGTTATTTTGCCTTCCCTTGCTGTGTGCTTGGGAAAGACCCATACAGAGTTCCTTCGCGTGTCCTCTTGAATGGTAGTAGGGCAAACCTCAGCGGGATGCTGAGTTTAGGCAAATCCTATACCACCAAAGTACGGAAGGGGTCAAACTCTTATGGTGGTTCTGATATGGGATCCTCCGAATATTTTAACAGAAATGTTTTGATGCATAGCATAATTTGATTAATAATTTTACAGTATTGAATATGATTTTGAACTTGATGAGCATTGTTTATACAGTATCGCATACAGTTTGAAAGACCTGATTATGATTTTTGAACAGAGGATATTTGAAAATGCGGGTCCCATAAGAATGTACTTCTGAACGGTATATTTTGATATGATAAATTTTACAATATGAGTACATCCTTATGTTGACCTGAGAAGTCATAGGAGGTGTTATCTGCTCACTGAGTTGTAAAACTCACTACACGTGGTTGACATATTTTTCAGATAAAGACCCAGAATTTGGTCCCGCAGCTACTTGACCGACTAGGTGTCGTGCCTCAGTGGTGAGCCTAACTTGTTTCTAGGCTCTCAGTGTATTATATTGTAATATATTTGTACTCTAGTGTTGCTCTGAAAGTCACAGGCAGGATCCTTGTTTCCGCTGTAAACTTGATGTATATAGATTTGGCATGTATAATTATTGGTTTTTGTAAACTTGTGAACGTTGAATAATATTTGAATATGTGTTATCGTGAGATCATTTGTACATGTGTAATGAAAAGATTTTCGGATAGTAAGGGTATTCGCGTTCGTAAAGTACGGACGTGACAAGTTGGTATCAGAGCATTAGGTTTTCCTGTGACAATCAGAGCAAGGGATTCTTTAGTAGGACCTTTAGTATCGATATGAGCCGGACATATTTATACTTCAGGTGCTGCTGAAAGAATCTATAGGATATTCACTCCCTTTCCAAGTGTCTTTAAATTCCTTGAGTAAAGTTTGAATACATGTGTCTTAAAGAGGTGTTTAATTCTGTATAGTTAATGATGCCGCCAAGAACTAGAGCGGTCAGTAGAGAAGAAGCTGTAGATCGTGCACCCTCTACAGAAGAGTCTGCACAATCTACAATACCAGTACAAAGAGGCCGTGGTAGAGGCCGACCTAGAGGAAGAGGAAGAGGTAGAGGTAGAGGACGTGCACGGGGATTGAGAACCCCAAGACAAGGAGAACAGACTCCTGTACCTGATAGAGTTCCTGAGGAAAGAGTAGAAACCCCTCAGGAGCCACCTGATAGAAACGCTGATATGATTGCTGGTATCCATAGAAGTTTAGAAACATTGGCTGGATTTATAGTGGAACAGGGTAGAAGGGAAGGCCAGCCAGCAGAACATGATCCTGAAGTGCAAGAACTGGGAAGAACAGCTGACCAAGAGGATAAGCTGAGAGGGATTGAGGTGTCATTACCGCAATTCCTTAAGTTAAAACCTCCGACTTTTTCTGGGTCAGATATTCAGGAAGATCCACAGATCTTTATTGATGCTGTGGAACGAATTTTCAGAGCTTTGGGGTGCTCTAGTAGAAGATCCGTGGAGTTGGTGTCTTTTCAACTATCTGATGTGGCCCAAGTTTGGTTTGAGACATTTGTACAAGGACGGGCAGCTGTTTTACCACCAATGGAGTGGAATGAATTTAAGGAAGCATTTATGAATCGCTTTCTACCAACAAGTGAAAGAGACAAGAGGGCCAGAGAGTTTGAGGAATTGAAACAAACACCAAACATGTCAGTTTCTGAATATGACATTCGTTTTACCCGATTGTCCAGATATGCACCATACCTGGTCCCAACTGAAAAGGATAGAATTAAGAGGTTTGTTTTGGGATTGATACGCCCCTTGTTTAAGTCAGTGGGTCCTCAGATGGATCATTTTTCAACTTATTCAGCAGCTGTGAACTGTGCTAGGATGATGGAAACACGAGAGCAAGCTGACATAGAAAGTTTTAAGAGAAGGAAGAGAGATCGAGATAGTAATGTCCAGACTAGATCTAATCCTACTGTTAGTGGGTCAAGATTTCAAAATCCACAGCGTTTTAATCAAGCAGGAGCTGGTAGTTCTAACCAGCCATCAGTTAATATTAACAAGCAGAGAATGTTCCAAAGAGATATGAGACCCCCGAGTCAGCAAGACTCAAGATCTATTCCACTATGTCCACATTGTGGTAGGTCCCATACTGGACAATGTCGCAGAGAAACTGGTGCATGTTTTAAGTGTGGACAAATGGGTCATCTGATGAGGAATTGTCCACAACTGCGAAGTTTTAGTCAAGCAACAGTGCAACCAGCTTTACCCCCTGCATCTGTGCCAGCACGACCTATTCGAGCAGCCTCGGTCCAAGCAAGTAGTGTGGGTCCTGGTAGAGGATCAGGAAATCGAGGGCGAGAACCAGCTCGTGTTTTTGCCTTGACACGACAGGATGCTCAGGCCTCAAATGCAGTTATGACAGGTACATTATCAGTATGTTCCCATAAAGCATATGTTCTGTTCGATCCTGGTTCTACTCATTCTTATATATCACCATGCTTTGCTAAGAACTTGGATAGAGATCCTGCTAGCTTGCATTGTTCTTTCATGGTTGCTACTCCTATGGGAGAACTTCTAGTAGTAAATGATGTGTATAAATCATGTGAGATTTCGATAGAAGGCAAGGAGACTCTTATAGATTTGATAGTTCTAAATATGATAGACTTTGACGTGATTTTGGGAATGGATTGGTTGGCATCATGCCATGCCATTCTAGACTGTCATCATAAGGTGATTAAGTTTAATGTACCTGGAGAATCCTCCTTTATGATACAAGGAGATTGTAGTAAGAAGTCTAGTAATTTAATTTCCGCCTTAACAGCTCATAAACTGTTACGAAGAGGGTGTCAGGGATATCTGGCAATAGTCAAGGATGTTGATATGAAGTATACAAGTTTAGAGCAAGTTCCAATAGTTAAAGAATTTCCTGATGTGTTTCCTGAAGAGTTGCCAGGTTTACCACCAGACCGAGAGATTGAGTTTAGTATTGACCTTCTCCCTGAAACACAACCAATATCCATACCTCCTTATCGGATGGCACCTGCAGAACTTAAGGAATTGAAGGAACAACTACAAGATTTATTAGATAAAGGTTTTATTCGACCCAGTACATCTCCCTGGGGTGCTCCTGTTCTTTTTGTGAAGAAAAAGGATGGATCATTACGTCTATGTATTGATTATAGGCAGTTGAACAAGGTGACTATAAGAAACAAATATCCCTTACCCAGAATAGATGATTTGTTTGATCAGTTACAGGGTGCTCAATGGTTTTCAAAAATTGATTTGAGATCTGGGTATCACCAACTGAAAATAAAGAAGGAAGATATTTCAAAAACTGCTTTTAGGACTCGGTATGGGCACTACGAGTTCTTAGTAATGCCATTTGGTTTAACGAATGCCCCAGCTGCATTTATGGATTTAATGAATAGGGTATTTAAACCTTTCCTAGACCAGTTTATTATTGTATTTATCGATGATATTCTGGTGTATTCAAAGAGTTCAGAGGAGCATGAGCGACATTTAAGGATAGCTTTGCAAACCCTAAGAGAACATCAATTGTATGCTAAGTTTTCAAAGTGTGAATTTTGGCTTAGTAATGTTACATTCCTAGGGCATGTGGTTACCAAAGAGGGTATTCATGTTGATCCCAAAAAGATAGAAGCAGTACAGCAATGGCCACGCCCCACGACAGTTACAGAAATTCGTAGCTTTCTTGGGTTAGCAGGATATTATCGTAGATTTGTTAAAGATTTTTCAAAGATAGCTGCTCCTTTGACCAGGTTGACTAGGAAAGGAATAAAATTTGAGTGGTCTGATGCTTGTGAAAAGAGTTTTCAGAAATTAAAGGAGTGCTTAACTACAGCCCCAATCCTTACCATTCCTACGGATACAGGAGATTACGTAGTATACTGTGATGCATCTAGAGTAGGCTTAGGCTGTGTGTTAATGCAAAATGGAAGAGTAGTTGCTTATGCATCTAGACAGTTGAAGACGCATGAACAGAATTATCCCACCCATGATTTAGAGATGGCAGCTGTAGTATTTGCTCTAAAGATTTGGAGACATTACCTGTATGGTAGAACTTGTGAGATTTATACAGATCACAAGAGCCTCAAGTATATTTTTCAACAGAAGGATCTTAATTTGAGGCAAAGAAGATGGATGGAGCTACTGAAAGACTATGACTGTACGATTTTGTATCATCCAGGTAAAGCAAATGTAGTAGCTGATGCTCTAAGCAGAAAGTCAATGGGAAGTTTGGCTCATATAGCAGAGGTGCGACGACCATTGTTAGAAGACATCCATAAGTTAGAAAGTAAGGGAATAAGGTTTGAAATAAAAGAACCGGGAATATTATTGGCTCATGTGCAGCTCCAATCTTCCTTAGTTGAGCAAATCAAAGCCGATCAAGACAAGGATGCTAATTTGCTCAAGATTAAGAGTGAAATGAAGGATAGTAAGGATTCTGAATTCTCGGTGGATACTGAAGGGATATTAAGATACGGTAGACGATTGTGTGTTCCAAATGTTCATGATTTGAGAAAACAAGTTTTGGAGGAAGCACATCGATCTACATATACCATACACCCAGGAATGACAAAGATGTACCAAGACATAAAGGAATTGTATTGGTGGGATGGTATGAAGAGGGATATTGCGGAATATGTTTCCCATTGTTTGACGTGCCAGCAGGTAAAAGCTGAACATCAACGACCTGCAGGTTTACATTAGCGAATAGAGATACCAGAATGGAAGTGGGAGAGAATTACTATGGATTTTATCACTGGATTACCAAGAACTTCCAAGGGAAATGATTCTATCTGGGTCATTATAGACCGCATGACCAAGTCAGCACACTTTCTGCCTGTGAAAACAACCTACAATGTAGCTCAGTATGCCAGGCTCTATTTAAATGAAATAGTTAGGCTACATGGAGTTCCTATATCAATTATATCTGATCGAGGGCCGCAGTTCACGGCACGATTTTGGAAAGCTTTTCAAGAAGCATTAGGAACGAGATTGGACTTGAGCACAGCTTTCCATCCGCAAACTGATGGTCAGTCTGAGCGTACGATTCAGATTTTAGAAGACATGCTTCGAGCCTGTATTTTTGATTTTGGTGGAAGTTGGGATATGTATTTGCCTTTGGCTGAATTTGCATATAATAATAGCTATCAGACTAGTATACAGATGGCCCCATTTGAAGCTTTGTATGGTAGACGGTGCAGATCTCCCATTGGATGGTTCGAAGTGGGCGAGGCTAAACTTATAGGGCCAGATCTTGTACAAGAAGCACTGAACAAGGTAAAGCTGATTAGAGACAGGCTGCAGGCAGCTCAGAGCAGACAAAAGGCATATGTTGACAATAGACGAAGGGAGTTAGAATTTTCAGTGGGTGAACAAGTGTTCCTGAAAGTCTCACCCATGAAAGGAGTGATGAGATTTGGAAAGAAAGGGAAGTTAAGCCCTCGGTATATAGGCCCTTTTGAAATATTGGACAGAATAGGTGCAGTGGCATATCGCATAGCTCTGCCACCAGAACTGAATGTTCATCCAGTATTTCATGTGTCTATGTTACGAAAATATTTACCAGATCCTACTCATGTCATTCAACCCCAGAAAATTCAATTGGATAAGGATCTAACTTATGAGGAAAAGCCGATATCTATAGCTGATCGACAAGTAAAAAAGTTGCGGTCACGAGATATTTCTATGGTTAAGGTGATATGGCAAAATCACTCGTCTGAGGAAGCTACGTGGGAAAGAGAAGATGACATCCGCGCCAGATATCCGCATTTATTTGAACAACGAGGTTAGTATTTATCTGCTACTATGGTGATGAAATTCGGGGACCGAATTTCTTTAAGGGGGGAAGAATGTAATAGCCGTAAAGTTAACGAGAAAGTTCAACTAAAGGAATTTAGAATAAAAGTGACAATTTTGGAAAATGGAGATTTTAATTAAGGAAAATTTGGAATTAAAACAAAGGATTTCAAAAATGGAATTAGGACACGGTGAAAATAAGTTATTATTTATATGGATTAAAGAATTATAAAAGAAATGTTAAGAATTTACGTTTCGGGGCAAAAATGCAATTTCTTAAAAGTTTCGGGGTTAAAATATAAATAAGAAAAATTTGCAAGGACTTTCCGCTAAAAGTGAAATTTTGCAGAAAGGTCCCCCGAGATATTTTAAGGGCCTCAATCACTCCGGAAGCAATCATTCGCAGATTTTTCCATCTCTCTTCAGAAAACTCTCCTCGAAAACCCTCTAACTTCTCTCTAAGATTTCTTCGCCTACGGACCTCGGATTTCGACACCACCACCACCAACGGACTCAGGACGAAGAGTTCTTCGAATCCATCCGATTGGTTTCTGGAGAATTGGCCGGAAATTGGTCGGAAAATTGAAGGGAAAAACGGCCAAAAAGGTAACCTCCGAAACTCCTACTTTTAGTTCTTAAACGCCAAAACTAACACCGTAGATCGATCCAGAAGGCACCGAAACCTTTGGATCTCAAATTTCAGGCCTATCCACCACCGCACGCGCCCCCACGCGCCGCTTCTCCTTCGGCGAGTGACGCCCACGCGCAGCTCCTCTGGCGGCGCGTGTAGCGCGTGGCAGCCAGACCTTCTCGCGTTGACCTGCGTTGACCGAGCTCCCGGAGGCCAAATTTCGCAAATCCGGAGTCGTTTTCAAGGTTTTCGGACGTTCCGGACTCGATTTTGGGGTTTATTTCACTGAATTCGGATCAGAAAATAGGATTTTAAGGGTGTCCAACTTTGTGCTTCAAAGAGGTGAGTAGATGATTCTTTCTATGGCTTGTTTTTACTCTTCTTGAACTTTACATTGATAAATGAGTATGATTACATGTTATTTATACTTCCATATGTTCTTGAAATGGTTTGGAAATGTCTGAAATATTTAATATATGATATGTAGTTCAAGAAGAGTTTGATTTTACAATAAGTTTTGAAACACATTAAGCATGTGATTTTTACACGTATTTTGCATGACATGGCAAAGAAAATATGTTATACATGTGACATTGATTTTATACAGTAATATGTTTGCCTCGGATGTGGGCATTTATACATGATTCCCCTGAATGGGAAGTTTTGACAGATGAATGTACTGAGACTGATAGTCTGTATTACATTGAGAATTTTATACTATAATATATGGCATATACGCATATGATAATTTTTGTGGAGGAATCCTATTGGAAACACTGTCAGCTAACAGCAGGTGATGTTAGCCCTGGTGCGCACCTTGATTGCCTCAGCTAGCAGGGGGGGTGGTGCTAGCCTCGTGTGAGGGCCAACACACGGGAGATTATATGTGAAGGAGAGCGGAATGCCTCCTATATATGGGCGAGATGCCAGTTATGAGATGTTATTTTGCCTTCCCTTGCTGTGTGCTTGGGAAAGACCCATACAGAGTTCCTTCGCGTGTCCTCTTGAATGGTAGTAGGGCAAACCTCAGCGGGATGCTGAGTTTAGGCAAATCCTATACCACCAAAGTACGGAAGGGGTCAAACTCTTATGGTGGTTCTGATATGGGATCCTCCGAATATTTTAACAGAAATGTTTTGATGCATAGCATAATTTGATTAATAATTTTACAGTATTGAATATGATTTTGAACTTGATGAGCATTGTTTATACAGTATCGCATACAGTTTGAAAGACCTGATTATGATTTTTGAACAGAGGATATTTGAAAATGCGGGTCCCATAAGAATGTACTTCTGAACGGTATATTTTGATATGATAAATTTTACAATATGAGTACATCCTTATGTTGACCTGAGAAGTCATAGGAGGTGTTATCTGCTCACTGAGTTGTAAAACTCACTACACGTGGTTGACATATTTTTCAGATAAAGACCCAGAATTTGGTCCCGCAGCTACTTGACCGACTAGGTGTCGTGCCTCAGTGGTGAGCCTAACTTGTTTCTAGGCTCTCAGTGTATTATATTGTAATATATTTGTACTCTAGTGTTGCTCTGAAAGTCACAGGCAGGATCCTTGTTTCCGCTGTAAACTTGATGTATATAGATTTGGCATGTATAATTATTGGTTTTTGTAAACTTGTGAACGTTGAATAATATTTGAATATGTGTTATCGTGAGATCATTTGTACATGTGTAATGAAAAGATTTTCGGATAGTAAGGGTATTCGCGTTCGTAAAGTACGGACCTGACAAGTTTCATTGGTTGGCCTATCAAAAGAGTAGTTCTTTTTAAGTGTCAGTGGTTTGACAATACTCTAAATCAAGGTACAAAGGTACATCACCAATATGGACTTGTTGAAGTAAAGCAATCGAGAAGATACAATCGGGCATACGATCCTTTTATACTTGCACAACAAGCTGAACAAGTGTATTATACATCGTATCCAGAGGGTCATAATGGTTGGTTAGGTGTTATTAAAATAAAGGCACGTAGTACAATAAATGCTCCTACTGCTCAACAAATTGAAAGAGATGTTCCATATCAACATGAAGTTCAAGATCTTCCAATGATACAAATTGACACAGATGTATATGAAGATTCACTTGTAGATGGAGATGGTGATGTAGAGGAAATTGATGCGGACATGATTAACCAAGTAGAAGTAGATATGTCTAGTGAAGATGTTTATGCTTCTTCAGATAGCGAGGGTGAATTTAGTGATTCAGAATCATCCGTTGACTAGTTTAGGTTAGATTATAATATATTGTAATGACCTTATTACAATAATAAATGGAGTTTTCAGTACTGTTATTTTTATAATTTGTATTAATTATGAAATTGTTCTTTTTTTTAATTTATAGATGTCTGACACAGCTCGAGGACGTGGTCGAGCCACTAGGGCTCATGGGAGAGGACGTGGTAGAGTGACTTATTCCACTCCCACTGAAGACGATTCCACCCAATCCACCCGAGTGATTCAAGGATCATCGGCACCATCTTCATCCACACAGCCTTCTCCTGCCACACAGCCTTCTCCTGCCACATTAGGTACTCAGGCACCTTTATCCGCTCAGCCTGATGAACCACATGATGGGAGGGTTTTGATTGCTTCGGGAGATGTCCATTTTGAGTAAGTCAACTGTGTTTATTAGCATGTTAATTTGTATAATTAATTTGGGAATTTATACTAACTTATATATTTTTTTTTGAAATAAGATTTGACATTACTAGAGGACCATCAGATATTATTGCTGATGCCATTAGATCTCACTTCACTGGACCTTGGACATGTTGGAGTGAGGTCCCTGAGCGTGAGAAGACTATATAGTTCGCAAAATTTCGGGTAAGTTTATTTTTTTAAGCATATTTTAACTAAGTATGCAAGTGCAATTTATAATTGTTAATTAACTAGTTCTTTTATTTATAGGAAACATATAGATGGCTTCCTGCTCATGATCATACAGTTAAGAGGATTTTTGACCATAAGGGTCAAAAATGCCTCAAAAACCTTATGAACAAACTCAGAGCGGGAAAGGGAAAAACCAATTGGGTGCATCCATCTGTCAAGGAGCAGTTGAATCAAAAATGGAGGAGTCCCTAGTGGCTAGAGAAGAGTAGCAAAGCCAAGCAGAATCGATCAGTGGATGTAGGTGCTTCATCATATACTGGTGGGTCGATCTCTACAGATGAGCATAGAAAGAGATTGGTATAATTTTATAGCAATTTTATTTAATTTTAATTTTTCGTGTTATTTTGTTTCACATGTATTAACATTGTAATAATGAATTTGTCGCAGAAAGATGACCTGCATAGAGAGCCTACTGCTTTCGAGATTATAGAGCAGACCAAGAAGTTAAAGGATGGACAGTGGTCTTGTCAGAAGGCTGAACGTATTGCTGTATGCACATAATTCTAAATATATATCTTTTTATGTTCAACTTGTCATTTATACCATTAATTTTAAATGTACAGACTGAGTATCACCGGCGTCGGGTTCAGCCCACAGAGAGTGTGGGAGAGAGTTCATTAGCATCTGATAATGCTCTCTACCTAGACGTTGTCAGAGGTCCGGGACGTAAGGGCAACGTCTTTGGGATGGGCGAGCTAGGCCCTATGTTGCTCACTTCAACACGTCCTGCATCATCTTCGCAGGCACCTGATAGTGCAGAGTTGGTCCAGTTAAGAGCCAAAGTTGCTGCCCTTTCTATGGAGCTCATGGGAAAGGATGCTGTTATTAGTGAAATCACCGATCACCTCCACGAAACTGAAAGGGTGACACGGTTTTTATTTCAGCACCTTGGAGTTCCGACTCTTCCAAGTGCCACTTCAGTGCCAGATGACCAGCCTTCTGATCTTTCAGTTCATAACCAGCAGTGTGACCCATCACATGAGACCGAGCCAGCTCCTCCTGAACATCATAATAATGCGGATGTTGCTAATGATCCGTCTTAAACTAAACTTGAGTTGTATATATTTAATTTGAATGTTCTTTCATTTTTATTTTATAAACATGTTTTGATTATTGAATTCTTGCATTTATAGCATTGGAACTGATTTGTTGGATTGTTGACTCTGCTCTGAATTGGTGATTCTGTTCTGAAATTTTTTTGAAATTGAAATTAGGGAAATACAAAAAATGAACGAATTATTTCAATATATTAACATGAATTTGCGACCGAATTTTGAAATTTGCGACCGATAATTTCAGTGACAAAATTTGCGACTCCACAATCGGTCGCAATATATGCATGTCTGAGAAAAACTTTTAAATGGGATTTATTTAGATAGAGACCGATTTGCGACCGAATATTGAAGTGACAACATTTGCGACCTAAACATCGGTCGCAATATGTGCATGCCAAAAAAATTTTTTTAATGATATAGCGACCGATTTGTCACTACTATTCGGTCGCAAAATTTGCCACGTCCGCTTATTGGTCGCAAAAAAAGTTGCGACCAGCATTATTGCAGCGCTTGTTACTCGGTCTCAATTCGGTCTCAATTTTTTTTGCGACCGATAATAGCTTGTTTGCGACCGATTATTTCGGTCGCAATATTACCTTTTTTTTGTAGTGACAGTCACAATAAGTGATCAGGAAATGTGAGTTCATCACCCTCCTGCCTCCCCACATTACCACTGTTACCTAGTTGGAGCAGCCCTACCTCAGCTCACTCAGGCTAATAGGACGTCCCCTATTCAGTACCGTCACAAACCATACAACACATCGATATTTATCTATACATATAAATACATATATATTAATGAATATTCATCAAATATAATGTAAAATTATCAAGCAACTCGCCATGAACTTTACGCTTGCCATAATTATCAAGCAACTCGTCATGAGTTTTACGCTTGCCATTCAGTCTCATTTATAATATGACATGCATCATTTTCACAAGTATATAACTTTACAAATCAATGCATCGTGCACATAATAGTCACTTTATCAAATAATGATAAATAAATTTAGAACCACATATTCAATGAGTTCCAAAATACATTTCTAAAACCATACTCTTCTTGAACTATGTGCCTCTTTGTTAATATAACAGATATTTTAACACATTTAATAAACTTATAATAGTATAAATAATTTATAAACAGAAACAATAATACATTTATAGTTCAAGAAGAGTATGGAGTAAGCCATAGAAAGAAATATATACTCAAAGGATAAGGCTCCTGGTTGGACAATCCTAAAAAATGTACTTTTCTAATCTGAATTTGACCAATTAAACTTCAAAAATGTGTCCAGAGGGTTCAAAGACTTAAAAAATGACTTAGGAAACTTGATCACTATTCACAGCCGAAAAATATTATTTATCGTCGGAAAATACTATTCATCGCCGGTAAACACTATTCATCGCTGGAAAATACTATTCACCAAGAAGAAAAAGTTGTCAGATAGCTAAAAAATTTCATATTTTAAGGTTTATCTAACTCCTGAATCTATCTACAATGTCAGATTTTTAATTGGAAGTCTCTAAGTAAGAGTTTCAGAGTTTACCTTTTTTCTGAGATTTTTTACTTCAAATTTACAGCGATTCAACGGCTGATTTGAAAAATTAATCGATCAAAACCGTAGTATTCTCTGTCCTGAATCCAGTGGTATCTTTAGTTTAGAGATCGGAGGCCTGTAGACACTCCAAATCTAGAGAGAAATTAAAGATACTATTCATCACTATTCACTCTACTATTTATTCTCCTCGGTTTTGCATTTCGTCTTCCCCCTCCTCATTTATTTTATTATAATTATAATTATTATTATTTAATAATTGAATAATATGATTTTATTTTATATATATTCATATAAATACTGTTTTTATCTCAAAACATCCCAAAAATTTCTAAAAATTTATATTCTCATAAACTTTTAGTTAAACTCTTAAATCATGACTTTTCTTGATAAAAATCTTAATAAAAAAATCATAAAATAAATATCTTTATACATAATAAAAGAAAGAATATTTTTTAAAAATACAACAAAAATTTATTAAAAGCCAATATAATTATTTCAAGCAAAACAATAATTACTTTAATTAAAAATATACTTGCTTTTAGCAGAATATAATTATTTTTAAACAAATAAAAATATATTTGTTTATAGCAAAATATTATTATTGAAAAACAAAAATTACGGGATGTTATATTCTTCCCCCCTTAAGAAATTCGGTCCCCGAATTTCAGCCCATCCTACCACATGTAGGGAATGAAATCAAGGGATAATTAGGGAGTTACCAACCTTATTACTCAAATAATTGGGGATATCTTTTCTGTATAACATCTTTATTTTTTAATATGTCTCCTAATTTGAGTGATTTTGCCATATAACTTAACCATATGGATTTCTTTCATCCATAAGTTCTTCACTTGTCGATCAACAATAAACATCAATTGTACCCATAGTTTAGCCAAATTTTTGTCCAATTGAATTTCTTAGAATTAGGTAATTTAAGAAGAATTTAATAGGTACTTTCTTATCATTGATGCAAGAAAGTCTGTATTATTATGCCTACTTTGTTCAAATTTTCAAAAGAGTCTATATACTAGAGTTTAACTTTTTCCTTTTTTCTAAACCTCATTACCTCTTTCATTGGTGAATCCTTCAAAAATATGTGATCACCAACTGATAATTTCTAGTGCTCAACATTCATGATTCCTTTAGACTTTTGGCCTATATTGAATTATTTGTATTTATTTTTCTAATCAATTTCACTTTATATCCTCACACTCGCATGGATATATCTATGGATCGATATTAGAAAACACACTCATTTCTTCCCTGATTAACCAATTTCTGACTACTACATACTAAGCGGACCATATTTACCTCATACGGACTCCAAATTAAGTGATTCAAGTGGCTAAAAATCTGTGACACATATATCTATAATTATTATGTTAACCATTTATTTTAATTCCCTACAGAATGTTCCCAGAAATTAAAACACAGAAGCTATCCTAACATATTCTTCCCTGATTAACCATATTCTGACCACTGCTTACTAATCGAACCATATCTACCTCATATGGACTCCAAATTAATTGATTTCAGTGGCTAAAAATCCGTGAGACATATATCTATAATTACGTGACATATTTTCCGGTGGGTGAATAGTGTTTTTCGGTGAATAAATAGTGTTTTTTCGGTGGTGAATATTGACCAAGTTCCCGAAGTTGCTTTCTTGATTTTTGGACCATTCGGATACGTTTTTGAGATCTATTTGATCAAATAAAGATTGAAAGAGTACATTTTAGGGCTGTCAAATCTAGAGCCCTTAGCCTGTGAGTAGATGATTCTTCCTATGACTTGCCTTTACTCTTTTTGAACTTTAAATTGATCAATGAGTATGTTTACAAGATATTTATACGTTGATATGTTCCTGAAATGGTTTAGAATACCTGAAACGTTCAAGAAGAGTATGAATTTTGAAATGAAATTTTGAAATACATTGAACATGTGATTTTTACATGTATTTTTCATTATATGGTAAATGAAATATGTTATGCATATGATATTGATTTATATAGTGATATGTTTACCTAGGATATAGGCATGTATACATGATTCCCCTGGTTGAAAAGTTTTGACAGATGAATATACTGAGACTGAAAATCTGTATTATATTGAGAATTTTATACTGGATTATATGGCATATGTGCACATGATATTTTCTGTGAAGGAATCTTATTGGAAACACTGTCTGCTAACAGTAGGTGATGTTAGCCCTGGTGCGCACCTTGATTGCCTCAGCAAGTAAGGGGTGGTGCTAGCTTCATGTGAGGGCCAACACACGGGAGATGATATGTGAAGGAGAGCGGAATGCCTCCTATATATAGGCAAGATGCCAGTTATATAAGTTATGATTTGTCTTTTCTTGCTGTGTGCTTGGGAAATACCCATATAGAGTCCCTTCGCGTGTCCTCTTCAATGGTAGTAGGGCAAACTTCAGTAGGATACTGAGTTTAGGTAAATCCTATACCACCAAAGTACGAAAGGGGTTAAACTCTGATATGGTGATTCTGATATGGGATCCTCCAAATGTTTTCACATGAATTATATTGATGCATACCATGATTTTATTATCGTACTTATAGTATTACTTATGAACTGAATATGCATATGAAATAGAACAGAGTTTATTTGAAATGCGGGTCCCATATGAATGTACTTCTGAATTGTGATTTTCAATGTGACAAGTTTTAAAATAAAGAGTATATTCATATCTTGACCTAAGAGGTCATAGGAGGTGTTATCTGCTCATTGAGTTGTAAAACTCACTACACGTGGTTGACATATTTTTCAGATAAAGATCCAGAGTTTGGTCCTGCGGCTTCTTGATCGACTAGGTGAATCCTTCAAAAATATGTGGTCATCAACTGATAATTTCTAGTGCTCAACATTCATGATTCCTTTAGACTTTTAGCCTGTGTTGAATTATTTATATTCATTTTTCTAATCAATTTCACTTTATATCCTCAAGCTCGCATGGATATATCTATGGATCAATATTAGAAAACACACTCATAAAAGAACATATTCACATCCATATTGGGGTAACTATCTTTTCTTATTCCAGACTTCTATCAAGTCATCTTTGATTCTCACATGTCAACATCATCCCATGAATAGCATCATATGAATCTATCATATATTTTTATCCTAAAATTCATTAATCAATATGTTAAACATACGTAACAATAAATCCACCAATCCTTTTTAACGTTTATGTACCATTGGCACATGTCTAACAATTCTAACTTAGCACATCACAGTAACTCTATACCTTTTTATTAACACCAATAAATTCATTATCAAAAATATCAAACCTTTCCTCTATCATATCTAAAAGCACATCATTCTAACTTATATTAATCTCATTTAATTCACCCAATTATTTCAAGAAGATTTTTCCTAATAATTACTCATACATGAATTCTCAATTTCAACATAATTCACATCCTAAATACTAGACTCAATTTAGTATAATATAAACCTTTAACACAAATATCTTAATAACTTACATTATTTTAAGACATGATTCTTATAGTATTCTCCATATTTTCAAATTAAGAGTTCAAAGATTAATTTAAATCATACTTCCCATATTTTATTACTCAAGCACTTCAACACCACTAATTCTCTTGATTACATTCGTTAAAACACCTTAAGGTCATCATCCGTCCATTCCTTTCAAAATCTCTATTACTTTAACCTACTAACCAATTGTACACCATAATAACTGAGTTTCAAAGAAAATAAATTAACCTTCCTTATAATATGAAAAAATAATCTTACATTTAATACCAAATATTAATGTAGGACAATGCAACAGAAAATGTGGAATACTTAATAGAGCATGGTGCCAAAATAGGAAGTTAGAAATTTGGACAAAGCATTGAAATAAAATTAAAATCGGTGGCCGTAATTCTTGAAAATCTGTAAAAAAATCTAGCTGCTATTTTGACAAAAATCGGTGGCCGTAAATTTTGAATATATATACCAAAATTTAACTCAAAGCTACTGTCATTCGGTGGAATAATATCACATGAAAAAAAAATATTTTTGAACTTATAAAAATTTGTGAAAATCAAAGAATACATAGTTAACTAGTATGATGCAGTTGATTGCTTCAAAATAAATATAATCAATCAACTTTAAAATAAATAGTCCAAATTAAAATTTCTCAAAATAGCGAGTCGACTTAATAATACCGATAGTTGACTAGCAAGAACATTGGGAAAACAAAATAAATCATTTGATTGTCCCTCTTTAACAATTAATTTGTTTGCATTTTCACTTTTTTTTTTTACAATTACACCTATTACTTACAACTTTCCTACAAGAATCAAGACATCAATGCTTCATCAAGAACAACAAGAAAAAGATAAATTTCTGATGATATCTTAACCTTATTCTCTTTACATGCCTAATATAAGCGACTATCACAACTACTATACATATACATGTTTGCCGTCATTTTTGAAAATTTCACCTTCAATTTATATCTACTAATCACTCACATAGTTGTTCTAATTATACTTATCCTATTTGTATATATATCATAAGTATGCCATTCTCTGAGTTCTATAAATACACACATTAGTATCTTTATCTTCTCATACTCAAAGTTAGGGTGTGTGCAGCTATGGAGGGAATTGCATTCCGTCAATTTTGAAATATTTGTGTCTTTTGTGGTTCCAATCCTAAAAAAGATAGGGAGTATGTGAAAGCTGCACAAAACCTGGGTATGGTACTGGTCAGGAGAAAAATGCATTTAGTTTATGGTGGAGGTAACCGTAGATTAATAGGGTGTGTGTCTACAGCTACCCATGTAGGAGGATGCCAAGTTCTAGGTATTATTCTTACAGTTCTAGCTGCATCTAACATCGTATAAAAGACAATTGGGGAAGAGTTTAGGGTAGCTTCCATGCATAAGCGCATGGCTAGAATGATGTGCAATACTGATGCCTTCATTGCCTTATCAGGGGGTTTTGGTACTTTAGAAGAAATTTTCCAAATAGTCTATTAGGCACAACTAAATATGCATCACAAACCGATAGGTTTGTTAAATGTTAATCACTTCTTTGATAGTCTGTTGTCTTTCCTTAATCATGCTGTGGAACAAAGGTTCATCTCACACTCAGCACGATGAATTCTCATATCGGTTTCAAATGCTTAGGAGTTGATTGATACTTTACAAGCATATATTCATGTACCTGATCCAACTATAGCTCAAATAGAATAGACGACAGACAACCGCAGGAAGCGCAAATTAGATTTGGATCTTCATCTTTAGATGTAGTGAAACGTAGCTATTATTGTACCACTTTTACTTTCTTAAAGTCTACTTGAATACCATCTTTACCAACCATACTCCCTTAGAGTTGGTAAAACTATATTTGAATGTTGCTTATGATCCTCTGAACTTTTGAAATATTCTAGTATATCATCAATAAATATAATAACAAGTTGATCTAGAGATGACCTAATTACTATTCATTAAATCTATAAATGCAGCTAGGATATTTGTCAAACTAAATAATATAACCAATGACTCATAATGCCCATAATGAGTTCTAAAAGAAAATTTTTGTACATCCTCTTCTCTTATCCTCAATTAATGTTACTCATATCTCAAATCAATTTTTTGAAAAATATTGAGCACCTTGTAACTGATCAAACAGATCATCTATACGAGGTAATGTGTATTTATTCCACATTGTTACCTTATTCAACTGTCTATAATTTATGAATAGTCATAGTGATCCATCTTTCTTTTTCACAGATAAAACTGGAGCACTCCAAATAAAAGTACTAGGGCATTTAAATCTTATCTAACAAGTCTTGTAATTAATTTTTTTAAAAAAAATTCAATCGATATCATTCTATATAAGGATATAGATACTAGTTGGGTTCCAAGAAATAAATCAATATCAAATTCTAGTCGAGGGTACTCTAGGTAATTCTTTTGAAAACACATCAGGAAATTTCCTAATTACTGGAACCTGATCTACATTAGTATACTTTATATCAATATCTCTCACCACTGCCAAATATCCTTAGAACCCTTTTTTTATAATAACTTATGGTCGTTAAAGGTGAAATTAAATTATTGGGTACTTGCTTTCATGATTGCTCACTACTTGCAACTCCTTTACTAACATTTTCTGTTATTGATGACATCTTCATACTGTATCAGCTAGGTCGCACTTCAAAACACTTAAACAAATTCAACCTATTGTGACTTTATTCTTTAACATGCTTATGCAATATCTTAATAATCAATCATGGATAAGTCTATCCAAGAGCCCTTTACATGAATTACCCATTTTGCATACCTTAAATTTTAAATTTTCATAGATAAACCTTCCTTTATCATAATGCTTATACATAGTATTATTGAAAATCAAACTGTCTTCGAATTCCTTATATCAACAAAATATATCATTGAAAATATTATCTTCATAAATTCTCCACTCTCAAATTCAATCCAACCCACAACTTACCAAATCCATTTATATATATAGATTCCAACTCATCCATCCAAAAAGAGATTTAAATATATTTTCAAAACACTTGCTTTATTTCAAATCATTATCTTGGAGTTAACAATCTCGATCACATCATAACCCACTATCAATATTATATTAGCTATTCGTCATATTGTTTCACATAAGCAAATCAAACAATCAATTCAAACATTCTTGACATCCAAATAAGCCATTCCCTTTTTGTTCGGATAGAATTTTTTATTTTTAGCTAATTTCCCAAAAGGGTTTTCTTTATCACTTTTCGTCAAAACAAGTTCAAAAGATGAACTAGTAGTCCACACACAAAAGATACCATTTAGGACATACACATAGATGTTTAAACCTCGCATATCAAAGAAAAAGAGTTAGAAGGACTAAAAGGATGACACCCTATAGAATTCCACAACAGTACCGTGAGTATAAATATGTCTGCAGTTACATACCCTTACTCAAAATCCTGCTACAGAATTCTTTGCTCTGTTATTTACAGGGAAACCTATTGCTCTGATACCAATTTGTAACGCCCCCAATTTAAGTTACGTAAAATAAACATTTTTTATTATTTTTATTATTATTTCCGTAAACAGATATTCTATATAAAGATGCATAATTCAATTCTTTATCATAGAAACAAATACATATAAGATCTCTCATGTATACACAATATACAGACTAAATCTATAAACATCATAGTACAGCAGAAACGGGGATCCTGCCTATAGCATTCAGAGCACACTCTAGATTACAACAACGGTATAATTCAAAAACTGAGCCTTGAAAACAACGTAGACTTACCTAGAGAATATGTCACATATCTGCCTAATCAGACTCTGATATTATTATCTGAAAAAAAAAATGTGAAAATATCGTGTAATGAGTTTGACAACTCAGTGAGTAAATAATTCCTCCTACGACCTCTTAGGTTAGCATATGAATGTACTTATATTTTAAAATGTGTCACATAGAAAATACAGTTCAGAAGTACATTCATATGGGACCCGTATTTCAAATATTCTCAAATGAAAGGATATTCAAATATTCAAAACTATATGCACCATGGTATGATCATTAAACAAATGTTGTTATGCTCAGTTGTATAAACTATAATAAAATATTATGATTTGGAGATAAAATTATCACTTTTAATGCACATGCCTCACTCAGTGGTCTGGGATACTTAATTTAAAAATGACATGCCTCACTCGGCGATCTGGTCAACCCACACACTCAATGTAAAATGACATGCTTCATTCGGCGTCTAGTCAATGTAATTTGCTATACGCATAGTGACCAATCGACTACAGTCACAATAAGTGATCAGGGAATGTGAGTTCATCACCCTCCTACCTCCCCACATTACCACTATCACCCGGTTGGAGCGGCCCTCCTTCGGCTCACTCAGGCTAATAGGGCGTCCCCTATTCGGTACCGTCACAAGCCATACAACCCGTCAATATTCATCCATACATATAAATACATATATATTAATGCATATTCATCAAATACAATATAAAATTATCAAGCAACTCGCCATGAATTTTATGCTTGCCATTCAGTCTCATTTATAATATAGCATGCATCATTTTCACAAGTATATAGCTTTACAAATCAATGCATCGTGCACATAATAGTCACTTTATCAAATAATGATAAATACATTTAGAACTATATATTCAATGAGTTCCACAATACATTTCTAAAACCATACTCTTCTTGAACTATGTGCGTGTTTGTAAGTATAACAGATATTTTAACATATTTAATAAACTTATAATAGTATAAATAATTTATAAACAGAAACAATAATACATTTATAGTTCAAGAAGAGTATGGGCAAGTCATAGAAAGAAGTATCTACTCACAGGGTAAGACAGCCCTAAAATGTACTTTTCCAATCAGAATTTGACCAATTAAACCTCAAAAACATGTCTGGAGGGTCCAAAAATTTAGAAAATGACTCCGGGAGCTTGGTCACTATTCACAGTCGAAAAATATTATTCACCGTCGAAAAATACTATTCATCGCCAGAAAATACTATTTACCAAGAATAAAAAGTTGTCAGATAACTGAAAAATTTTATATCCTAAAGTTTTATCTAACTCCTGAATCTTATCTACGATGTCAGATTTTTAATTGGAGGTTTCTGAGATTTTTTACTTCAAATTTACGGCGATTCAACGGCTGATTTGAAAAATTAATCGATCAAAATCATAGTATTCTCTGTCCTGAATCCAGTAGTATCTTCAGTTTGAAAATTGGAGGCCTGTAGACACTCCAAATCTAAAGAAAAATTAAATATTACTATTTATCACTTTTCACTCTACTATTCATTCTCCTCGATTTTGCATTTTGTCTTCCCCTTCCCCATTTGTTTTATTTTTATAATAATAATAATAATAATAATTACTTAATAATTAAATAATATGATTTTATTTTATATATATTCATATAAATACCGTTTTTCATCCCAAAACATTCCAATTTTTTTAAAAAATTTACTTTCTCATAAACCTTTAGTTAAATTATTAAATCATGACGTTTCTTAATAAAAATCTTAATAAAACAAATCATAAAATAAATATCTTTATACATAATAAAAAAAAGAATATTTTTTAAAAATACAACAACAATTTATTAAAAGTCAATATAATTATTTCAAACAAAACAATAATTACTTTAATTAAAAATATACTTACTTTTAGCATAACATAATCATTTTTAAACAAATAAAAATATATTTATTTATAATAAAATATTATTATTAAAAACAAAAATTACATAATGTTACACATTATCCACAATGAGCCAAAAGATTGACTAAAGGAAACAAATGCATTTTTCCTTGAATGTCCAGAGCTAAGGTGGCATTATATGAGTATGTTAATTTTTTCATGCATCTAAAAATTTATATATATAAAAATGTGTAAGAGATAATTTTAATTTTTTTAATTATTTAAATCATATATAACACAAATTTTAATATTTTCTTATTAAATATATTAAATATCTTAAAAATAAATTTTCAAATATTTGGAAAACTAAAATTTTCTTATACAAGATACCATTTACAAGATAGTTTCAAAAGTGATCACAGGCTTTAGATCATTAGTTTTAGCAACTAAAGTATACCTAAGCTGAATTAATTTACTACAAAGATAAAATTATTCAACTAGTAATTAATCAATTGTGTTCTCCTTTTTCTTTTTTCTTTTTCCACTTACGCCAAATTGATTTAGATTCTAAAGAATTCTTCACCAAATAAATTTAGATTCCTATTTATTAAACTTACAAATTCAATATATATTAAAATTTTTTTACTAATTTTATCCCATAAAACTTATACTTTAAATATATAAACCAAACCAATCAATTTTTTAATTTTAAAAAATCAAAAGTTTGAATTAATTTGTTTGGCTTTGTAATTGTTCAATTTGATTCAAGTTTGCATAATAAGTTTCATTTAATTTTAAATGAGTGAGAAAGCATTGAAATTATTGAAAGGGATTATTTAAAAGAAAAAAAAAGTAAACTATCAATCTAGTCTTCTTAAATTTATAATTTTGCCTAACTTAAGTTTTTTTTTTTTTTTTTTTTTTTTATGAATACACAAGTTAGTCATTAAAAATATCAAATTTATTGCATGTTAATCCCTCAACAAATTTAATATTTTTCAAGAATTAGTAAAAGAACTAATATATTATATTTCATGAACTAATTTGTTCATTCATAAAAATTGAAAAATCAAAGTTAATGATATACAAATCCAATGACTAAATTGTTAATTTACTCATTTAAAGGCTATATTGTTATAGATCTAATGTGGTTAACATGATGAGTTACAAAATTGTAAAGGTGGTTAACATGTCATATGTAGACAGTAATATGAATGGCTCCTTAATAACTTTCTCAGAAACATCGAAAATGATTGCCTTTTCGCCTGCTAGAGTGACAGCAATTGAGGACTTCAGTGGACACAAATGAAAGGAGATTTGGAAGTCGGAGAGATGTACCTGCACATGTTATGATATTGGAATTGGATTTCTAAACCCAAAAATGCCTAATTTAAATTAGCTCAAGTGGTTTTATAGACACGCCATAAATATTTAAACATAACACCAAGGAATTTTTTCAGTTAGATAGATTGTTTTAGTTCCCAGTTCGGGCAAGGATGCCTACTACGAGAAAGAATACCACCATGAATCAAATTGAACCCTTTGGTCCACACAATTTGATCCTACCAATTAAGCTAACTGAAAATCTTGATGTCAAGGGAGCAAAACAGAACAGAAAATCATTAAAATATTTATAAAAGAATAAAATAGAATAAAAAAACCTTCATGTAACATCAAATAATACTATAATTAACGAGTGAATTGACTCAGTAATACAAAAGTCATCTCTAAGGCTAAAAATCTAAATTCGAAACCAATCAAAAGCTAAATAAACCAAAAAAGTAATAGTACTATATATCATGCTTTGATATTTTGTAAAGTAGAAATTATGTAGTTCATCTGATGCAGGTTTCAATCTGCTGGCAACATATCTATTATGAAAAAATAAAAAATAATAACAATAACCTATCAAATATTGCAATGGAATGATAAAAGGTGCTTTTCCCTTTTATTACTTCAGTGGTCACCTGGACGGAAATGAGAACAAAGAGACAAACATATCGGGAAAGTTCTAATCACCTTTCATCTTGCACCTCAAAGACTTGGTTCAACCAGAAGGAGATGACGAAAGTAGGTATCTTCTTTCACTTGATCACATTGATGGTTACTTCCTATCCAATAGCAAGCACTCTGTGAAATGCTGACTAATCAGAGCACAAAGAAGAATTGGGTCTATGTTCAACCCACATAATGAAGTGTTGATAACTCTACTTTAGGCCCATTTCTTTTTCAATAATCGAATATAGATTACTTATATACATTGAGATCAATTGAATTCCGTTGAGACATTATTGTGACTGAATTTTAGTTTTGACTGTCTACTTAACATTGTGTGTCGGGACACTAAGATAAAATTTGGTATTCTTGAAATCATCCAGGAGAGGGTTGTATCCATCCTTGGTTCTCGTTTTTGAGGGCAAGCCAAACTCTTCCATGAAAGATGATGTTTCCAGCTGCATTAAATATAAACTATTTAACCTGAGTACGTAAAATTGTTAAAGGAAGCATATCTAGATGTCTCATAAGATAAATAGAAATGAAATATTTGAGAATTCTGTAAATGATATATCTCCATTCTTAGCCTAAATTACATCATATGTCCATCTCAAAATATTCCTCTTCGTGTATCAAGTATCACCAACAGAAAGTACCTGATTGATACAGTGAACCAAGACTAATCCATACTAAGAAGAAAATGAAATTAAATAACTGCCACATAAGCAGGGAGTTTACTGGATAGAATGGAAAAGGCTATTGAATTTAAATATGCTCCTATAGATACTGGGTGAGCTAACTACTGGTAACATGATCTGACCTGATTTCAGTGAGGATAGCTATTTTGAATGGAGACAAGACTACGACAATATCATGCAACCTAAATATAAAGATGGTAAATAAGTCAATAAAACTAACTGTAATTGTTCTCCTCTTCTTTCCTTTCTTGGATGAATAACCCCTCTCAAGTTTCAACCACCCTGAACAATAATGATCAATTCGTTCCAAAAGCCAAAAGTCTGTAGGGAAAAAGATATCAGCATCACCCTGCGATAAAAGACAAGCAAACAGCAGCCGTTGCTGAGTCTGAATACGACCTTGCATCTTAGGAAGTTCAGCAAAAGTTTTATTTTCTGAAGGGGGTTAACGACTAGAATAAGAAAACAAATATAATCTGCTTAATACTCCTATAAAGCAGTTACACATGACTATGTAATTTAAGAGCCTGTCCGATCCTACTACAGAGAAGAGAAAAGCTTCTTTTCACTACTCAAAATCACTATTATAGGTGCTTGGCCAACATGTGAAATTACTTGTACATGATAGTAAAATCTATTTTCTTCTTTTAGGGCTTGTTTGTTTTGATGGAGAGGGATGGGAAAGGATGGAGTGAAATGGGAAAATAATCTAAACCATTGTAAGGATCTTTTCAAAGTAATGGAATGGGGTGAATTAGGATGAGTTCCTAACACTTCCCAAGCCATAGGTATATGCAATTACTATTTCATCAGTACTATGCATTGAACAACAAAATAATATATAAGGGCGATGTTAAAGACCTTTTCAAGTTAAAATTAAAATTGTTAAGTGAAAACTCACGATTTGTTTTATTTATGTCTCCAACACACCCCCTCACATGAAAGCTTTTAGGCTTCAAGTGTGGACAAAGCACGAGGTCATCATACCTTGTGTGAAAAATTGATTTCAATGAAGAGAATGGGGATGGCAAGGCTTGATTTTTCGACCACTTAGTCATAAACACTCTGATACCATGTCAAAACTATTTCAACTAAGAAGATTAAATTATTAAGTGAAGGGTCACGAATGTTTATTATAGTTCCCTAAAAAATAATATTGGAAGTTCATATTTTTGACCCACTCTAGTCCATTACCATAGTAACTTCCAAACAATGGGAAGACTACCATCCCTTTCCTCATTAAACATCCCAACAACTGAGTGGTAACTCTTCCTCTTCCCACCCCATTGCATTCCACTTTCCTCAAAACTCCCAAGCCTAGCCTTAGATAGAAAAAAATAATTAAAGTTTCTCCTATTAAGCATAATCAAAAGCAGAATTAAATATTTTTTTAAGACAAAAATGCCTTCAACAGTACCTTTAAATCCTTCTTAAGGCCATCACTGGGGCTGCCACCATGGTGGTCTCCCCCACCATTGCACATGCGACTACTGTGGCTGCCATGGTCCCCACTACTGCCACCATCGCCAATGTCCCCTCAACAGTACCTTTAAATCCTTCTTAAGGCCATCACTGTGGCTGCCACCATGGTGGTCTCCCCCACCATTGCACATGCAACTACTGTGGCTGCCACGGTCCCCACTACTGCCACCGTCGCCAATGTCCCCTTCAACAGTACCTTTAAATCCTTCTTAGGGCCATCACTGTGGCTGCCACCATGGTGGTCTCCCCCACCACTGCACATGCAACTACTGTGGCTGCCATGGTCCCCACTACTGCCACCATCGTCATTTTCCCCACACTACCCACCATCGACACCACTACTAAGGGCACCCTAGCCCCAAGCCCTCTCCCCATAGTCACCACCACCACTGCAACTGCCATCATCCCATCCCCTCCACCATCACCAAAACTACAACTGCCCCTGCCCTTACCACCACCTCAATTACTACTGCTACCATTACCGCCATCACCAGTACTAACCATCGCCCCACACACAACTCGCATCACCACCATGATCACCATTGCAAATTTCTCAATGTCCTTTTGGTAATTTGAAAAGAATATTTTGTTTGAAACATTGGCTAAACACTCGTGCATTACGAGGAATGCTTAGTGAAATCCAAACAATGGCCAAACACTAAATTTTTTTTTCATGATAGTGAATTTCAAAAATCATTTTTGAAAAAGCAAAAATGTATAAGCACAACCAAACAGGCTCTAAATCCCATAGAAAGCATTCTGAACCAATTGCTTCACCAAGATGCTTGTCTATAATTTTATGAACTTTTTAATGACTTGTGAGAAGCTAGAAAGAGGCCAACGATTATCCACAGTAGTATAATTTTAGAAACGTCAAAGAATCTCACACAATAAAAAATTGTGCTTAAATATTGGAGATTAGTTAAAACTATTTATGGACTTTGATTTAACTTATTAAGCTTTTGAAATGATGTGCTCTTTGACATGGTATCAAAGCCTTTATGGCCAAGTGATGGAGACTTAAATCCTTGCCATCTACATTTTTCATAGTTAAACAAAATTTCACAACAAAGTAAATGGGTCTGTGCTTTGTCCACACTTCAAATCCAAGAGGCTTTCATATGAAAAGGCTTGTTAGAGATAAGTAATAAATTTTCATAAGCCTTCATTTAAAAGAAAATAACTTCCTTTCAAGTAGACATTATGTAAAAGTAATTCCTAGGTCATATAGTCCATAAATGTCAACAGAATCTAAGTGCATATTACTCAAATTAAGAGAACTTTTAGTTGCTTACTTAGTGCTTCCAGTTACTGAATAATTATTAAATTAATATAATTGCTTATACTTTATTCATTGTGTTTAATTTAAACAAAAGTAAATATAATTTTCTCCTAAGAAGCACGGATATTGATATAAATATGGAATATGACACAATACAGATATGGCGACGCGACAAAAAATGTAATGTTTACATGTAATTTGAAGTGTCGTCATATCATATTAAATATAAGTATCAAACACGATACATCTCTATGTTTGAAGTATCAGTACTTCATAAATTCTCTCAAGCTACAAACACTTTATCTGCCATCTAGTGCGACAATGAAAACACCCACATAGATAGAGGAGAGAGAGACCAAGAAAAAGAGAAGGGTGAAAGTGGAATGAAAAAGAGAGTAGCTAGTATCGAACTACACCTTTGCCTCTAGATAATTCTCGTAATCTGAGCTGCAGCCGTCTTTCTACAAATAAACAGGTAAACTTGGTTAACCAAGATTATTAATACTAGTTTAGTTTTAAAAGCTTTTGTTTTATTTACAAGAGGAGAACATGAAGAAATTAATTTTGTTGATGACAAAGAAATATCATGTGTATACACAGCCCTTTACAAAATATCATAAATGATCCATGTGATAGAATAAGTAGAAGCAGGACTACAATATGTTTTAAAGTTTAATATGTAAATACTATATGCAAGACTATCCATCCATAACCTAATATAGCCACAACTAATCCATAAACCAGTAACAATTGAAAATTTCATCAGGAAGAAAAAATTGGTCAATTCGTTGTGCTTTTGTTCGGCTCACACACTCACTTAAATGTCCAGATGGCTATTAATTATGAAGTTGATGTAAAACACTCCACTAATAAAGCTGCTTTTACAGACTAAACATTGCATGAGCATTAAAGGAAGAAAAGAGACAAGGCTAGTGGGACACTGCTCAGTGCTCCTCAGCAATAATATCACATGTACAGAGTGAAACAATGATTCCAAGGAACACTGACAAATGAAATGAAACTTTACTATAAACTTATGAGATAAAGCAGACAAATACTGTATATGAAGAAAATACACAACATTACTTTGGTTGAAACCAATGGAGCTCTTTCACCAGGTGTTGTTACATCTGGTAGGTAACTGAAGTCTGAAGCAATCAAAGACATCTTTGGTAGCACCTCATGCAGAACTTCAAGTAATTCCTGCAAGTTTGAAGGTATGATGAATGCAAAAAATCAACTTGCATATCAGACTTGAGCAATATTAAGAAAGTCACTTACCAAACAACCAGTTGGAAGCCAACATCTACGGGGTTTTGGGTAGACTTTAGACCAAATGCTTTTCACCTTAGATATTGCACTGCTTTGAGTTATATGGGTCTTCTCCAAGTCCATGATCTCAACACAACGTGCAATAAGTGAGTCATTCAATGGCTTGTACAACTCACTTAGTGTTTCACTATTGAAGGAAAAACTTGGATGGTGATGTAAATTCTTAAGTGGGCTGAATAGAATACGCCACAGAATTACATAATAATTCATAATCATTTAAATAAAGTCAAACATTTTGAACATAAGTCTATGTTTCATGTAGTGAGATCTTGATGACGCATTTAAATACATTTTATGGTATGAATAGCATCAGCATGAGCTGAATTCCCATGGAAATGCGGAGGCTTACCTGTCATGTCTCTCAACCCACACTTCCTTCCATGACGAAACCTGATTTTCTGAATAGATAAGATCATGTGGAAGATTATCAAGTACCTACAAAAATTAAAATAAATTGATCTCCCCCGGAATTGCATGGGTAATAAGGATGGGTAAAGACCATATCTCAACTTCAAAAAGGGAACTATCATTGTCAATGTATACAGATAAATACACACGCACACTTATACACACATCAAAGACAAGTTTAGTTTATTTCTTTAACAGGAATTTATGAAGAAAATCAGGGAATTTAAGCAACTAAAAAATAGAACACACCTCAAGCATTATCACCCAACATGGTTGTTGCTCCACATCCCCTGTAAAGAAGGTGTGAGAAAAAAATGATCTTATGTTTGACTCATAAACTTACCTTTTGCAAACTATATATAGAAACCACCACATATCTCCAAAAGAGGAGCAATGAATTATTATTTTTAATAGAAAAAGAAACTTTATTGATAGGAAAAGAAAAGCATTACAAGAAACAGAAAACCAGTAGTCCTCAAAAAATGGGAAAACGAACTAAAACACTAATAACTCAAAACAGCTTGCCAATCTCTTTGAATGTCCACAAGGATACTCCCCTAAAATTGATAATAATGGTTGAATATCTTATTTTGAATTGAATTCTGATGTTACAAGAGAGCCTCCTACATATAGGTAGTATTTACAATCATCTCCCATGATTCAAGGAATCAAGGAATTAATGCTAAATATTTGTTCCTATACAATCTGTCAATAAAGAGTAAATCAAGGAAATAATTGTTGACAATTATGCAGAAGAGTGTTGACAATTAGGCAGAGTGTACAATTAGGCAGAAGAGTAAATCAAGGAAATATCTTTTGACAGCCCCCCTCAAATTGATGCGGGTTGATCAACAAGCATCAATTTGCTACTTAGTAAGCAATGGCGATGACGAGTGAGGGTCTTGGTAAAAATATCAGCAATTTGTAATTCAGTGAAAATGTGAGGAAGAGTAATAACACGAGCTTCAAAGGCTTCACGAATAGAATGACAGTCGACTTCGATATGCTTTGTGCGCTCATGATAAACAGGATTGGCCGTGATCTGAATAGCACTTGTATTATCAGCGTGTAAAGGTGTAGGATCGTTCAAAGAGAAGTTTAACTCACTAAGCAAACCCCGAAGCCAAATAATTTCAGAACAAGCAAGAGACATTGCTTGGTACTCAGATTCAGTAAAGGACTTAGAAACTCGGTCTTGCTTCTTACTTTTCCAGGAGATTAATGCATCACCTAAGAACACACACCAACCAGTGATGGAGCGACGTGTATCAGCACAACCAGCCCAATCAGCATCACTATAAGCAATAAGACGAAGAGAATTGCCTGTGGGAAAGAATAGGCCTCGGGCAGAAGTGCCATAAACATAGCGGATGATCCGACGGACAGCAGCCAAATGAAGATGACGAAGAGTCTAAAGAAACTGACTGACTTGCTGTACAGCAAAAGAAATATCAGGTTGAGTAATGGTGAGATAAACAAGGCTACCCACCAACTTTCTATATAAGCTAGGATCAACAAGTAAGTCACCCTCCTCTTTGCAAAGCTTCACATTTAATTCCATGGGAGTATCGATAGAGGTAGTTTCCTGCAGTCCAGCTATAGCCACCAAATCACTAGCATATTTATGTTGATTGAGTGAAATACCAGAAGTACTACGATGCACCTCAAGACCAAGGAAATACGCGAGAGACCCAAGATCTTTCATATAAAAAGATTTTGAGAGATGTGTCTTGAGCTGAACAAGGAGAGCAGAATCAGAATCAGTGATTACAATATCATCAACATAAACCAAAAAGACAACCAGACCCTGGTCTGATTTCCGAAGAAATAATGAAGTGTCATACTTGCTCTGTATAAAAGAAAATTGTAATAAAGTGGTTCGAAATTTATCAAATCAAGCCCGTGGAGCTTGTTTAAGACCATAAAGAGAGCGACGAAGTTTACACACATTGGAGGTCGTAGAGAAAAACAATCCCGGAGGTGGCTTCATATAAATACACTCTTTAAGATCTCCGTGAAGGAAAGCATTCTTGACATCCATCTGATGTAGTGGCCAATCATTGGAAGCAGCAAGAGTTAGGATTATACGAACAATGGTCATCTTAGCCACAGGAGCAAAGGTCTCCTCATAATTAACCCCATATTCCTGATTGTTCCCAAAGACAACAAGCCGAGCTTTATAACGATCCAAACTGCCATCCGATCGAATCTTAACTGAGTAGACCCATTTGCAACCCAGAGGAACTATAGTGGAAGGGCAAGGCGCAATATCCCAAGTGTGATTGGCCTCTAGAGCAGCAATTTTGTCCTGCATAGCTCGTCGCCAACAGTCATGCTTGACAGCAAGTGAGTAGCATGTGGGAATATCAAAAGTAGACAATGTAGTAGTAAGAGCTGAAATAGACCGGTCAGGAGAGAACCCATACCTATCGGGGGGAACAGACACTCGAGAAGAGCGACGTACCCAAGGTGCTGGAGGTGCTACAACTGGCGGATGCTGGTGCATGTTAAGATCAGATATTGGGGGAGCCACCGGAAGAGACTGTGGGTGGGGTCGTCGTGTATACACCATACCGGGTTTAAAATGAGACCTGACTTGATGGAGATCAGGGAAGTGTTGCTCAAAGGAGGGGAGGACCACAGTGGAAGAAGAAGAAGAGGGCACATAGGACACAAGAAACAAATGTTGATTTTCAAAGAAAATAACATTTCGAAAAATACGTGTACGATGTGAAATAGGATCATAACAAACAAATCCCTTATGACACACACTATATCATAGAAAAACACATCTAACAGATTGAACAGATAATTTATGTCTCTCAGGAGAAGGTAAATGAACAAAACATACACTACGAAGGTTATCATAACTAGGTTCCTTAGCAAACAAACGAAAATAGGGAGATTTCATGCATAAAACTTAGGAAGGTAAACGATTAATCAAATGAGTAGCAGTCTGTAGAGCCTCAACCCAAAACATGGATGGAACGGAGAATTCTAACAAAAGAGTACGTACCACATCAAGGAGATGGCGATTCTTGCGTTCCGCTACTATATTTTGTTGTGGAGTAGAAGGACATGAACGTTGATGTAAAATGCCTTTAGAAGCTAAGAATTTCTGAAACTTTGTAGACACATATTCACCACCAGAATCAGTGCGTAAAATCTTAATAGTCGTAGAAAACTGATTATCAACATACGCTAAAAATTCGGTGAAAGTACGAAAAATCTCAGATTTAAAGCGAAGAAAATAAATCCAAGTAAATCTGCTATGATCATCAATAAAAGTCACATAGTATTTAAATTTTGCATGAGAACTAACTGGGGAAGGTCCCCAAACATCACTATGGATAAGATCAAAGCAATGAGAAGCTCTATTAACATGCAAAGGAAAAGAAAGAGTTTTACTTTTACCAAGTTTACAAGAATCACACTCAAAAGAGAACGAAGAATGTTCTTTATTACCAAAAAAGCCAGATTTCAATACATGAGATAAAATTTGAGCATTAAAATGACCTAAACGACGATGCCACACCATACTCAAAGTAGGAATAGTATTACAAGCAAAAGACGTAATAGAAGAAACTGGAACAGGTAAAAATAGTGTAAACAAGCGCCCCACTTTAGGCCCCTTCGCGATTGGCTTCCCCGTTACCTGGTCCTGCACAACACAACCATCACCAGAAAAATTAACAGCACAATTGTTATCAACTAATTGACCAACAAAAATAAGATTCGTGAAAAACTGAGGAGCAAGAAACACATCAATAAAGGCAGGAGAGACATTGCCGATAGTAGCGATGGGCAAAGAATTGCCATTAGCAGTTTGAATAGTAGATTAACCAGCATAGGGCCGAACATGCGACAAATTTTTAGGAATATTGGTCATGTGATTAGAAGCCCCTGAGTCTACATACCAAAGTGTAGCAGAATTTTTATCTTGAAACCCCATTGTAGATAATGCAGAAATTAACATCTGTTGAATCATTTCAGGAGTGCAATAAGTTGTTGCAGGAGATGCAAGATTAGAGGAAGCACTTGAGGAAGAACCATGTGCTGTAGAAGGCACGGCGGGAGGAGTAGTAACAGAAGTCTGAAATGTTTGGGCCTGACGATGCTGGGGGTGGATACGACATTCTTTGATAATATGACATTTTTTCTTACAATAAGAACAATATTTTTTAGGACAATTGGCAGTAATATGCCCATATGTTATGCAATAAAAACATTGCAAATTTTTAAAAGTCGCAGATGGTCCACAAGTTTGGGCAGCATAAGCCATAGTGGTCGTCTCGAAACTACCATGAGATTGTTCTAGAATAACTTGAGTACTAAGACGTTGTTCTTCGCGAAGTAATTCAACAAAATAAATATCAAGAGAAGGAACAGGAGATCTATTCAGCAAAGACGAGCGAATCGATTCATATTCTGGACGAAGTTTCATAAGAAACTAATCACGCTAACTTATATTGTGAAGATTCTGAATAGTCGAAAGAGCAGCAACAGGAATATTTGCTGTAACCAAATCAGTATATTCATGCCAGAGAGTCAAAAATGCTGAGTAGTAGTCTTGAATGGAAAGACTACCATGTTGAAACATGGCAATCGCATGTTCCAACTGAAAACAGCGAGCATCGTTAGTTTGATGATAAACTTGTTTTAAATAATTCCACATGGATTGAGCAGAACGATGAGTCCGCAAATTTGTGATAATATGTGGCTCTACTGAACCAAGAATCCAAGACATAATTCTAGCATCAAACATAGCCCAAGAAGGAGAAGACACAGCATCCTTAGATTTATTAGTGTCGGATAACAGTGCAACATCGGTGCCATCAATATGGCCCCAAAGGTCTTTACCTTTGAGAAAAAATTCAAATTGAAAAGCCCAAGTAGAATAATTTTTACCTGTAAATTTAACACACACTGGTGCAGAATCCATTGAAAAATAAATTACCCAAGATAATGACAGAAAAACCAGGAATCCAGTAAAAAGAACCGAGAGAATAACAATGCCCAGACAAGACTGAAACTAGTGGCCCAAGACGTAGAGAAAAAACAAAGAGAATACCGAAACAGAGAAGACCCAAAAATTGACTGTCGCAGCCCAGGAGACACGACCCAGTCAAAACTGCTCAGGAGAAGACCTGAACGTTGGATGCCGCAAGCGACTCAGCCAAAAACGCAAATATGAGATGCGACCCAACCAAAAAATTGCTCAAAAACTGCCGAGAAAGAGAATGCCTCAGAGCACCGCGGTCCAGGAAGCAAGAACAGCAACGCTCGATCCCCACTCCACACGCAGAAATGTGGAGAACCAGAGTACGCCGAAAATCGTCACACAGCAGGGACGTCGAAGATGCAAAAGCAGAAATCGAAGACACCAAGCAAAAAATCAAACGAGGGACGTCGAAAATGCAGAAGCAGGAACCGAAGACACCAGGCAAAAATCAAACGAGGCCGAGACTGTGAAGACGCCAACACCCAAAGCTAGAAGAAAGAAAATTACGCCAAGGACAACAAAGCAGAGAATAGAACAGCCTCTGATACCATGACAATAATGGTTGAATATCTTATTCTGAATTGAATTCTGATGTTACAAGAGAGCCTCCTACATATAGGTAGTATTTACAATCATCTCCCATGATTCAAGGAATCAAGGAATTAATGCTAAATATCTGTCCCTATACAATCTGTGAATAAAGAGTAAATCAAGGAAATAATTGTTGACAATTATGCAGAAAAGTGTTGACAATTAGGCAGAAGAGTAAATCAAGGAAACATCCTTTGACAAAAATACCCATCATCAATCACCCAAAATGAAGCTGAAAAGGTAACTCTCCTACAGAAGATATGGCAGTAAAAAATTCTGATTGAAAACTCTTGCATCCTGTTCCATCCAAATTAAGCATAAACAGCATTCAGCCACAAAACCTTATACCCCTTCCTTGTTCTAAATCCATAAAACTTGGTAGCTAAAAATCTCTGTAAAGAAGGCAGTCAGACCTAAGCCTCACCAAAATGAAAATAATAACAACCAAGTCTTTTTCCACTAGTTAGATTTGACTACATAGAACAAATGCCGCTAAAATGACCTATTATAAATGAGATCAATAGAAATTATTAATTACTAAATCTTTCTTAATGGTTTCACCTATTTTTTTTTTAACATCCCTCTACCTCTAATTATTGGGCTACTCTCCATCTGATTTACTTTTTTTACCGAGGCTTCCATAATTCTCCTCTACATATGGCCAAAAGACGAGATTCCACCATCGTCTCCACAATAAGTGCTATCCTAACTTTCTCTTTAATGCAATTATTTTTAATCATATATCGTCTAATTTACACATTCAACACAACATTCTCATATCTGCGAAATTGAGTTTATTTTCATGTTAATTTTTAATCAACCAACATTCAGTACCATACAACATTGCAAATTTTATAGTTGCTCAGTAGAATTTTTTCTTAATTCTAAGCAGCACTTTTTTTTTATGAAAAATGACATTCAAAATCTTCTTCTATTTCATCAATTCCGCATGAATCCTATAGTTTACGTCTTCCTTTACTTCTCCATTGTTTTGTATAATAGATCCAAAATATTTAAAACATATGACTTGTTTTATAAGATGATCTTCAAGTTTTATCTCTAAATTTGTATTTATGCAAGTATTGCTAAAATTACATTCCATATATTATGTCTTATTTCTACTTATACGAAAGTCATGTGTTTCCAAAATTTATCCACGACTCTAATTTCACATTTATTTCCTCTTTCAATTCAACGATTAGGACTATATCATTTGCAAAATCATACATTGGGGCCCATATTCTTGGATATGTTCTGTAACTACATCCCAAACCAAGTTAGAAAGATATGGATTCAATGATGAACCTTAATGCAGTCCTATAGTCATGAAAAAAATCTTTTGTCCTTATTTTGTGCTCTCACACAAGTTGTAATCCTATTGTACATATTTTTAATTGCTCGAATATAAGAAATATGCATAGAAGTCGAAGACACACGATTCACAATGGGAATTGACTGCATCGCTTCGATTCACAGGGCTATTAATACAAATCGGTGGCCAAATTGTCGCCGAAGCAACAAAATCGTAGCCGAAATCGCACAGATCAGTGCGATTCTGGCGAGAATCGAAGAATTGTTTAATTTTCCAATTACAAGTACCCATCTCACAATGGGATTGTAGCTTCCTGGAGCTGGGTTTTTTTGTCTTCACTTACATCTTTGTCTACATCTGCGTATGTGTCTTCGTCTACGTCTGGCTGCATCTTCGTCCCTTCCAGCTTCCTCCTCTTCGTCTTCATCTTCGTTGACTCAACTTTTTTTTTTTAACTAAACCCAAAGAAAACACAGGATGGACCATGTGTTTTCTTTGGGTATGGTATATTGTATGATGGGGATACGTTATATTATATTATATATTTATATTATATTGTAGTTATATAATATATTTATGTTATATAATCTAACACAAATTTAAATTTATACAAACTCAATCTAAAATTTTATAAGACTCAAATAAATTTTAAATAATCAATTAATCAATCTCAAAGATACAAATTAATATTTTTATTAGTGATTTAAGTCTAAGAATTCATTATTCATAAGTTAATTATGTCTTTTTGAAACTTATGATTAATTGTTTTTAAAATTATTAATATTAATATATTATTCTAAATATTTTATTTATGTTATCTATTTATTTATATTCTATAATATATATTTTAAATTGTTTTATAATATGTTCGCGAATCTTGCGATTTGATATGATGTACGATTCACAATTTGGATCGCGATTTGACTACTATGGCAATACGTACTCATTTCTTCTCTAAAGCCTTCCATAAAACCTTTCTTGGCAATTTTTCATATGCCTTTTCTAAATCGATAAAAACCATATGTAATCTTTTTTGTTCCTTTGATAGCTCTCCATCAATCTTCACAGTAAGTAAATTGCTTTCTTAGTTGACCTTCATCGCATGAAACTAAATTGATTATCTATAAGTCGAGTCTCGTTTTAATCTCTACTCAATGACCTTTTCCCATAGTTTCATAGTATGGCTCATGAGCTTAATCCCCTTACAATTTTGTGTATTTCTCTTATTTTTTTTAGATATGGACTAAAGTACTTCTTCATTCATCCGACATCTTCTTATATCTCATTATCTCATTAAATAACTTATTAAGCCAACTTTGCCTTTCTTGCCCAGACATTTTCACACCTTAATAGGTATATTATCAGGTGAGGGTGAGCCTTAGCGCAACGGTAAGGTTGCTGCCTTATGACCTGGAGGTCACGGATTCAAGTCCTGAAAACAGCCTCTCCGCTTGCGGAGGTAAGACTGCGTACATCTTCCCTTCCCCAGACCCCACTAGGTAGGAGCCTCGTGCACTGGGCCGCCCTTAATAGGTATATTATCAGGTCCTACTGCCTTGCTATTATCCATTTTCTTCAAAACTTTTTCTATTTTGAACTCCTACAAACGACACCACAATGGCTTATTATAAATGACATCGATAGATAAATTATTAACTATTAAATCCTTCTTATTAGTTTCATTTATTATTTTTTTTACCTTCTTTTATCTCTAACTATCAGTCTATTCTCCATCTGATCTACACTTCTCAATAAGATTTCTGTAGGTCTTCTTCACACATATCCAAACCACCTTTAACGAGATTTCATCATCTTCTCTACAATAGGTGCTACCCCAACTTTCTCTCTAATGTATTCATTTCTAATCATATTTCTTCTGCTGTGTCCACACATCTAACGCAACATTCTCATCTTTACAACATTGAGTTTATCTTCATGTTACCTTTTAACCATCCAACATTCATTACTATACAATATAGTAAGTCTTATAGCTGTACGGTAGAATTTTTCTTTAACTTTGAGCGACACTTTTCTATCACAAATGAAACTCGAAACCTTCCTCTATTTCATCCATCCCGCTTGAATCCTATGGTTTACGTCCTCTTTTACTTCGTCGTTATTTTGTATAATAGACCTAAAATATTTAAAGCTTGCAACTTGTTTTAATATATGGTATCCAAGTTTTACTTTTAAATTTGTATTTGTTCGTCTTCTTAAATTCTATAATAAAAAGTATAATTACGGTCCTCCTCCGTAATATTTAATCTATTAGAGTGATAAGAAAACACATGTCCTTCGTTAAAAAGTACTTAAAAGTAACTCTTCCATCATACATGAATATCTTGTTCCCTTACCAAAACATTACTTTCCTCATCTTTAATATATTTCACTTAGGTCTTATCTTTCTTTTACTATCCTTCACAAGCTTAAAAAATTTTCTTTCATCATCTTTAGTTTCTAAAGATTGGTATAACCCTTCAAAAACTCTAGATCTCACTTTGCTCATAGCCTTTCTTAGCATATTCCTTACCAACTTTATTTTTTTTCTCAAATTTTATTGTCTTTACATAAGTGCAATGCTTATAACACTCTTTTAATCTTTATTCTATCTTGTACCTTTGAATCCTACCACTCTTTATTGGGTCTACGATTCTACAGCAAATCATTAGTATTAATTTTATTAAGAATTGTGGTCCAAAGAAAAGCCTTCACTTTAGAGGGAACCTTAACCTTCCAAAAAAACTTTAACAAAGAAACATTTTGAGCACTTGAAGTTTAAATAAAAAATTTGAAAAAAGAGCGACAAAGATATGAACCCGAACAATTTTGAGCCCCAAACCCTCAAATTGGCCAAGAAGAAAGATGAAAAGGACCAGTGATATCCAACAACACAACAACCATTAACAACTCTACCATCAAAAAGCCTAGAAAAATGTAAATTCCAAGAAAATCCCTAAGTTTGTAACATTAAGAAATTTGACATTGGAGCTTGATGCAAAGAGGATAATTGATAAAGTCTAGGAAAACATTCATTGAATGAAGCATCATGAATCGCATGGTTCTCCCAAAACCCTAATTGATTACCAAGACCAACATGATAAAGACAAATGAAAGGAAAAAGAAGGAAATACCTTAGAAATGAACTTCCAAGGGCTCGCATGAGTAGCACCAATCCCAAAATTAGCATTCCACCCATTATGCTGCATACCAAATTTACTACTAATCACCTTGTGCCACCATGAGCTAGGTTGTAAAGGAAAATGCCATAACCACTTAACCACTGGAGAAATGCTCTTAGACATCATATTACCAAGACACAAACCCCCCTCTTCCTTACACTAAGAACACACTTCCAAACTCACAAAGTAGTCTTTCTCTCCCCACCTGATAACCACAAAAAGTCCCTCATAATCTTCTCCAACCTATTAGCAACCCCAACTGGAATCCTAAGCAAGGATAATAAAAGGGAATACTAGACATGGAAGCTTGAATTAAAGTAATTCTACCACTCAAAGAAAAATATACCCCCGTCTAATTGTCTAATCCTTTTTTAGATAAAATGCATTTAAACTTGTAGGAAAATTGAGTATACAATTATGCCCCATTTGGCACATCCTATAAGGCTCAACTAGATAGTATAAGCTAATATTATCCAGTTATAGCAGGGATGTAGGATACACAAAGAAAGTACAGCACTATACTGTCAGATAATTTTTACAATGACAATCAAATAACACTACTAGGGAGAGTAGTGAGAAATGAAGACAAAAAGACTAATAAGAGAACCTCCTAAGGGGATGCTTTAACAAATTTAAAGCATTAATTCTTTCCCTCACCCTATCTTCCCTTCTTAGCTTTTCCACTTACCTGGTGACTTCTCTGTGGTGTCACTCATTAAGGTTTTCTAGCATTCCACTATCCACATTCTGGATGCCTCATGGAAGTATCTGTCAACGGATACTTACTTCCAGCTGTCAACCAACGGATACTTACTTCCAGCTGTCAACCATTATTTCCAATTAACTTAATTATTGACAGCTCCTTTAGCATTATTTCCTGGAATCACGGTTGTTTCCTTGAATCATGGGATATCATTGTAAATACTATATGTAGAGGGATCTTTGGTAACTTGAGAATTCAATTTGGAGAATAATATTCAACCATTTTTGTCAGTATCCAACACTATGTCTCACTTCGTTTTTTTCCCTCTCCTTTAAAATGGTTTATGGAGAATAAATTTTGCTCTATTCAAAGAATGGGTGAGAAACTAGGAAAAAAAAGTATAAGAGTAGACCACAGAAAAATCAAGAAACCAAAACCTCCAATTCAAATTGGAGGGTGGCCGAACTTTGAAGACATATGAAATTGTAAGATTGTATTGGCTGTGCAAATGTAAAGAAGCATCATTTTATTTGGCATGTTGTCTGGAGTATGTTCGAATTAAGCTAAATATTAGTATTAGGTTATCTCCTTTGGGTTTTTTTCTTATTTTTTAGTTACACTATAGAAGTCCCATATCAGTTGCAACAACCTCAACCTCAACCTCCCTTTACCAAGGCTTTTCCAAAATGATGAGGGTACAGTTAAAGCTAACAAATAGAAATAGAATGCAGATTTGTTTCAGATTCCAGTTAGACCTATTACAAGAGATCGGATTAAAAGATTCAAAAGAACACTTAATGAATTAATTTGAGAACTCCAACAAAGAGAGAAATGTGTCACTGCTGCTGAAGGTGAACAAGGAATGGTCCACGTCATTGAACCAATTTGAATATACAGCAAGACCAAGAGGCATGTACAGTTAAAGCTAACAAATAGAAATAGAATGCAGATTTGTTTCAGATTCCAGTTAGACCTATTACAAGAGATCGGATTAAAAGATTCAAAAGAACACTTAATGAATTAATTTGAGAACTCCAACAAAGAGAGAAATGTGTCACTGCTGCTGAAGGTGAACAAGGAATGGTCCACGTCATTGAACCAATTTGAATATACAGCAAGACCAAGAGGCATGTTTGACTAAAGTCAAGAGGGAAAAAATATAGTAGTTTCCTATTTTTAGTTTCTTTGTTTAAGTAAGAAAATTTCCTATTTTAATTTTCTAGTTTGACTAAGAGTGTTTCCTACATTTTTTAGTTTTCTAATTTGACTAGGGAAGTTTCTTATTTTTAGCTTCTTTGTTTCACTAGGGGAGTTAGTTTCCTTGTTTAACCAGCAGAATTTATTAATTTTAGTTTTTCTTGTTTGATTAAGAGAGTTTCCTACTTAGTTTCCTTATTTGTTTAAGAAAGTGACCTATAAATAGGTATAAATGATCAATAAAAAAGACAGCAAATTATTATTGATAAAAAATGAGTATCTTTAGTTCTTTGAAGAACTATTTAAACTTATCAAAAATTTTCATGACATTCATTTTTTACTTATCAATCAAATCTTCCATCACTGACAGTGGCATCTTCCTTATGCCAAGGTATTTGCTTCCATACAAGCAATATGTCGCAATTCTATACAAACCTGATTATAGAAACGATCTTAAAGCCTTCTTAGATCACAAATTTCGTCAATTCTCAGCGAGATTCAAATAAGTTGAAATTAGAGCACAGTTCTAATCTCAGGTTTTCCTATCCTTTATTTTTGTCTTATTCCTACTGTCTGAGTTGGCCCCAAAAAGAAAATAGTTTGGCCAAATTCTCCTAGAGAGATAGAGAATTTTGAAAAAAACAAAAGACGTGGTACATTGTTCATTTAAGCTTCAGTAGTTATTTTGTTATTAAAAGTACCATGGAACCGTGATTTCTTTGGTGTGATTTTCAAACCCTTAAATCCATGAAATGACCTTATTTTCCAAGCCTTTAAGTCTGAGTTTCTTTTGATCAATTCTCGGTCAATTGTTTCTGGAAATTTTGATTATTGTTTGTTTTAGTTTGAAAAGAACCAAAGGAGAAATATCGAGTGAAAAAAGGAAAGAGTGGTGAGCATATTTAAGGATTAAAAAGTTGAATTTATATTGTGTGAAACACGAGAGTTAAGTGAATTATTTTATAGTGAAATGTAAGAGAGTGTTGTGAGGTTTGTTTCTGACATCGTTTTGCATCAAAAATGTCACGCAAAAAAGACAAAAACACTTCCAAAGATGTGTCAAAAATGGCAGATGATAAGAAATAAGCTGCCAAGGTGAATTGTTAGTTGCAAGGAGATCTGCAACTATGCATGTCCAAGAAGATGAAAAAGTGTAACGAGAAAACATCTTTCATACTAGGTGCCATGTGCAAAACTAGGTTCCAATTCCGGATAAAAGAGAAGGGTTGTGTTAGGTGTGCAACAGCCAACATAAAACTTTGTCGTAACTACATGAACATAGATAAACGAAGCAATAGTGTTATGGCTAAGTCATTGTCTGAAAGCAATGCGCTATATAGCTCGAGTGCAATGTCAAAAAAGGAAGAACTGTTGCATCGACGCCCGAGTGCAGTAAAAAATAAGCAAGAATTCTCACACTTTAATGAACGGGTGTGGACAAAGAAGCTAGTTCATGAGGGTAAGATCCATTTTGTAACTTAGAATGTAGGCACACTTATAGGAAAATCAATGGAGATAGTTGATACCATGATTAAGAGAAGGATCAATATCATGTGTTTACAAGAAACTAAGTGGGTAGAAGAAAAGGTAAAAGAATTAAATTTTTCGGGTTTTAAGTTTTGGTACAAAGACAAGACTAGAACTAACAATGGTGTAGGTATAATAATTGATAAAGAGTGGATGAACAATGTGGTAGACGTGAAAAGATTAAGAAATAGGATTATAGTTTTAAAGCTTGTTGTAGAGCAGCACACTTTTAATGTGTTTAGTGTATATGCACCTCAAGTTGATTTAGAAGAACACCACAAAAGAATTTTCTGAGAGGACCTAAAAGGTTTGATTTAAGAAATACCTCTGGAATAAAAGATTTTTTTAGGAGGGAATCTAAATAGACATGTAGGGAGAGAATCTAAAGGATACGAGAGTATACATAGAGGTTTTAGATTAGGAAAAGTAAATAAAGAGAGTAAAACTATTTTGAATTTTTCTTTATCCTTTAATTTTACTATATCAAACACTTGCTTTAAGAAGCGGGTAGAACATCTTATTAAATATAAGAGTGGAGGAGTAAGCTCACAAATAGATTTCTTCTTGGTAAGAAAATTAGATAGAAAGTTTTACACAAATCGCAAAGTCATACCTGGAGAGAGTTTAGCTCAACACAGAGTTTTAGTTTTGGACGTACGCATTAAGAGAGGAGTAGAAAGAAAGAGTAAGAAAACAATTTCTAGAATTAGGTGGTGGCTTTTAAAAAATGAACAACAAAAGAGGTTTTAAAGAAGAGTGGAGGAAAAAGGGCTTTGGGAGGTCTAAAGAAATGCTGGAAATTGTTGGACCAAAGGATAAAAAATCTTGGTGGTATGATGCAAAGATGTAAAATAAGATTAAGGCTATAAAAGAGTGTTATAAGACGTAGCACTTATATAAAGATAATGAAAATTGAGATACATATAAAGTTGCTAAGAAATACACTAAGAAGGTTGTGAGTGAAGCGAAATCTAGAGCTTTGAGGGACTATACTAATCTTTAGAAACTAAGAATGGTGAAAGAAAAATTTACAGGCTTGCGAATGGTAGGGAAAGAAAGACAATAGATCTAGATCAAATGAAATGTATTAAAGATGAAGAGAGTAATATTTTAGTAAGGGAGCAAGATATCCAAGTACGATAGAGGAGTTATTTTGAAGGGCTTTTTAACGAAGGACATGAGTTGACATGTGACTCTAACAAACTAAATGTGGCAAAGGAGGATCGTAATTATACTTTTTATCGTAGAAGTCAAGAGTTTGAAGTAGAGAAAGTTTTGAAGAAAATGAAAAATGGCAAAACTAATGACCCGATAATATACCTATTGAGGTGTGAAAAAGTACTTTAATCCTTATTTATAAAAATAAAGGGGACATACAGAACTGTGCAAACTATCAGAGAATTAAACTCATGAGCCACACCATGAAATTATAGGAGAAGATCATCGAGCAAAAATTAAAACAAGAGACTCAAATTATAGAGAATCAATTTGGTTTCATATCAGGAAGGTCAATTATGAAAGCAATTTATTTATTGCGGAGATTGATGAAAAGTTATCAAAGAAGACAGAAAGATTAGCAGATGATTTTTATTGATGTAGAAAAGGCATATGACAGAGTGCTAAGAGAGGTTTTATGAAAGGTTTTAGAGAAGAAAAGAGTACGTATTGCATATATTCGAGCAATCAAAGACATGTATGATAGAATCACGACTCGCGTAAGAATACAAAATGGATACACACATGATTTTTCGACAATTATAGGACTACATCAAGGGTTTTCTCTAAGTCCGTATCTTTTTAACTTGATTTTGAACTCAATTACAGAACATATACAAGATTTGGGGTCTCGATGTATAATTTTTGCCAATGATATAGTCTTAGTTAATGAATCGAAAGAGGAAATAAATATGCAATTAGAATCATGGAGACAAATTTTAGAAATACATGGTTTTCATATAAGTAGAAATAAAACAGAATATATGAAATGTATTTTTAGTAAAAAAAAATGAATAAATATGAATTTAAAAGTAAAATTTGAAGACCATATATTAAAACAAGTTACAAGTTTTAAATATCTTGGGTCTATTATACAAAATGACGACGAAATAAAGGAGGACGTAAACCATAGGATTCAAGCGGGATGGATGAAATAGAGAAAAGTTTTGAGTGTAATTTGTGATAGAAAAATGCCACTCAAAGTTAAAGAAAAATTCTACCGCACAGCTATAAGACCTACCATATTGTATGGTACTGAATGTTGGACAGTTAAAAAACAACATGAAGATAAACTCAATGTTCCAGAGATGAGAATGTTGTGCTGGATGTGTGGACACGTCGGAAGAGATATGATGCATTAGAGAGAAAGTTGGGATAGTACCTATTGTAGAGAAGATGATAGAATCTCGTTTAAGGTAGTTTGGACATGTGTAGAGAAAACCTACAGAAGCCCTATTGAGAAGAGTAGATCAGATGGAGAATAGTTCGATAATTAGAGGTAGAAGGAGGTCAAAGAAAACAATAGGTGAAACTATTAAGAATGATTTAATAGTTAATAACCAATCTATTGAGCTCATCTATAATAGACCACTGTGGCATCGTTTAATCATGTAGTCGATCTCACCTAGTAAAAAAAAGTTTAGTTGTTATTGTTGTTGTTTTTGTAGTTGTACTAACATTGCTACTATTACAATGGTGGAGAAATTAAGGCTACCAACAATTGAACATCCTTGACCTTACAAATTGCAATGGTTCAATGATAGTGGTGAAATAAGGGTGAATAATTAGGTGTTAGTTTCCTTCCGCATAGAAAAATATGAAAATGAAGTTTTATGCGATGTAATTCCAATACAAACTGGACACTTATTATTAAGCCAACCATGGCAATTTGACTAGCTTTGATGTGAGTACGGCTAACAAATAGAAATAGAATGCAGACCTGCTTGAAGTCTCAAGTGGATCTGTCATAAGAACTCAGGTTAAAAGAATTAAAAAAGTATTTAATGGTCTAATTCTAGATACCCAAAAAATAGATACCTGCATTACTACAAAAGAATAGTTAAAACTGGTCTATGTCATTAAAACCCACTTAATTATGGATCAAGACCAACTAATCTAAATATAGACCTAAAGTACAAGAAGATTCAAAGCTGAAGATTGAATATAAGCCCAAAATCAATGAGTTATTTTATGGCCCAATTTAAGCTACGTTTTTTCTGATTTATTTACTTTTAGTGTTTTGTTTATTTGATTAGAAAAGTTTCATATTTGATAGTTTCTAGAAGAGTTTTCTATTTGTATTTTATCTTGGTCCTGTAAGAGTTTCCTATTTGATAATTTTTAGAAGAGTTTCCTATTTATATTTTTTCTTGTCTTGTAAGAGTTTCCTATTTGATAGTTTCTAGAATAGTTTTCTATTTTTTTAATTTCTCTTGGCCTGTAGGAGTTTCCTATATAGTTTTTCTTGTTAGTTTAGGTTATTGGCCTATAAATAGACATATATGCTCTTGATAAATACATATTATCATTTATAACATTGAGAGTGTTTTCTCTTTGGTTCTTCGAAGAACTTTTCTGAACTTATCAATATTTTTCTTGTGGCATTCAAACAAGACTTAACACTCAGAATCTTCTCTTTTCTTGAGTGTGGCGTCTTGAATAATTTCTTATATCTTTGGTGCTTATCTCTTTATAGATAACGGGTCAAGGTCATTTTTTTTCAATTGACTTTGTTATAAATCTGATTAAAACACGATCATTCCAATCGAATCCGATATTGATTCCAGGTCTCACTACTTTTGGTAAGGTTCATATCAGGGATTCACATCATTTGATATCAGAGCCTAAGTTTTATATCAAGTTGGATCTATCCTATTTGTTTTCTTATTATTATTCTATCTTACTATCTTGTATCTTTTTTTTTTGTGTTCTTCATTCTTCTTATTTTCTAATTTTTATTTTATTTCTAATGTCCCTAATTCAAGTGCATATCTAAAAAATAAAAAAATAAAAAAATTCGAAAAAAATAAAAAATAAAATCGGAATTAAAAAAAAGGAAAAAAGAGAGTGCAGAATTCTAAAAAAAAAAAATTAAAATGCATTATTGTTGAAATTTAAGTTTTCCACCTAGATTTTACAATCTAATCTTTAAAAAAAAATTAGTGATCTAGAAATTCTAATTGCATCAATTATTTTTTTGCTTTGATCTTTTATTTTCTTTTCTTTTCTTACTTTGATTATTTTTCCTATCTCAATTGTTTCCTTTCCTCTAGTCATTGATTTTTTTCTATTCTAGTTGCTTCTTCTTGTGATTTTTCTTATTCAATTGTTTATCTTGTCTTTAATTTCCTAAAGTTGTATTGCTTTGTTCCCTTTGTTTCTTAAGATTCTATTCTTTTTTTTCTTCCTTTACTCTTTGTATTCTATTAGTTGAGTTTCGACTGTTGCAAGATTTTTGTTTAAGTTTGTTTGAGTTCAATAAAGAACTGAAAGAGGGGACTAAGAGAGGAAAAATGCAAGAGAATGTGAGAGCTTATAAGAGGGTAAAAGCCAAATTTGAGTATACACGAGTGTGAGTGTCATTAATTTCGAGAGAAACAAGTGAGTTGGTGTTGTAAGATTTTTTTTTTGTAGTGTAACATTGTTTTTGCAAGAAAATCACGTCACACAACAAAGACAAAAATACTTCCGAAGGTGTGTCAGGAATGGTGGATCCAAAGTTGATGATGGAAGTTTTAGTGAGCGAGATGAGATGATTTTTGAAAGAGAAGATAGAACAAGTTCATGAACATTTAGATCGAATAGAGAATGAACATATAGAGCAGTCACAAAATACTCCTAATCTGCGTAGGAAAAAGAGAGTTCAACCGAAGAAAGCGAGTTTTGAAGGTGGAGAGTATTATGGAGATGGTTTTGATGAAGATGACAATGATTTGAGTATTAATACTAAAAAATATGGTGAGAGGTTTAGAGAAGTTAGGAATTGGAAAAATAATAACTTGAGTAGTATTAATACGAAGGTTCCATCATTTCAAGGCAAAAATAGCCCGAAACTTATCTAAAATGGGAGAGAAAGATGAAGTTGCTGTTTGATTGTTATAATTATCCTGAGTTGAAAAAGGTAACGTTGGCTTCCAAGGAATTTATTGACTATGCTATTATTTGGTGGGATCAATTGGTTTTAAATAGGAGACGAAATGGAGAATGGACTATTGAGACGTGGGAGGAAATGAAAGTAGTTATGTGGAAGCGATTCATTTCAAGTCACTACCAACAACAACAACTAAGCCTTTTCCCACTAAGTGGGGTCGGCTACATGGATCAAACGACGCCATAGTGGCCTATTATGGATGAGATCAATAGATAAGTTATTAACTATTAAATCATTTTTAATAGTTTCACTTATTGTTTTCTTTGGCTTCCCTCTACCTCTAATTATTGGACTATTCTCCATCCGATCAACTCTTCTCACTAGGGCTTCTGCAGGTCTTCTCCACACATGGCCAAACCAACTTAAGCGAGTTTCAACCATCTTCTCCACAATAGATGCTATCCCAACTTTCTCTCTAATGCACTCATTTCTAATCATATCTCTTCTAGTGTGTCCACACATCCATCGCAACATTCTCATCTCTGCAACGTTGAGTTTATCTTCATGTTGTCTTTTAACCGCCCAACATTCCGTACCATACAATATAGCAGGTCTTATAGCCGTACGGTAGAATTTTTCTTTAACTTTGAGTGGCACTTTTTTATCACAAATGACACTCGAAGCTTTCCTCCATTTCATCCATCCAGCTTGAATCCTGTGGTTTACGTCCTCCTTTACTTCACCGTTATTTTGTATAATGGACCCAAGGTATTTAAAACTTGTAACTTGTTTTAATATATAGTCTCCAAGTTTCACGTCGACATTCGTATTTGTTCGTCTCTTACTAAAATTACATTCCATATATTCTGTTTTATTTCTACTTATCCGAAAACTGTGTGTTTCTAAAACTAGTCTCCATGACTCTAACTTCATATTTATTTCCTCTTTTAATTCACCAACTAAGACTATATCATCTGCAAAAATCATGCATTGAGGCCCCAACTCTTGTATATGTTCAGTAACTGCGTCCAAAATCAAGTTAAAAAGATACGGACTTAGAAAAGACCCTTGATTTAGTCCAATAGTTGTGGGAAAATCCTTTGTATCCCCATTTTGTGTTCTCACGCAAGTCCTTATCCCGTCGTACATGTCTTGGATTGCTCGAATGTACGCAATACGTACTCCTTTCTTTTCTAAAGCCTTCCATAAGATCTCTCTTAACACTCTGTCATATGCTTTTTCCAGATCAATAAAAACCATGTGCAAATCTTTCCGTCTGCTTTGATACCTTTCCATCAATCTCCGTAGTAAATAAATTGCTTCCATAGTTGACCTTCCTGGCATAAATCCAAACTGGTTCTCTGTAACTTGAGTCTCTTGTCTTAATCTTTGCTCAATGATCTTCTCCCATAACTTCATAGTGTGACTCATGAGTTTAATCCCCCGATAGTTGGAACAATTCTGTATGTTTCCTTTATTTTTATATATAGGAATTAAAGTACTTCTCCTCCATTCATTCGGCATTTTCTTAGATTTCATTATCACATTAAACAACTTAGTGAGCCAACTTATACCCTTCCTTCCTAAACTTTTCCACACCTCAATAGGTATATTATCAGGTCCTACTGCTTTGCCATTTTCCATTCTCTTCAGAGCTTTCTCTACTTCAAACTCTTGGATTCGACGATAAAAAGTATAATTACAGTCTTCTTCTGCAGTATTAAGTCTATCAGAGTTGTAGGTCAACTCATGCCCTTCGTTAAAAAGTCCTTGAAAGTAACTCCTCCATCGTGCTTGGATATCATGCTCCCTTACCAAAACATTACCCTCTTCATCTTTAATACATTTCACTTGATCTAGGTCCCTTGTCTTTCTTTCCCTACCCTTCGCAAGCTTGTAAATTTTTCTTTCTCCCTCCTTAGTTCCTAAAGATTGATATAATCCCTCAAAAGCTCTAGTTCTTGCTTCACTCACAGCCTTCTTAGCGTCTTTTTTTGCCGCTTTATATTTATCCCAAATTGTCTTATCTTTACATAAGTGCCGCTCCTTATAACACTCTCTTTTAAACTTAATCCTATCTTGCACCTCCGCATCCCACCACCAAGATTCTTTACCCTTAGGTCCAACACCTCTTGATTCTCCAAGTGTCTCTCTTGCTATATTCCTAATCCCTTTGGCCATCTCGTCCCACATATCATTAGCATTTCCTTGGATCTCCCAAAACCTTTCTTCCTCCACTCTTCTTTGAAAATTCTTTTGTTGCTCATTCTTCAAAGACCACCACCTAATTCTAGGAATTGTTTTCTTACTCTTTCTTTCTACTCTTCTCATAACTCGTACGTCCAAAACTAAAACTCTGTGTTGGGTAGCCAAGCTCTCACCGGGTATGACTTTACAATTTGTGCAGAACTTTCTATCTGATTTCCTTACCAAGAAAAAATCTATTTGAGTACTTGCTCCTCCACTCTTGTATGTGATAAGATGTTCAATCCGCTTTCTAAAGCAAGTATTTGCTATGGTAAAATTATAACAACAACAACAAAGCCTTTTTCCCACTAAGTGGGGTCGGCTACATGGATCAAACGGCGCCATAGTGGCCTATCATGGATGAGATCAATAGATAAGTTATTAACTATTAAATCATTTTTAATAGTTTCACTTATTGTTTTCTTTGGCCTCCCTCTACCTCTAATTATTGGACTATTCTCCATCCGATCAACTCTTCTCACTAGGGCTTCTGCGGGTCTTCTCCACACATGGCCAAACCACCTTAAGCGAGTTTCAACCATCTTCTCCACAATAGGTGCTATCCCAACTTTCTCTCTAATGCATTCATTTCTAATCATATCTCTTCTGGTGTGTCCACACATCCATCGCAACATTCTCATCTCTGCAACGTTGAGTTTATCTTCATGTTGTCTTTTAACCGCCCAACATTCCGTACCATACAATATAGCAGGTCTTATAGCCGTACGGTAGAATTTTCCTTTAACTTTGAGCGGCACTTTTTTTTTTTTTTTTTTTTTTTTTTTATGGTAAAATTATAAGCTAAGGAAAAATCCAAGATAGTTTTACCCTCTTCGTTCGCATCTCCTAATCCAAAACCTCCATGTATACCCTCGTATCCTTTCGATTCCCTCCCTACATGACCATTCAAATCCCCTCCTAGAAAAATCTTTTCTCCCAAAGGTATTTCTTGAATCAAACTTTCTACATCCTCCCAAAAAGTTCTCTTACGATGCTCCTCTAATCCAACTTGGGGTGCATATACACTAAACACATTAAAAGTGTCTCGCTCAACCACAATCTTTAAAGCTATAATCCTATCTCCTAATCTTTTCACATCTACGACATTGTTTCTCCACTCCTTATCAACTATTATACCTACACCATTACTAGTTCTCGTCTTGCCGGTATACCAAAGCTTAAAACCTGAAGAATCTAATTCTTTTGCCTTTTCTCCTACCCATTTAGTTTCTTGCAGACACATGATATTGATCCTTCTCCTAATCATGGTATCAACTATTTCCATTAATTTTCCTGTGAGTATACCTACATTCCAAGTTCCAAAACGGATCCTACCCTCATGAACTAACTTCTTTGCCCACACCCGTTCATTAAAGTGTGGGGACCCTTGCCTATTTTTCACTGCATCCGGGCGCCGATGCAGCGGCCCTTGCTCTTTTGACACTGCACGCGAGCCATACAGCGCGTTGCTTCCAGGCAACGACTTAGCTTTAACACTATTGCTTCGTTTGTCCATGTTCATGCGGTTACGACAAAGTTTTACGTTGGCTATCGCACGCCTAACACAACCCTCCTCTTTTATCCAGGCTAGGGACCGGCTATACGAATATAGGCAGGGAGAATATAGCTGCTATTACTTTGAAGGGAACCATAAATGAATTGGTGGCCTCCAATCGTGAATAAGTAGCTCATAATATATAGGCACCATGCAAAAGGTGGCTTGTTTGGAGGTGAATCAACAAGCACCTGTGGGGTTACAAAAGAAAGAGAGTGAAGAAAAGAAAATGAGTGAAAGAATTAAGAGAGAAAAAAGAGAGAGATGCTGAGAAAATCATGAGAGAAAAAGAGAGAGAGGTCGAGAAAATTATGAGAGAAAAAAAGATAGAGGACGAGAGAATTAAGAGAGTAAAAGAGAGAGAGGTTGCGAAAATTATGAAAGAAAAATAGATAGAGTCTAAGAAAATTAAGAGATAAAATGAGAGAGAGGCTGAGAAAATTGATGGAGAAATTAAAAGAACCAATTGGGTCATTGAAAAAAAAAGAGAGAAAACAAATAAATTTTTATGCAAGAGAAAGTGTGATAAAAAAATGTTTTGTTTTTAATTTTGCCAATGATTGTATTAATGAGTTTAACTCTTATTTACCCAATATTGAAGTTTCTCTTTTGCAGGATAACGTTCTCAATGTATGTGAGAAAGTGGCATCTGATAAATTCTTTGGGCATAATAAATTTTTGTTTAGAGAAAATAAATTGTGTATGCCTAAATATTCATTACAGGATTTGCTTGTTAGATAAGCTCATAGAGGTGGTTTATTGTGGCATTTTAGCATATCTAAGACTTTAAATGTTCTGTATATGATACATGATGCAAAACGTATATGTGAACAGTTTTCAACTCGTAGACAAGCTAAGTTTAAGATGAAGCCTCATGGTTTATACGCTCCTTTATACATACGTAATGAACCTTGGGTTGACATATCTATGAATTTTAAGTTGGGTTTACCTCGATCAAAAAGGGGTAGCAATTCTATATATGTGGTTGTTGATAGGTTTTCTAAAATAAAATATTTTATACCATATCATAAAACTGATGATTCATCTTATATTGCTTATTTGTTTTTCAAGAAAATTGTGAGATTACATGATATGCCTAGAAGTATTGAGCGTGTTAACTTAGATGGTTGGAAGAAAACTGATTTTGTTAAGCAAATCTATAAGAAGGCAAGGCAAGACATTGAGAAAAAAATTAAGTATTATGTCAACAAACCTAAAAGGGAACACAAAAGAATTTTATTTGAGCCTAGAGATTGGATTTGGTAACATATGAGAAAGGAAATGATTCTACCTCAAAGGCATTTGAAACTACTTCGAAGAGGATATGGTTTATTTCAAGTGATTGAAAAAATCAATATCAATGCCTACAAGCTAGATCTTCCAAGTAATGATAATGTTAGTGTGTGTTTCAAAGTTATTGATTTAATTTTTTTTTGACGTAAGTGCTAATTTGAGAACAAATCCTTTTCCAGAGGAGGGGAATAATGTGAGCACGGCTAGCGAATGAAAATGGAATGCAGACCTGCTTGAAATCCCAAGTGGACCTGTCATAAGAGCTCGGGTTAAAAGAATTAAAGAAGCATTTAATGATCTAATTCTAGAGGCCCAACAAAGAGATACCTGCATTACTACAAAAGAAGAGCTAAAACTGGTCCATGTCATTAAAACCCACTTTGTCAAGACCAATCAATCTAAATATGGACCTAAAGTACAAGAAGATTAAAGGTTGAAGATTGAATATAGACTCAAAATCAATGAGTTATTTTATGGCCCAACTTAAACTACATTTTTTCTGATTTATTTACTTTCAGTGTTTTATTTATTTGATTATAAAAGTTTCTTATTTGATAGTTTCTAGAAGAGTTTCTTATTTGTATTTTTTCCTTATACTATAGGAGTTTCCTATTTGATAGTTTTTAGAAGAGTTTCCTATTTTTTGTATTTTTCCTTGTCCTGTAGGAGTTTCCTATTTGATAATTTCTAGAACAGTTTCCTATTTCTAATTTTTCTTACCCTGTAAGAGTTTCCTATGTAATTTTCCTTGTTAGTTTAGGATACTGACCTATAAATAGGCATGTATGCTCTTGACAAATATAGATTATCATTTATAATATTGAGAGTGTTTTCTCTTTGGTTCTTCAAAGAACTTTTCTGAACTTATCAAGATTTTTCTTGTGACGTTCAAAGACTTATCACTCACAATTTTCTTCTCTTTTCTTGAGTGTGGCATCTTCAATAATTTCTTATATATTTGATTCTTATCTCTTTATAGATAACAGGTCAAGGTCATTTTTTTTTAATTTATTTTGTTATAAATCTTATTAGAATACGATCCTTTCAATCGGATCTGATATTGATTCCGGGTCTCATTGCTCTTGGTGAGGTTCATACCAAGAGTTCACATCGAGCATGTCAAACATGATGGCTTCACCAACAAATACTTGTTTGCGCATAACCAAATGACAATCACTCTATTTCCTTTGACACCAAAATATAATTGTGAAGATCAAGTAAGTTACAAAAGGAGAGAAGCCAGGAAAATTGAGAGAGAAAACAAGAGAGCAGATTTGGCCATTGAGGAAAAAATAGAGAGAAAGCAAATGAATTTTTTAGCGAGAGAGTGAAATCAAAAGAGATTTTTTTTAAATCATCCTTTGATTGTACTTTTGTATAAAGAATCTTGTTTAAATATTAATCAACTTAACACTTTTTTGTCTAGTGTTGTAGTTTCTCTTTTGTAAGAGTTCGATAATGTCTTTCTCAAGGAGACTCCACATGGTTTACCACCTACTCTGGGAATTGACCATCAATTTAATTTCGTGTCTAATATCACCATTCCAAGCCGACCAATCTATCAAAGCAATACCGATGAGACAATAGAGCTACAAATGCAAGTTAGTGAAATGATGGAAAAGGGGTACATGACAGAAAGTATGAGCCAATGCGCCATTCTAGTAATTTTGGTTCTTAAGAAAAATGAGACGTGGAGAATGTGCATTAATTGCCAAGCAATCAACAATATAACGATAAAGTATCATCATCCTATTCCTCACTTAGATGAGCTACATGGTACTTGTATATTTTCTAAGATTGACTTAATGTGCAGATATCATCAAATAAGAATGAAAGGTGATGAATGAAAAACTACTTTTGAAAAGAAATATAGTTTATATGAATAATTAGTAATGCCATTTGGATTAACAAACGCACCGAATGCTTTTATGCAACTAATGAACCATGTTTTGCATGCATTCATGGCATATTTGTCATTGTTTATTTTGATGATATCCTTATTTATAGCAAAAACTTGAATGATCATGTGAATTTAAATTCAATTTTAGATGTACTTAAAAAAAAGAAATTACTTGCTAACTTAAAGAAGTGCACCTTTTGCACTAATGATCTCGTGTTTTTTGGTTTTGTTGTGAGTGCACGAGAAATACATGTTGATGAAGAAAAGATCCGTACAATTGAAGAGTGGCTGAGTCCCACGAGTATAGGTAATGTACGAAGTTTTCATGGACTTACTAGTTTTTATATGAAGTTTTCAAGAGTGGCATCGCCACACCAGTTACTAGAGTCATCAAAAAGAACGTTAGATTCAAATAAGGTGAAGAGCAAGAAAAGGTGTTCCCATTGATCAAGAAAAAATTAACTTATGCTCCTTTACTTGCTTTGCTTTATTTTGCTAAAATATTTGAAATTGAATGTGATGCTTTAGGCAAAAGAATAGGCGAAATGTTTATACAAGGAGAAAGACCAATTGAATATTTTAGTGAAAAATTAAACAAGGCAGTCTTAACCTACCCTACCTATGATAAAGAATTATATGGGTTAGTTCAAGCCTTGGAAACATGGCAACACAATCTTTGGCCCAAGAAATTTATAATTCATACCAATCATAAGTCCTCGAAACATCTTAAGGACCAACACAAGTTGAGCAAGAGACTTGCACGATGGATGAAATTCATTGAAACATTTCTATATGTAATCCTATATAGGCAAGGCCAGACAACGTTGCAGATTCACTTTCTCGAAGCTATGCATTAATTTCTACTCTTAATGCTAAATTGTTTGGTTTTTAACGTGTTAAAAAATTATATCCTTTAGACCATAACTTTAGTTAAGACTATAGAACTTGTGAGAAAACAGCCAATGGTAAGTACTTTAGGCCTAGGGATTCTTGTTTCGCCACAGTAAGTTATGTGTATCAAATTGTTCCATGTGATATTTGTTGGTAAGGGAATCCCATGGAGAAGGAGGTTTAATGGGACACTTTGACATAACTAAAACACCATCCATTTTGCAAGAACACTTACATTGGCCACACATGATGTGAAGATTTGCACTGAAGATGAAACATTTAGAGAGAATTATCTTATTATTATCTTCCGTAATAGATACAGGCGCATAACCAGAATTTATAGGGATCCTGGATAACTGAATTCCGATAGTATTGGGATTATCATAACACAAATCAAAGATAATGATAATCCTAATCAAGAACGAAAGTATAAGTCAACTAAAAAATAGGAAACAACTGATAACTACTAAAAATAAAATAACAAACTAATTAAAGCTTATCTCAGTCTAGGTGGGCTGAGATCTGTAATATCTCCAACACTTCCCCTCAAGTAATCATCTTCTCAAACATAGGTCGCGATGGAACCTTTGTGAGGATGTTTATTGTTTGCTCCCTTGAAGTTACATAAGGAATACAAATAGTTCTGTCTTCAACCTTTTTTTTTATGAAATAATGATCAACTTCAACATGCCTAATTCTATCATGATTGTGAGCCATACTAATATCAGCTTTGTTATCACAGTACAACTTCATAAAACCTTTCCTTTCAACTTTAAGTTCCTCTAGGAGTAGCTTCAGCCAAATTTACTCACTAACTCCATTAGTTGGAGATCAAAATTCAGCATCGGTACTACTTCCAGCTACTTCACTTTGCTTTTTGTTTCTCCAAGTTATAAGATTTCTCTGAAAATAAGAGCAATATCCTAATATAGATCTCTCATCTGTTATTGAACTTGCCCAGTCAACATCAGTGAATTTGGATAAATATAAAGTTGTTAAAAAAGACACTAAGAAAATTGTAAGTGAAGTAAGATCTAAAACTTTTAAAAGACTATATCAATCTTTAGGAACTAAAGATAGGGAAAGAAAAATTTACAAGCTTGCGAAAGGTAGGGAAAGAAAGACAAGAGACCTAGATCAAGTGAAATGTATTAAAGATGAAAAAAGTAATATTTTGGTAAGGGAGCAATATATCCAAACACGATGGAGGAGTTACTTTAAAAAGCTTTTTAACAAAAGACATAAGTTGACTTATGATTCTAATAGACTAAATGTTGCAGAAGAGGACCGTAATTATATTTTTTATCGTAGAATTCAAGAGTTTGAAGTAGAGAAGGCTTTGAAGAAAATGAAAAATAGCAAAACTATAAGACCCGATAATATACCTATTAAGGTGTGAAAAAGTCTAGAAAAAAAAAAGTATAAGTTGGCTCACTAAGTTGTTTAATGTGATAATGAAATCTAAGAAAATGCCGTAAGAATAAAGGATAAATTAAGTTCATGAGCCACACTATAAAGTTATGGAAGAAGATCATTGAGCATAAGACAAGAAACTCAAGTCACAGAGAATCAATTTGATTCCATGCCAGGAAAGTCAACTATAGAAGCAATTTACTTACTGCGGAAATTGATGGAAAGATATCAAAAAAAACAGAAAGATTTGCATATGATTTTTATTGACTTAAAAAAGTATATGACAGAGTGATAAGAGAGATTTTATGGAAGGTTTTAGAGAATAAAGGAATACGTATTGCATATATTTGAACAATCAAAGACATGTTCAATAGGATCACGACTTACATGAGAATACAAAATGGGGAAACAAAAGATTTTTCCACATCTATTGGACTACATCAAGGGTCTTCCCTGAGTCCGTATCTTTTTAACTTGATTTCGGACACAATTACTAAATATATACAAGATTTGGGGCCTCAATGTATAACTTTTACAAATTATATAATCTTAGTTGATGAATCGAAAGAGAAAATAAATATGCAGTTAGAGTCATGGAAACAAATTTTGGAAACACATGGTTTTCATACAAGTAGAAATAAAACAGAATATATGAAATATATTTTTAGTAAAAAAACGAATAAATATGAATTTAAAAAAATGCTTTGTCTCTTCTTAAAGAACAACCCCTTTCTTGGGCAACCTTTGAGATATTATAAAATTCTGATTACAACCTCCAAGTGTTCTTTATGATTATCATGCATAAACTAACTTACCATACTAATAGTATAGGCCATATCGGGTCGTGTGTGGACTAAATAAATAAGTTTACCAACAAGTCTTTGATACCTACCTTTATCCACTAGAGTGCAAGTCTTCTTATCACCAAGTTTTATGTTAGGGTTAGTGGAGGTGTCAACTGGTTTACACCCAAGCAATCATGTTTCCTTTAGTAAATCAAGAGTATATTTTTTTTGGAAAATGAAAATTCCATATCTATTTCTAGCAATCTCCATCCTCAAGAAATATCTTAACATAGCTAGATCATTGACTTCAAATTCCTTGACCAATTTTCCCTTGAGAGATTTTATCTTTGAGACATCATCACTTGTTAAACTAATATTATCAACATATATAATAAGGATGGTTAATCTACCATTGTTATACTTGAAAAACAATGTGTCATCCGTATAGGCTTATAGCTTTAGTGAATCTCTCAAACCATGCTCTTAGTGATTGTTTTAGGTCATAGAGGGATTTTTTCAACTTACTGACTTATCTATCTTGAATTTGACTCTTTGAGCCGGGAGGTAGTTCTATATACACTTCTTCAGTCAAATCTCCATTGAGGAAACCATTTTTTATGTCTAGTTGAAGAGTTCAGTCAAGATTAGCAGCTAGTGAGAGAAGAACTTGGATAGTGTTGAGTTTTACTACTGGAGCAAATGTTTCTTAATAGTCAATCCTGTAGGTTTGAGTGAAGCATTTTGCTACCAAGCGAGTTTTGTACCTCTCAATCTCCCCATTAGATCTATATTTTACAGTGAATACCTATTTGCACTTCACTAGTGCAGCATCTCTTGGCGTTTTTACAATTTCCCATGTCTCATTTTTCTTAAAGGCAAGCATTTCTTCCTCAATTGCTCTCCTCCATTTTGGTTGGCTAAGAGATTCTTCAATATTTCTGGGAATTTAAACTTCTAATTTCACTATAAAGGCCTTTATAGAGTCTGATAAGTGATCTAACTGCACAAACTTAGCTATAGGGTGTTGGGTGCATGTGCGGGTGCCTTTTCTCGAGACAATAAGTAAATAATTGGAATCTTTCAAGAAACCAGAATCAGTAGTATTACCTAAATTTGGCTTGGGTTCATGACAAGTTTCAGGAGTCTTAGAAGCTATCTGCCCTTTCCGACGAGTATAAACACGAAGCTCAGATTTGAGTTGGGATTTTTTGGACTGGTCATTATTTTTTGGGTTTGCAATTCTAGTTTCAGGGCTGTCAACATCATTTTTTGGATTGGTTTCATTTTCTGGGTTGGTTTTAGGGTTGGTTTCAGGGCTGATGTCAAGAATTTCCTCTAGTTCGAAAAGTAAGGGACAGTTTCAAAGAAGGTGAGGTCCATAGTAACTAGAATTTTTTTCTTTTCGGGAATATAGCATTTATACCCTTTTTGATTTGCAACATACCCGATAAATATACATTTTTGGGCTTTGGGATCAAGTTTGTTGGGATTGAGATTATGGTTATAAGCAAAGGCAATGCACCCAAAAACTTTCAAGGGAAGAGTGTCAAAAAGTTTTATTTTTAGAAAAGTATTTGGAGAGGGTGTTTGAAGGTGTTTAAAATTGGAAGACACTAGTAGGCATTTTTTTTATTAGATAGCATTGAGTAAAGATGGCATCTCCCCAAAATTGTTTTGGTGTGTTTATTTTCTCTTTCAGCTATCCCATTTTATTGAGGAGTGTAGGCACATGTACTTTGATGAATAATGCCATTTTTTTTTTGAGAAAGTTGCCTAAGGTCCGATTAAAGTATTATTTTCCATTATCTATGAGTAAAATTTGAACTTTTGTGGAGAATTGGGTTTCGGCCATTTTGTGTATGAAAGTTTGTTTGGCCTTTCATTTGTCTTTGAGCAAAAGTAGCTAGCACATTCTAGTATGATCATTTATAAAGGTTATAAACCATGATTTTGAATAAATATTATGAGATCTTGAAGGTCCCTAAATATCACTATGGATAATAGAAAAGAGTTTTGGTGGCTTTATATGGCTTAAATTTATACACAGATCTTTGATGCTTGGCTAATTGACATATTTCACATTGAAAAACATCATCTTTATTGAATAACAAATGAAACAAATATCTTAGATAATCAAAACTATGATGTCCTAATTTAAGATGCCACAACATAACTTGATTTGATTTAGAAGAGCTTTCTCAACTAGCATTTAGAGCTTGTTTATCCTCATAAGAATTGAAGTAATATATCCCTTCATGCTCTTTAACATTGTCAATCTTCCTCCCTGAGCTCTTGTCCTGGAAAACACAATTATCTTGTGAGAAAACTACTTGACACTCGTGGTTTTTTTATATTTTACTAATAGAAAAGAGGTTACAAGATAATTTTGGTACATGTAGAATAGATTTAAAAGTGATTTTTGGGCTAATCTGAATTGTTCTTATTCCAACAATGGAGGATAAGGACCCATCTGCAATTCTTACGGTTGTAGGGCTGGAATAGGGACTATAAGTGGTAAAAAACTGTGCATTGCCTGTCATATGGTCTGATGTACCAGAATTAATAACCCAAGATCCTATTTTCCTGTTATGTAGTGAAGAGCAATGAACTAGTTACCTTATTAGGCTATAAGACAGGTACTAGTAGGTTTTTCTAGTGTAATGGTGTAAGGAGTTTGTACAGCCTCTCAAGTTATTCTTTGTTGAGGTTGAGATTTTTTTAATTTTCAGTTACCTTCTGGTCATTGTGAGTAGCATTGGATTGCTAGCATCTACTATCTTTGAAATGTTGCCCATGCTGCTTCTCTTGGCTTAGGTTATTTGCTGGTTTCCCATGTAGTTTTAAACATGTTTCTCTGGTCCCCTTCTTCCCACACCTATCTTTAGGTCTGCTCAAAATTCCTAGACATTAAGGCCAAAGCTTCAATTTAACCAAACCCTTGATGATTACTCAGCATCAATTTTCTTCTGTTTTCCTCCCTTCAAACTGTTGCAAATACCTCCTCACTTCGAGGTAATGGGCGATTCTCAAAATTCTCCCCCTGACTTCATCTAAGTCTTTATTTCATCCTACCAAAAAAATCATATGTACAGGTTTTTTCTATCAACTTACTATATTTATCTTGGCATCTATCACACCATTCATTGGATTCAAAGAGGTCCAATTCCTGCTATAGTTAAGAGTGATGAAGTATTCGGTTAAACTTAAATTTCCTTGTTTGAGGTCTCTTGCTGCTATATTGTATGGTACTCAATGTTGGGCGGTCAAAAGACAACATGGGGATAAATTCAACGTTGCAGAGATGAGAATGTTACGCTGGATGTGTTGACACACCAGAAGAGATATGATTAGAAATGAGTGCATTAGAGAAAAGGTTGGAGTAGCACCTATTGTGGAGAAGATGGTTGAATCTCGTTTAAGGTGGTTTGATCATGTGTGGAGAAGACATGCAGAAGCCTTAGTGAAAAGAGTAGATCAGATGGAGAATAGTCCAATAATTAGAAGTAGAAGGAGGTCAAAAAAAAACAATAAGTGAAACTATTAACAATGATTTAATAGTTAATAACTTATCTATTGATCTCATTCATGATAGGTCACTGTGGCGCCGTTTGATCCATGTAGCCGACCCCACCTAGTGGGAAAAGGCTTAGTTGTTGTTGTTGAGGTCTTTTGCTTTATCCCTCAACTCCCACAGTTGTGCTATGTTTCCAAGGTCAAAGTAGGCAATCCTTACCTTATCCCAAATGTCTTTAACTATTGGATAGATAAGGTATAGGGCTTCAACGTGTTCTTCTATAAAATTAATGAGCCATGACACTACTAGAGCATTTTAGGTGTCCCCAGTAGTGTATATAGGATCCATGGGAGTGGTTTTGGTATGGTTTCCTCGAGAAATTCGATTTTTCCTCTGCCTCAAATAATCATTTGAACCAACCTAGACCATTGCAGAAAATTCCTTCCAATTAGTTTGTATGAGGTGATTTGATGAAGAAAGTTGTTGAGAGTGGCAACAAGAAGGCTTGAATGAGTGGAGTTAATTGTAAGGCTTGAGGCGGAACAAAATTCCTCCTGCCTATCCTTGTTTAACCCAGTGAGAGGCTACTTAAAGCTGGCCATGGTCTCCCCTCAACAGCGTTGTTCTGATACCATGTGAAGATTTGCACCGGAGAGGAAACTTTTAGGAAAAATTATCTTATTATTCTCTTCTGTAATAGATACAGACGCATAACCAGGATTTGTAGGAATCTTGGATAACTAAATCCCTATAGTATTGGGATTATGATAACACAAATCAAAGATAATGATAATCCTAATCAAGATCAGAAATATAAGTCAACTAAAAAATAGAAAACAACTGGATAACTACTAGAAATAAAATAACAAACTAATTAAAGTTTATCTCAGGCTAGGTGGGCCAAGATCTGCAATATCTCCAACACTCCCCCTCCATGAGAAATTTAAGGCTTCGTTGGTGAATTTTAATTATGAAGTGTCTGCCCATGAGGTAGTACCGCCATTTCTTAACAGTAGTGACAATAGCCGTTAGATCCCTCTCATAAACTAACTTATTCTGCCCTCGGAGAGATAATGCCTTGCTGAAATAAACTATTAGCCTACCTTCTTGCATGAGAACTGCCCCTGGCTCGGACCCTGATACATCTGTTTAAAATTTAGTAGTGCAAGAACTGGTAGGGAGGTCATAGCAGCTTTCAAGTTTTCAAATGCCCCAGTAGCTTCACTTCCTTATGTAAAGGAATCCTTTTTTAGCAATTTGGTGAGTGGTTCAGCTTTCTTCTCATAAAGGGTGCGAAAATAAGGCTTTAGATGCATTGTGCAGAAGAGGGATACCCGACTTGACACTTTACCTTTCTTTCAACCACAAACAATGAAATTTGAAGTTATAGAGGAAGAAATTAACAAGGATGAGAAGTTGGCTGCGATAGTTCAGAATCTACTCTTGAATCCCGCAAGTCGCCCCCATTACAGCTTGGTTCATGGAAGACTTCTGTATAAGGGACAACTGATGCTCAATCCTCACTCCCAACTTACTCCCAAACTGCTACAAGAATTTCACGCCACTCCCATGGGAGGTCATTCGGGATTTTTCTGCACTCACAAGAGGTTAACCAATATGTTCTTCTAAGAGGGAATGAAATCAAACATTTAGAAGTTCGTGGCCTCATGCGAAGTATACCAGCAGAATAAGTATCAAGCGATGAGTCCAGCCAGCCTTTTACAACCACTTTCCATCCCAACACAAGTTTGGGAAGATATTTTCATAGATTTTGTGTTCTGGCCTACCGAAGGCTCAAGGGTATGATTGCATCCTAGTAGTCGTGGACCAGCTAACCACATATAGCCACTTTTTCTCTTTGAGACATCTTTACATAGCCAGGGAAGTGGCAAAGATTTTCACTAAGGAAGTGATTAAGCTACACTACTACCCAAAATCCATTGTATTAGACCAGGATAGAGTGTTCATCAGTAAATTATGGTCCGAGCTTTTCAAACTATTTGGGACAACCCTCAAGCTTAGCTCGGCTTATCATCCTCAAACAGATGGGCAAACTAAGGTGGTTAACCGTGGTCTCGAGACATACCTTCGCCATTTTATTAGACACCACCTAAAGCAGTGGCTAAAGTGGTTGTCATGGGTCAAATTCTGGTTTAATACAACTTACCACTGTGCCTTGGAAATGACTCCCTTCAAAGCCCTTTATGGTAGAAACTCGCCACCCTTGATCCGATACACTGACATCCCATCTAAAGTGGACGAGGTTCAATGCCACTTGAGTGAAAGAAATGCCATCCTTGATCAACTAAAAGCAACTTAACCAAGGCTCAACAGCAAATGGCCAAATTTTCCAACACTTACAGAAGAGAAGTAGAATATGCCGAAGGAGACTGAGTCTTTCTTAAACTATAGCCCTACTGTCTACAGTCTTTGGCAAAACAAACCAATGAGAAACTCCATGCAAGATATTATGGACCTTATCAAGTGCTAGACAAAGTGGGGCCAATGGCACATCGCCTCAACCTCCCAGCACAAGCCCAAATTCACCTAGTCTTCCTTGTCTCTCAATTGAAAAAGTGTCTCAACGAACATTGTCAGCCAACCACTTCCCTCATGCTTGCAAGAGGACTTAGAGCTGATGTTGCAACCAGAATAAGTAAAAAATATTAGGACCCTCATTAATCGCACCGTTGAAGTCCTAGTCAAGTGGCAAGATTACCACCTTGTGAGAATACCTAAGAAAAATTTGAATTGATCAATACCACATTTCCTGACTTCCACCTTGAGGACAAGGTGTCTCTCCTTGGGAGGGTAATGTTAGACCTCCTATTAAAAATGTATATAAAAGAAGAAACTGTAAAAACCATATTGAAGGAAAGGTAAATGGCTTGATGTCAGAAGGAGCAAAGAAGGACGTGCACTATGAGGGAGCAGAAAAGGACATGCAAAACGAGGGAGCAGAGAAGGATAGATGTCCTAAAGAGATTGGCCAGCCAGGCAAAAACGATTATGGCCAAGAATGTTAAAAAGGGAGGCGGAAGCAGAGGGAAAAGGGAGAGGAAAAACAGAGTAGAGAATTGAGGGTAGGTACTTGGCAGCCTAGAACATGTTAGGAGTTATATTTCTTGTTTTCTGCATTTATCTTCTTTGGCTATGAGTGTTGTGTAACTCTGTTTTGTATAATCAAAGAGTAGCAATCTTCTAGGTAACCTTTTTCTGAAAGCATTCCATATTGACTACCATATTCGGGTTTAGTAGTAGAAGGGGTTCCTATCATAATGCTTTTCTCTGGTTCCATGTCATGCCACTTACTTTTCCTGCTTTTAGAAATATCATCAATCTTAAGGCCTCATCACCTACTTTTGTAACAAGTTTGGTGCATGATTCATATGCTGCACCTTTTGGGGGATGTTAAAACTGTGTTGAGTATTAGTTAATCTTCAATTCTATTTAATTACACCATATAAGTCCAACATCAGTTGTATCACAAGGTAAACAACCTTAACTTTGCTAAATAGGATTTTTTTTTTTTTTTATAGAAAAGAGAAATTACAAGAAAGAAAGAGAATTACAAGAGAGGAGGATAAAATAGCCTCCCAAAAGAGTGGGAAGCCAGAAAAGAAGAAACAAAAGAGAAATGAAGCAAGAACTTAAGAAAATAATAACACCTCCAAACCCCTAAGTCATATCAGTCAAAGAGACTCCACTAAAAAAAACATTAATAAAATACCAAAGGGAAGCAAGAGATAAGACCCTTTCAGCCTTTTCCCATAAATCAATTAAAGATGCCAAAACACCTTTGAAAATCCGAGTATTTCTTCCCAACCAAATTCACCAAATCATAGCAATCATTGCACATTGCCATCCACATTTTGCCCCAAGCGATTATATTGGATCAATAAAAATTGTTTCAAATTTTCTAGGCAAACCCAAATCTGTACAAAGATAATGTAAAATAGGAAAAGTGAGAGAGAGAGAGCATAAGACTGAATGGGATATCTGACTTGTTATGGTGGCTTCCAGTGTGTCTATTTATAACAATGAAAATAGGTCAAATACAACACAATAAGTATAAACCCAGCCCACTATTTGTTGACACACATTATTCAATCTAGCCCACTATTCTAAAACTCCCCCTCAAGTTGGAGCATAGATATTAACCATACCAAGCTTGTTACAAATGTAATCAACTTAATTACCATGGAGAGCTTTAGTAAAAATATTTGATAATTGTTCACCAGTCCTTAAATGTGCAATAAGAGCCCTTTTTGTATCTTCTCATGAACGAAATGACAATTCAATCTCAATGTCTTCTGTTTTCTCATGAAACACAAGATTGAATGTAGCTTGATTATCACACCAAAATTCCATAACATTGCTCACCCTAAAACGAATCGCATCCAGCAAGTGTTACACCATTAAATGGTAGCTTAGGTCAAAGATCAATATTCTGATTTAGCACTACTATATTCTGCTTCTTCTTACTACTCCATGAAATAAGGTTATCTCCCAAACGAAGACACAATAGCCAAACAAGGTTACCTCCCACAAAGACACAATAGCCTAATTTTGATCATCTATCTATAGGAGACCCAGCTCAATCTGTATCGAAAAACCCTCGTAAATCACAATGACCATGATTCTAATATAATATACCACATCCAAGGTTTTTAGATAATACGTACATATATAAAAACTTCCTAGTGACTAGTCGATGGAGATGACATAAATTGACTAACTCCACATGGGGAAAGCAAGGGCATGTCACTATGAGATAATCAAGTTTCCCAACCAATCTTCAATATCTTGAAGTGCATCTCCATCATCAATTGTAAGTTTCATATTGCGAACCATTAGGCTCTCCCAAGGCTTGGTTCCTAGCATTTATATTTCTTTGAGTAAATTTAGGATATAATTCTATGTGATATGTGAGAGGAAAACACCCTTCCTACACCAAGCAACTTCAACCCTCAAGAAGTACTTATGAGGCCAAGATCCTTTGTTTAGAACCGAGTTTGGTGGAAAGATTTAAGATTCCCAATGTTTGTTCCATCACTGCTTGTAATCACTAAATTATCCACATACACCACTAAAAGAACACACCCATAACCTGACTAGCAATAAAAAAATTAACAATTAAAACTTCTTCCTTTTAACACAAACTATAAAACAACCAAACTAAATCTTCCCAACCAAACGCGCGGAGGTTACTTCAAACCATACAATGATTTCTTCATATGGCAAACTCTCCCATTCTCCCCTTAGCAACAAAGCCAAGCAATTTCTCCATATAAACTTCTTCCTCTAAATACTCATGTAAGAAGGCATTCTTAATATTCAGTTGATGAAGGAGCAGTGATTCCAAAAGAGCCCAAGTTAGCTGTAATATCCCGTAATTTTTAAATAATAATGTTTTACGATAAAAAATATATTTTTACTTTAAATGATTATGTTTTGTTAAAAGTAAGTATACTTTTAATTAAAATAATTATTATTTTACTTAAAATAATTATATTAGCTCTAATAAATTTTTGATCTATTTTTAGAGAGAAAGTTGGGATAGTACCTATTGTGGAGAAAATGGTTGAATCTCGCTTAAGGTGGTTTGGCCATGTGTGGAGAAGACCTGCAGAAGCCCTAATGAGAAGAGTTGATCGGATGGAGAATAGTCCAATAATTAGAGGTAGAGGGAGGCCAAAGAAAACAATAAGTGAAACTATTAAAAATGATTTAATAGTTAATAACTTATCTACTGATCTTATCCATGATAAGCCACTATAGCGTTGTTTGATCCATGTAGCCGACTCCACCTAATGGAAAAAGGCTTAGTTGTTATTTGTTTGTTTAGAGATATTCTTTCTTTTATTATGCATAAAGATATTTATTTTTTGATTTGTATTATTAAAATTTTTATCATGAAAAGTCATGATTTAAGAGTTTAACTAAAGTTTTGCAATAATGTAAATTTTTAGAAATTTTTGGGATGTTTTAAGATGAAAAACGGTATTTATATGAATATAATAAAAATAATAATACCAAATTTTAAATATTTAATTATTAAGTAAATATAATAAAAAAAATAAAAGAAAAGAAAAGGGGGAGGGGAAGTCAGAAGCGTGAAGAAAAGATGTGATTCCCGTAAGTGATGAATAGTGTGAATAGTAACCTTTATTTTTCTTTCTAGATCTAGAGTGTCTATTGTTTTCCGATCTCAAAACTAAAGGTACCACTAGATTCAGGATGGAGTATACTAGGCTTTTGATCGAATAATTTTTCAGGTCAACCGTAGAATCGCTGTAAATCGGAAGTAGAAAATCTCAAAAAAAAAATATAAACTCTGAAACTCTTATTTAGAGACCTTAAATTGAAAATATGATACCGTAGATGGATTCAAGAGTTAGATAAACTTTAAGAAATAAAATTTTTCAGTCATTTGTTCTTTGTGAATAGTAATTTTCAACGGTGAATAGTGATTTCGACCGGCGTGAACCGTGTTTTTCGGCCGTGAATAGTGACCAAGCTCTCAAAGTCATTTCTTAAGTTTTTGGACCCTCCGAACTTGTTTTTGAGATCCATTTGATCAGATTTGACTAGGAAAAATACATTTAGGGTTGTCCAACCTAGAGCCCTCACCTGTAAGTAGATGATTCTTTCTATGATTTGTCTATATTTTTCTTGATCTTTAAGCATGTATTTGATTATATTTATGAGATATTTATACTTTTAAATGTTTCTGAAATGCATTAAAATTATCTGAATTACTTACAATTTAGAATATAGTTCGAGAAGAGTATAGTTTTGAAAATGGATTTCTGAACTCATGGTATATCTGATTTCACATGTATTTCTCATTAAATAATAAAGTGAATATTTATGCACATCGCATTAATTTGTAAAACTATAAAGTTATTGATTATGATTGAATGGCAAGCGTAAAACTCATGGCGAGTTGCTTAATAATTTTACATTGCATTTGATGAATATGCATTTATATATGTATGGATGAATATCGACGAATTGTATGGCTTGTGACAGTACCGAATAGGGGACGTCCTATTAACCTAAGTGAGCCGAGAGAAGACTGCTCTAACCGGATAACAGTGATAATGTGAGGAGGCAGATGGATGATGAACTCACATTTCCTGATCACTATTGTGACTGTAGTCGATCGGTTACTATGCAGATAGCAAATGAGTGTGTGTGTTGACCAAATCGCCGAATAAGGCATGTCATTTTAAATTGGGTTGATCAGATCGCCAAATAAGGCAGGTCATTTTGAAAGTTATAACTTTATATCTTAAAAGTTTAATATTTTACTATAGTTTATACAGTTGAGCATAACAACATTTTTGTAATGATTATATTGTACTGAGTATAGTATTGGATATAAGAATATCTTTTTATTTGAAAATATTTGAAATACGGGTCCCATATAGATGTACTTCTGAACTGTATTTTCTATGTGACAAATTTTAAAATATGAGTACATCCATATGCTAACCTAAGAGGTCATAAGATGTATTATCTGTTCACCGGATTGTCAAACTCACTACACAATATTTCTACATTTTTCAGATAAAAACACAGAGTCTGATACTATAGTTAGGTGACATATTCTCTAGGTGAGTCTACGTTGTTTTCAAAGCTCACAGTTTTGAATTATACTGTGTTTGTATTCTAGAGTGTGCTCTGAATGCCACAGGCAGGATCTCTACTTCTGTTGTTACTTTGACATTTATAACTTGATCTGTATAATGTATATACATGAGAGAACCTATATGACAAAGAATAGTGTTATGCATATTTTGAAAAATATCTGATTGTAGGAAAAAAAATATTTGTTTCACCTGTTCGAAAATTGGGGGCATTACATTAGCCCTTTTTATATGTCAAAACTCAAGGTTCTCATGATTTGCTCATTCTTTGTCTTTATGTTGATGATTTAATCTATATGGAAACTAATGAGTCCTTGATAGAAGACTTTAAGAAGTCTACTATGAAACAATTAGAGATGATAGACCTAAGACTCATGAAATTTTTCCTTGGCCAGCAAGAGAAGCAAAAGCATGGGAGAATTTTCTTTCTGAAGAAAAAAATGTTGCAGATTTGTTAAGGAAATCTCATTTGGCTGAATACAATGAGCACCTACTCCCATAAGTGTGAATGAGAAGCTACCAAAGCACGACAAAAACAAGCAAGCATACCATACTTTGTTCAAAAAATTTGTTGGATCCCATAGCTACTACACCAATACAAGACTACATTGTCTATGATGTTAGCATAGTTTCTCAATTGAGCCTAGCAAGGTCTATTATGCAGCAACAAAAGGATTCTGAGATACGTCAAAGGAATCCAAGAGCTTCGGTATTTTATATTAAGCTGAAGAAATGAGCAACCTCATTGGATTCACAGATAATAATTGGGCAAGATCAAAAGATGACTGAAAAAGCACACTTTGTTACTCATTCTTTTTAGGAAGCAAGCCTATTTCATTGTCATCAAAGAAGCAAAGCACTATTTATTTATCATCAATCAAAGTTGAATACATTGCTGCCATAAGTGCTACATGTGAAGCAATATGGTTAAAAGTTTTGAAAGATATGAAACAAGATCAAAACATCCCACTACAATCTTTTGTGATAACATGTCAACCATTACAAGGACAAAAATCCGTTGTTTCATAATTGCACCATATTGAACTTAGATTTCATTTCATCGAAGGAATGTGAAATTGAGTTAAATTTTTGCAAGACAAAAGAGCAAGTTTCTGACATTTTCACAGAACCAATTTCTCAAGACAAGTTTCTTCAATTCTAAAGTAAGTTTGGAATTCTAGAACTTTCAAAAATAAGGTGATGTTAGAAGTTAATTCATGAATGTTTAAGACATGGTACATGAATCATAATCCTCAAAACAAGGCACTATATCATTGAAAAAGGAACTAAAATTAATTTCCTCAAAATATGGCATTTGTATTTATTAGTTAGTGCTTCATTATTGTAATGTCTTTTCAAGTTTCTTAGTAGCTCTATATAAGGCTAGACTAGTGCAAGACTATTTATATCACCTGATATCACCTCATATGATCTTGCATCACTTAATGCGATCAATATATGACCAGAATTAGACTTTTCATTTTCTAATAGATTTGAGGAAGGAGTAAGCGAGCATCATTTGTGTTTTCCATCTTCTAGTTTGTGCACTTTGATATTGAGACCAACTAACATGAGTTACCTCCCAGCTCTTTAAACACTAATGGACTCAAATAAACCATCCTCTTCTATGCCGGAAGTTGTTGTGGTAGCATCAACCAAAAGAGTGGATGCAATTTACCCTACCCCAAGAAGGTCTGGACATTTTGATGTTGAAATTGAAGTAATTCTTCCAAATGAAGAGGAACGCTTTCAAATTCTTAAGTTATATACAAAGAGAATTCCCTTGGATCCCAATGTTGACTTAAAAATTATTGCTGCATCTTGCGATGGATTGTTGGGGCTGATTTGGAGGCCTTTTGTAATGAGGCTACAACGTTTGCAGTTAAAAAAATCCTCAAATGCAAATGAAGATGCTAGTAAATTCAATTTAACAATGGAAGCTTGGAAGAATGCAAGATCTGTTGTTGGTCCAAGCAAGCATAACAAGAGGTGTTATTGTGGAAATTCCCAAAGTAACTTAAGATGATGGTGGAGGATTAAAAGAATTAAAGAGAAAGCTCTAAGGTGTTGAATGGGCTATCAAGCGTTCTTAAGCATTTTCAAGATTAGGAATACTCCCTGTACGTGGAATAATCCTGCATGGGCCTCCAGGATGTTCCAAAACAACCCTTGACAAAGTAGCTGCACAGGCTGCCCCAGCTTCTTTCCTTTCATTGAGGGATGCAGAATTGTACCCAATGTGTGTTGGAGGGGGAAGCTTTGCTCCGTAACAAATTTCAAAGAGCACACTTTGCGGAACTTTAAATATTATTCTTTGATGAGGCTGATATGATAGTGACGGACCCCTATCTAATGGACCTCCAATAGTTAAGGTGTACTCATGGAGAATGCAGAGTAAGGCTAAGGAAAAAGGACCTGAGGCAGTGAGGCCTTGAAAGTATACAACAACAACAACTAAACCTTTTCCCACTAGGTGGGGTCGGCTACATGGATCAAACGACGTCATAGTGGCCTATCATGAAAGTATATTCCTATAAAAAAGAAAATTGTTGGAGGAGATTTCGGATTTCTATCTTAATTATTTGATATGTAATTACGTTGTTATTACTAGTCTATTATGAGGGCAGATGTAAATATTTTGTTGATCCAATTCCCAGATTTCCAATATTGGATTGATAGGTGTAAATCTCTTATATTTTCTTTATTTCCGGGATTGTTACCCGTGTATATATGTAAGAATAAGATGAGAGAGAGTTATCATTCTCCAATCAATTTGTTCATGGTATCAGACCCCAGTTCCGGCCATGGCTGAATCTGACTCCCTCCAAGAAACTGTTGAAACTAGTTCGTTGGTTCAACCTTTGATTCAACCCTCATTTGAAAATCATTCTCTTCAGATCACCCAACATAAGCTGAATGGAACCAATTTCAGGGAATGGTTCCAATGGATTTTTCTTGTCCTAAAAGGGAAAGGGAAAGGGAAAGCTGGGTATGTTACGGGCGATTTTCCCATGCCTGTTGTAACGGATCCCAAATTCAACACATGGGATGCTGAAAATTCTATTGTCAAAGCATGGATAATTAACTCCATGGAGCCGAGAATAGGGAGAACCTACCTATTTTTCAAGACTGCCAAAGAGATATGGGATGCGGTCAAGGAGAAATACTCGGACACAAAAAATATCTCACAATGTTTTGAGATCAAATCAAAAATCAGAGAGATGAAACAAGACAGCATGACAGTCACCAAGTATTATAACTCACTGAACTATGGCAGGAGATGAATCTATTTTATGAGATACAATGGAAGTGTACAGAGAATGGAGTAAAATTTACCCAAATGATGGAGAAGGAACAAGTATTTGACTTCTTGCAGGGTTTAAACAAAAGCTTGGATGAAGTAAGGGGGAGGTTACTAAGACAGAAACCATTTCCCACCATAAGAGAAGTTTTTGCTGAAGTTAGAAGGGAAGAAAGCAGAAGAGTTATTCTGACTGAAGCTGAGAACTCGTTATCTGGATCTGCTCTGACCACCCATCAATAAAAGCCAAACACCCTGAATCAGAGAAACCCAAAGCCCTCAAAGGAGAATAGGGAGCAATTATGGTGTGATTATTGCCACAAGCCCAATCACACTCGTGACAATTGCTGAAAGCTTCATGGAAAACCTGCTGGATGGAAACCTCGTGGTCAAAGGGAGCATATTAGGGAGCAGAATAAGGCATTTGTTGCTGAAGTAGCCATTGACCAACAATGGAGTACAACTCAATCTAACTCCTGAACAAATCAAAACTCTGCAAACCATCCTTAGCCATCACAGTACTCCTCCTTCCATAAATGCTACGGTTACTCAAGCAGGTAACCTTATCTCATCATGTTTTCTTACTAAAACCAAAGAAAATAAAATCTGGATTATAAATACTGGTGCCTCAGACCATATGACCAGTAATATAAATATTTTCTCTATTTATGAACCTTGTGTGGAAAGATTGTAGATCACGGTTGTAGATGGAAAAACTACAGAAGTTAAGGGATGTGGCACTGTGAAACTTCTAAGATTAAGTTTAAAATCAATCATTCATGTCCCTAATCTAAAATGCTATTTGGTTTCAAATTTCAATTAGTAAACTCACTGAAAACCAAAACTATGCGATAAATTTTTTCTCTTCCTATTGTGTATTTCAAGACCTATCCTTAGAGAAGATGACTGGCAGTACTAGGGAGCATAATGGCTTCTACTTTCTCAATGGTTCTTATTCTTCCTCAACAGAAACTCCTCACACTTTAGCCTCTTTATCCACCACCTCCAATTCTGAAATTGTTATGACACAAGCGCCTTGGTCATCCTAGTTTTTTTATCTAAAAGCTATGTACCCTCAGTTATTTATGAATAAAAATGACTCAAACTTACATTGTGAACATTGTATCTTTGCCAAACAGACTCGGAACACATATGCATCCCATTCATATCAACTAACAAAACATTTTCAACTCATACAAAGTGACATTTGGGGCCCTGCCCGGATTGCATCCATTTTTGGAGTAAGATGGTTCATCACATTTATAGATGACTATATCTGGGTTTGTTAGGTCTATCTCATGAAAGAAAAAAGTGAAGCTAATTCTATTGTCAAACAATTCTATAAACACATCAAATATCTTTCAATCCCAAATAAAAATCTTTCGTACAGACAATGGAAGAAAATACTTCAGAAAAGATTTGATTAATTACCTAATTAAACATGGTATTTTGCATCAACATTCATGATATACACTCCTCAACAGAATGGTCTGGCTGAACGGAAAAATAAGCATCTCTTAGAGGTCACCCGTGCCATAATGTTTACCAACAATGTCCCAACTAATTTTTGGGAAAAGGCTGTCCTCACAGCAACTTATCTTATCAATAGAATCCCTTCAAAACCTCTCAACTTTAGGACCCCTATTAACTGTCTTTTAGACACTTTCTCTAGTGCTCATCTCCTTCACTCTCTTTCTCCAAAAATATTTGGTCGCACGGTTTTTATACACAATCATGATCCACAAAAAAAGGAAACTCGATCCTAAGGCTCTTAAATGCATATTTATAGGGTACTGTCCTACACAAAAAGGATATAAATGCTATCATCCCACCTCAAGAAAAATATTTGTTTCCTATGATGTGACTTTCTTCGAAGACCAACTCTTTTATTCCATAGAGACTCATTTAGAAAAAATCAAAGTGTAGAAAACCATTAGGACCCAACCATATCCCTACCTATATCTCTCCCATCCAGTGACCAGATTTAAGCCCAAAATACCAAAACAACAGAAGACCAACCAATCCAAAACATCAATAATTCTTCCCTCAACACAAACCTAATGAGACATGATCACATATCACATCGAGAGGGGAGAACAGAACGTGGACAAACTTGTCATGGTTTACTCAAGGAGGCCAAGTGCTCAACCTCCTATTACTGTCCAGTCACCTGAACCAGAGATAGCCCTAGAATCCACAAATTAAGACATGGATTTATGTCTTCCCATTGCTTTTAGAAAAGGGGTACATAAATACACTCAACATCTTATATCAAATCACTTGACTTATAAAAATTTGTCTCCCAAGTACAGGGCCTTTGTCACGCAAGTTGACAATATTAACATACCAAAAGATATTCAAAGTGCTCTTGAAGATTCCAAATGGAAGGCTACTGTTGATGAAGAAATGAAGGCGCTTCTAGAAAACAATACTTGGGAGGTGGTTGACCTACCAAAAGGGAAGAAAATTGTTGGGTGCAAATGGATATTTTCTGTAAAAACCAAACCTGATGAAGAAGTAGAAAGATACAAGGCAAAGTTGGTTGCTCAAGAATACACTCAAATCCATGGCATAGACTATGAAGAAACTTTTGCACCGGTAGCAAAAATGAACTCCATAAAGGTTCTTCTTTCCCTTGCAGCAAATCTAAATTGGGAACTCTACCAAATGGACATAAAAAATGCCTTCTTAAATGGAGAATTGGAGGAGGAAGTGTTCATGAGAATACCTGCAGGCTTCAGTGAAGGAAACACCTGTGCAAACTTAAAAGGTCTCACTATGGATTAAAACAATCCCCTAGGGCCTAGTTCACTGGATTTAGCTCTGCTATGAAGAGTTTTGGCTATACTCAAGGTCAAGCATACTACTCTTCATTCATAAAACTAAGAAAAAAATGAAAAAAAGACCACCCTCATTGTATATGTAGATGACATAGTCATTATGGGTGATGATCAAGAAGAAATAAACCTGCTGAAGAGTTACCTATAAGGTGAATTTCAAGTCAAGGATCTTAGAACTCTAAAATATTTTTTTGAGATGGAGGTAGCCCAAAGTTCACAAGGAATTTATGTTACCCAAAGAAAATACACCCTAAACTTTTTACAGGAAACGAGAAAAACAAGATGCAAACCTGCTCTTACTCCTTTGGAAAAAAACTGGAAGCAGAGGCACCACAATGATGAACATCCAGTAGACTGTAGAAGATATTAGAGATTAGTTGAAAAATTGATATATCTCACTCTTACAAGACCAGATATTACCCATAGTGTGAGCATAGTGAATCAGTTTATGCATTGTCCTACTAAAGGGCATATGGAGATAGCCAACCGCATATTGAGATACCTCAAAGGAACGCCTGGGAAAGGGATCCTATTTAGAAAATACAACACCAGAGCATAGAAGGATTTGTTGATGCAGACTGGGCAAGTTCAGAGGATAGTAAATCTACCACAGGCTACTATACCAAGGTATGGAGGAATCTTGTCAATTGGAAGAGCAAAATGCAAACCATAGTAGCAAGAAGCACAGCTAAAGCAGAATATCGAGCTATTGCTCAGGATGTGTGTGAACTAATTTGGGTGGAAAATCTTCTGGCAGACCTTAACTTTCATATAGATGGACCAATGAAGTTATATAGTGATAGTAAGTCAGCCATAAATATAGTCCACAACCCCATTCAACATGATTGCATGAAACATGTGAGAATTAATAGAAGTTTTATCAAAGATGAGATTGACTCGGGAGTTATCCAAAATTCGTATGTTCCAACTAAGCATTAGGATGCTGATGTTCTTACTAAAGCCTTATCAAAACTTGGATTTGAGCACTTAATCAGCAAGCTGGGAATGATTAACATCTATTCACCAGCTTGAGGGGGAGTGTTGGAGGAAATTTCAGATTTCTATCTTAATTATTTGATATATAATTATGTTGTTATTACTAGTCATTTATGAGGGTAGATGTAAATATTTTGTTGACTCAAATCCCAGATTTTCAGTATTGGATTGATAGGAGTAAATATCTCCTATTTCCTTTATTTTTCGGGATTGTTACCCGTGTATATATGTAATGCTCTGTTCTTGGAATAAGATGAGAGGGAGTTATCATCATCCAATCTATTTGTTCAAAAATAGATGAGGTGGTGGGGGAAGATAGAGAAGGGTCAGCCTAACTAATTCAATTAGAAGTGCACGACTAGTGGCTGAGGTGGAAGAGAGAGTATAGTCCGCTAGGCTGAGAGAAGGAATAAGAAGGCTGTTAGTGAAGGATGTTATGGGAAAATTGGAGTGAAGATTCTGGGGAGAGAGATGACTGCACTAAGTGTAAGCCATTGACATTGTTTTCAGCTTGTTTTGGTTGTCTTGTTTGTAATTCCTGTTTGCTGCTTATAATTCCTGTTTCTAGTTGAACATTGGAGAGAGAGGTAAACCAAAAAAGAGAGGAAGATAGAGGAAAAGGGAGTCATAAAGAGAAGAAAAACTAGATGAGAAAAAGCTAGAGAAGGAAGAGAAGAAATCAGATCAATTAAAATGGCGTTCATTCATGCCACACCATGCAGCTGTTTGACACCTAGGATGCCAGGTCAGAGATAATGGAGATAGTGCTAACAGGAGGCTGGAGGACCACTTTGACGACATTAGAAATGTTGAGGGATTTTATCCAAGAAAAATAAGGGACAAAAATGTAACAAATATATTAAAGGGATTCAAATCCTATTTTGGCGGTACTATTATTATTCAACATTAGATGTAGTTCTAGGAAATCTTTGCAAAGTGACTGAAAAATGAACAAGATACAAACAAGAAGTGCAAGAAGAATTTTTTGAAATGCATGAATGTTTGAACTCAATCAAAAAGCATTTAGCAGAAGAATCTTGGCAAAAAGAATTGCATCAAGAATCTGTAATTGATCGTGTTATTGAAGATATTATTATTAAATCATTAGGTGTATATTCTTTTTATGCGGGAATCTTCTCATGGATTATTGTGATATCAAGGTTTCTGATAATAAAATGAAGCTTGTAGGAAAACTATACTTATGTTATTGTTATTCCTTGATTAGAGGGAATAATTAAGGCTGTAATTAAGGGCCAATATTTTTGTAATTAGTGTCTTGTCTATAAATTCTTTCTATAAATATCAAGAACTAATGTAGGCCATTCTCATACTATATTTTACAATCTTATTTTTTTCCTACTCTCTCTGACTTGGCAGTTATTAATCCTAAAGTTGAAGAAATCAATAATATTCAAGTTGTTAATGTAATGCCTTTGCATATTAAACATTTTTTGTAAGGTTTGTGAACTCAAAGCTACTATTGTAATTCCTTCCACCACTATAGTCACCGCTGCCTACAATTGCTGCCTATGTTTTTCTCCTCCTTCCTGATTTCGAAACTCAAGCTTGAGTTTTTTCCAACCAGGAAGAATAATGCAGTATAACAATATATTATTAATAGTTATTTTATAATATAACAATATAATTATTATTTGAGAATTAGCATTTGTAATTAAGCAACTGGGGTAATTAAGTTTAATTAGGGATTTGGATAAAGTCTTTTGGGCGCAGAATTATGTTAGTTCATATCATACTATACTAATTTAGGAAACGCAGTATCATTACGTTGCCTGTTCTTATTACGAATTGTTATTTTGGTTGCCTGCCTATAGTCATTTAAGACTATTACCCCTTTCTTATTGATATATTGAATTGATATTGAATTTTGGTATTTTTGTTCATTTTCGTTAATTCCCCTTCCTCTTCTGCATCACCTTCAAGCTTTGGGTAGATATTAATCTCATGTGATTTCAATTTTGCAATTAACCCACTTAGACTTCCAATGTATGGCAAATGGCCCCTTCAATTCACGAAGAATTGAAAGAAAGCAAGGAAATGGTTCAGCAGAGCTGGGAATTTTGTGAATTTTGACCCTAGTATGCCCTAGGTGAATTTTCTCATAATTTCATGATTATGGGCAATTTCAAGCTTAGTTAGTCATAATAAGAGATTTATTTGTCAAAGTTAAAAAAAATAGGTGGTTATTTGCCAAAGGGTCACAGTCAAAGGGAGTTATTAGCAATTTAGCATGAATTTTATATTCTTATTGCCCTGATTAACATCAACTTAAGCTCTATTTTCTTCATCAAGCAAATATTTTTTGCCACCGTAGCATTGTATTAATCCTATTCACTCATCAGAAAAACATACAATGATAACTACGCCAGTAATATAACAACTGAATTCATGCGCAAAACTCATTATCATTGAAAAATTGTTGTGTTGCATCAACCCTTCATTTTAGTTATATGTGAGGTCCTCAAAAGGTAGCTGAATCATCTGAAGATTGTAACCCACTTATAGGAAGTGACAATTAAAATTATATAAACTCGTTGAAGACAGGAGTATTATAGAAAACCAACCCCATCCACACCGGTCAGCAGCATCACGACATTCTACTCTGTACTTTGGCACATGACTTAGCACTTCACCAACAGTTTCTCTTTGCACCTCAGCAAGTGAGGAACTAATCTCAACCGAGCTGTAGTTATGAACAATTATATTCAGAACGTGAAACAAACTATTCCAAAAAAAAAAACAGACAGGTACTTAGGACAAATTTGCTACAGTAGTTAACATCAAGTTTAATTCAGATGAATATGGCAATCAATAGGATATTCAAAAGATTAATTGACAACTGATACATACATGATGAGTATCTTAACAATTTAATGGGAAATAAAAATCAAATACTAACTGAAAACAAAACTAATTAAATGTTACAAGATTACAACAAATAATGAAAGAGATAATAGCAAATCTAGGAAGATCCAAATCTAGAAGTCAATTAGCTAACTTCCTTTCTACTCTCCCCCTAAAGTTGGGCATCATTCATAGCTTGCAACTTAGATATTTAAAGTTTGCTCTAGACAGTGCCTTTGTGAGAGTATCAGCAATTTGAGACTTTGTGGGGATGTTAGTTGAATGATGATAGGTCAATATTCTCTGCAATGAAGGACCTATCTATCTCAATATACTTCCTTCTGTCATAATGTATTGGGTTCTTTGCAATGCTGATAGTGGCTTGATTATCACAATACAATTTGATGGATCTTTCGGTGCTCATTTGTAACTCTTCTAAAAGTCTTTGTATTCACATCCCCTCACAAATGTCGAGTGCTAGAACTCTAAATTCAATTTCTACACTACTTCTTGAAACTACTATTTGCCCAAACATAGAAACAATAAATTGATGTAGATCTCCTATTTGTGACATCTCTAGCCCAATCCGCATCTATGAAAATCTCAACATCTCTAATATCATTTCTTCTATGTAGTATCCCTCGTTCAGGAGTCTTTTTCAAGTATTTTAAAATTTGATTTGCAGCTTTCATGGGTTCTGTTGTTGAGTTGTTCATAAATTGGCTTACAACCCCAACAGATAAACTAATATTAGGCCTAGTATGTGAGAGATATAAAATCTTTTTCACAAGTCTTTGGTATCTTCCCCTATCCATGGGTTCACTATGCCATTCCTTTCCTATCATTTTTGTTTGGTCCATTAGAGTATTAGAAGGTTTGCAACCAAATATTCATGTTTCTTTTAACAAGTCTAGGACATACTTGCGTTGAGAAACAAATTTTCCCTCTTTGGACCATGCCACATCCTACCAAGAAAATATTTTAGGTTGCCAAGATCTTTAATTTCAAATTCTTGAGCACAATGCTTCTCCATGTCAGATAGTTCTTCTTCATAATTTTCTGTGAGAATAATATCATCAACATAGACTATTAGGATGGCTATTCTCTTTTTCGAAGAGAATTTTACAAATAATGTGTGGTCTTAGTATGCCCCTTTTTTAGTCACAAATTTTGCAAAGCTACCAAACCATGCCCAAGGTAATTATTTTAAGCCATATAAAGATTTCTTAAGTCTGCATAACTTGCTGTGATTGGATGAGTCTTTTAGACTTAGTGGAATCTCCATGTAGACCTCTTTTATATTGCCACTCAAGATAGTATTCTTGACATCTAGTTGGTAAAGGAACCAAGCAAGAGAAAAATAGGACCCAAATAGTGTTCAGCTGAGCTACGGAGGAAAAAGTTTATTGGTAATCTATTCCATAGGATTGGGTAAATCTCTTAGCCAGTACTTTAGCCTTCAACCTGTCTATACTACCATTGGCCTTGTATTTGACGGTGAAGATCCATTTACACCCCATTACTCTTTTCCCATATGGTAGGTCATAAATTTTCCAAGTTTCATTCTTTTCAAGAGCATTTACCTCTTCATAAACAGCTTTCCTCCACCTTGGGTCCTCTAAAGCTACTTGAATAGAATTGGGAATCTGAATTCTAGCAAGATCTACAATAAAAGCTTGGTAGGCATGTGATAATTCATTATAGGAAATAAATCTATTGATAGGGTTCTAATCCCTTTCCTTGATGCAACAAGAATATCAGAATCATCAATTAAAAGTGCTAAATATGTATCTCCCTTACCTAGGTGTGTTTGATTGGAATCCGGGCTTAGTTGAGACTTATGAGATGAGCAGATTCTTCACTTTCTTTCTTAGGTTTCCGTCTCCTAGTGTAGACACAAAGCTATTTCCTCGTAATTTGTGGTGAATTTGGCTCATTTTGGTCAAGAGTTTTGGTCCTGTTTTCCTCATTGTCCAGTTGATGTTTTTCAGGTTCAGGACTAGTTGCATTAAGAGGCAAAGTTGGGCTGGTGGTAGTGTCAATAATATTCCAAAGAGGTTCAGTAGGTGGAGATGGTAGTGAAGTATTCGATTACACTTAAGTTTCCTTGTTTGAGGTCCCTTGCCTTATCTCTCAACTCACACAATTTGGTTGAGTTCTCTAGGCCATAATAAGCTATTTTTACCTTATCCTAAATATCTTTGACTGTAGGGTAGATGAGATATAAGGCCTTAATGTGTTCTTTTATAGACTTGATAAGCCATGACATCACAAGGGCGTTTTGAGTGTCCCATGCAGTATAAGCTAGATCTGTGGGTGCTGGTTTTGCTTTAGTGCCTTCAAGAAATCCAACTTTTCCCCTTTCTCAAATGATCATCCAGACCGACCTAGACCACTAGAGAAAATTTCTTCCATTAAGTTTGTATGAAGTGATTTGGTGGAGAAAGTTCTCAATTGTAAAGTTTGGTGTAAGAAAAGATTTTTCCTGCCCATCCTTGCTTAACCTGAAAAAAGCTTACTTGAAGCTGGCCATTGTCTCCTCTCAACAATGCCTATGCTCTGATACCATGTGGAGAAGAGTGCCGAAGAAAAAACTTGAAGAGGAATACTGCTTTAATTAACATTAAAGAGATACAAGGAGCCAATCAGGATTTATAGGTATCCTGATTAGGAGAAATCCTACTAATTTTGGGATTAAGATCATTACAAAATAAAAGATAATGATAACCTAATAAGGGCCAGAAAACAAGCCCAATAAAACAGGAAACTAAATAACAACTAACTAATAAAATAATAACAAACTCATTTAATATCTCAGAATAAGTCGGCCGAGATATGGGATGACCGAATATGGTCATATTTTCAACATAATGACTAGTGGGCTAGACTTGTTATAATGCACATATACTTTTATGATTATAAATAGACACATAAAGAGCCTAAGTCAATTAGTTATAATCTTCCTACAAAATACAAGCTCATTTGGAACTCAAGCATCTTCCAAGGTCAAGCCTTTTGTTTGGAGAGTGGTACTATGTAGGATCAACACAAATGACATGTTACAGATTCACAGGACTCATACAGCATTTTATTCTCGTTAGAGTCTTATGTGCATTTCTAGTTCACAAACAGTGGCCCACTTAATCATCTCAAAGGAGTTTCTCATCATACATTTTAAAGGTTTTAGTAAAGAGCAATTATTTCTGGCAATGTCAGCTTTTGCAATCCTTTAGCAAATTTGGTTGAAGAGGCATGCCTGCAGCTTCTGGGGCATCGCTTCTCCCATGGGATAACCTTTCCTTTCTAGCTTCACTTTGGTACTCTGAACATGGTTTTTCAAGGAGGGAGTTTTATCTTTGATATGCAGAGAGATTGGACAATTTTGCTACACTTTTGAGCCTCTTTGGCTATCACCCCTTTCCTTTTGTGATCAGATCCAGCATTTGAACATCATAAAAAATAAAAAAATAAAAACACCTACTGCACTTAGCCAGCACCACAAATGGACCAAAAACAGCAAAACCCAACCACAATCGAGCTCAGCAAGCTCCGGGAAGGTTCTTTGAGTCAGGGTCAGCCTCCTGAGTCAAAAAACACCCTTGTTGTGGCTGAACTGTAAGATTTGGACCAGAAAACAAAAAATCATAAATCTGGCCTTTTTTCATTCTTATTGCTGAATCGCTAGACTGCCACCATGGTTGACCTGGCAAGCCCTAGGCACACCTTTGGCGAGTATTTTCCTTTACAAAAAATAGGCTCTAGGAGGCTAGGGTTTCAATACCATTTGAGAAGATTATGAGGTATTGACTTCAATAGTCAGCCTCCTCAACTATCTTACTTATAAAGAGAAAGGGATGTAGTACATCTTACTCATAAAAGAAGCATTTATCACTCTAGCACTAGTAAAACATATAGCCTTTTTTACAAAAGAGTTAAGAACTGACTTAAACAATAAATTTTGATGTTATGATAAAAAGTTGTGTATGTCAAGGCACGTACATGTAAGTCATACTGTTATAAACTTTTGCAGGAGCATTTAACTTTATGTAATCCAGTATACCCTTGGCACAAATTCCTGATCCACCACCAATTTCATATATCTGAATGCAAATTACAAGAAAGTAGTATCAACTGACTTATGTAATAAACATATATATATTTATACAGGTAAAGAGATCTATGCATGAGCAGAATGTTGCTAATGAAAAATATCAGACAAATTATGGACCAAAAGTGGAAATGAATAACAGGATAATAGCATATAACTGAAACATTATATAACAAGAGGTATGCATATTTGTGAAGTGCAGAATAGCAATATAATGCAGGGCCCTCGTATTTCAGCAGTTGGAGTCATAGTTGTCAGATCACGATTTAAATTGAAAATCAGAAGGCATATTTCTGAATAGTGAATCATAAATCATATTGAAACATAAGATTCAAGAATACATTGAAAATTAACTTGAAATATATAATATAAAATATGTATAAATATATAGCATAAACAAAATACTCAAACCCAATAATTTTTTTGATAGAAAAAGAAATATTATTAGAAAGAAGAGAAAATTACAGCTAGAAGGAGGATAAGATATCCTCAAAAACAAAGAAAAAAAAAACAGAAACATTGCAACAAAGGCCCTCTAAAACCTGAGTGTGAAAAAGCTGTCCAAACTCTTTGCATATCAGTTAAAGTGATTCCTTTAAAGTTACCTTGATCGGAACACCAAAGGGAATCCATATACATATTTTCATAGCATAACCCATCTAAAGGAGAAGATGAGCTTTTAAAAATGTGACAATTCCTCTCCAACCAAACAAACCAAAGACTCATTGTTAGAATAGTGGGTTGGGCTAGATTAAATAAAGATTGTGTCAACAACTAGTGCAATGGGCCTATACTAGTTATATTGTACTAGACCTAGTTTCTTTAGTATAAATTGACAAACAAGGAACCTGACATAACAAGTCAGTGACCCCATTCACGTTCTTCTTTTCTTTCTCTCTCTCTCCCATCTTCTGTCTTCTCCTTTTCCAATTTACATGGCTAGCTCACATATAAAATAAAATAAAAAACCTTCTTGGCTTTGTTCGAAACCCTTGTAGAATGGGTATGGTGGTATATTGGGAGGCTAAAAGTTACTTATGGTGGCTATAGAGGGCTTTTTCTGATTTCATGCAGAATACCCTATTTTGGTGATCATAGGAGGTGCAGCTTGAAGAAAGGAGATGGTCTGGCTTGGGCGTGGCCCAAAACAGTGTGCTTCTGCAGGAAGTTTGCTCCTATGGCTGTGATTTTGAATTGGTCACAAGTAGGGTTACTATTTTGTGCGATTTTGCACTAACACTAACTCAATTGAACTTCACAACCATCTTGAAAATCCTAGTTTATCCAAGTTTAAAAAATAATCCCCACTCTTTCCTTTGTGCAATTCGTCAACTCGGCAAACATACTCGTGGATCTCTCCTTCTCATACCCATAATAGAGCAAAGTCATCTTCTTCGCTAGTTCATACTTATATTTGGGGTCTTAGTAGTACTAGCTCTACTTCAGGTTTTTTTTTTATTTTGTAATCTTCATTAATGATTATTCTTGTTGTACTTGGTTCTTCCTTATGAAAACTCATTATGAGTTATTCTCTATATTCAAACAATTGTGTTGAAATTTGTACTTAGCTTTGCTTCTCTATTTGCACTTTACAGAGTGACAAGTTCTACAGCTTTTCAAATTTTTGTCTTAACAGGATATTCTTCATTAATCATCCTATTCTCATGCTCCTCAACAAAATGGTGTTGTGGAACTTAAAAATTGTCATCTAATAGACACTACTCAGACTTCACTACTTTATAACAAGGTTCCTCTCTGTTTTTAGGGAGATATTGTGAGTATGAGAGAAGGAATCGTCTATTTTATTCCTTGATTAGGGTCGATACATATATACATCAGAGTTGCAACGGTAAAGCTACAAAGACGGAGAAAAAATGGGAAAAGAATCCCGATACATATGCGCGCCTATAACTTGATAACTATATACAGAAAGAATATCCGCATGAATTGTGGATAGAATCACACCACTTAATGCAGATAGAATCATGATCACACTCCCCCTCAAGTTGGATCATAGATATCTATCATGTCCAACTTGCTAGCACATTCTTCAAAACATTGTCTTTGAAGCCCTTTTGTAAACATATCAGCTGTTTTCCGTTTGGTCGGTATATAGGTCAAACATACAATTCCCTTCTCAATATTTTCTTTGATAAAATGTCGGTCTATCTCCACATGCTTAGTTCTGTCATAATGAACAGGATTATGAGACATGTTGATAGCGGCTTTGTTGTCACAATAGAGTTTTATAGGTATCTCACAGATAATCTGTAACTCTGTCAATACTCTTTTTAGCCAGAGTCCTTCACATATACCCTTTGCAACGGCTTTGAACTCAGCTTCTGCACTGCTTCTGGCTACAACCTTCTGCTTCTTACTTTGCCATGTGACTAAATTTCCCCATACAAAAGTACAATATCCAGTGGTTGATCTTCTATCTTCCACTGAACTTGCCCAATCAGCATTTGTATAAACCTCTATGGTCCTCTGTTCTTCTTTCTTGAATAGTAAGCCCTTTCCTGGTGTACCCTTCAAGTATCTTAGAATTGTATAAACTGCTTCAAGATGCCCTTCATTTGGAGAATGCATATAACGACTTACCACACTTACAGAGAAAGCAATATCTGGTCTAGTATGTGATAAGTATATTAACTTTCCAACAAGTTTCTGGTATTTTTCTCGATCAACCAGTCTTCTATCACTCTCGAATTTAGTACTCTCTATAGGCGTAGCACTTGGTTTACATCCAAGCATACCAGTCTCCTTTAAAAGGTCAAGAACATACTTTCTTTGTGATATATAAATTCCTTTGTTTGATCGAGCAACTTCCATTCCCAAGAAATACCTCATTTCTCCCAGATCTTTCACTTCAAACTCCTTTGTTAGAGCTAACTTAAGTCTTTCCATTTCCATTGTATCATCACCTGTGACTATGATGTCATCTACATAGACAATTAAGATTGTCTTCTTACCTTCTCTGATTCTGAAAAACATCGTATGATCTGTTTGAGCCTGAACATATTCTTCATCTTTCAAAACTTTAGTGAACCTGTCAAACCAGACCCGTGGAGACTGTTTTAAGCCATATAGAGACCTTCTTAACCTGCAGGCTCTATTTTCTCCCCCTTGCTTATCAAAGCCTGGAGGGAGCTTCATGTAGACTTCCTTCTTCAATTCTCCATTTAAAAAGGCATTTTTAATGTTAAATTGTCGAAGAGGCCAATCTAAGTTGGCTACTATTGACAGAAGAACTCTGATGATATTTAATTTTGCTACAGGTGCAAACATCTCCTTGTAGTCCAACCTATAGGTTTGGGTAAAACCCTTTGCTACGAGCCAGGTTTTATATCTCTCGATTGTCCCATTAGCATTACACTTGACTGTGAAGACTCACTTACACCCAACAAGCTTCTTTCCTTTTGCAATATCAATCTCCTCCCATGTCTCATTCCTTTTGAGTACTTTCATCTCTTCTAAGACAGCTTCTCTCCATTCCTTTACATCAAGAGCTTCTTGAATGTCTTTGGATATTTCAATTCTGTCCACATTAGCAATGAAAGTACGATATCGAGTAGATAAAGTATCATAAGACACAAATTTCTCAATTGGATGCATAGTACATGTTCTGGTTTTTTTCCGCAAGGCAATAGGAAGGTCTAAATCATTAGTTACTTGTTCCTGCTCATTTCCTGGATCACATTGTTCGTTCTCGCCAGGATCCTATATCAGTTCAAGGCTTGGTACTGCCTCAGGTACAAGGGAGGATGTACTATTCACCTTTTTCTTCCGAGAGTAGACTTTCAATTCTGTAATCTTATTTGTGTCTTCTGTTTTATTAGAATTCACTTCTATTTGAAGCATAGGAGGATTGTTGGTAGGAGTATTCCTACAAGAGCTATTTTCTATAATAGGCTCTGACACAGGATAAGGATCCAAATGCAGATTCAAAAGCTGAGATTCACACTCAAACTCACTCCAAGACTCCCCCTGAATCGAAGACTGGGGAAAAAAAGAGTTTTGTTCCGAGAAAGTGACATCACAGCTGACAAAAAACTTTTTGGTAGTAGGATCATAGCACTTGTACCCTTTTTGAGTAGCCGAATATCCAAGGAACAAACATTTAATAGCCTTAGGATCAAGTTTACTATTCTGAGAGTTGTGAATAAACACAGAGCATCCAAAGACTTTCAAAGGAAGGTTCGTTTCAAGGTGCCGAACATGATGAGTTTCTCTGAGTTTTTCAAGGGGAGATTTGAAAAATAGAACACGGCTGGGCATTCTATTGATAAGATAGATGGCAGTAAGAATAGCATCTCCCCAGAAATATTTAGGGACATGACTAGTGAACATAAGAGCCCTTGCCACTTTAAGGAGGTGCCTATTTTTCCTCTCAGCTATACCATTTTGCTGCGAACTATTGACACAGGTACTTTTATGAACAATACCATTTGCTTGTAAAAAATCATGAAGGTGTTTATTGAAATACTCAGTGCCATTATCAGTATGAAGAACTTGAATGCTGATTTGCAATTGAGTTTTGATCATATTATAAAAGTTAATGAAAACAGAGGAAACTTCATATTTTTCTTTCAGCAAATATATCCAGCCTAAACGAGTGTGATCATCAATAAAAGTGATAAACCACTTTGAATTAGTGCGATTTACAACACGGGAAGAACCCCAAAGATCACTATGCACGATAGAAAAATGTGTGTTAGACCTATATTCAGATCTTTTAAAAACAGTTCTTTTGTGTTTAGCAAACTCACAGACATCACAATGAATATGATCATCTTTATTCATAGAAAGCTTAAGAAACATGCGAGATATATATTGAAAGTTTGGATGTCCCAACCTCTTATGCCATAACAAAAGTTCATCATTCTTAAAAGTAAAGACATTGTTACAAGAATTTTGGAAATTAAAATTACTCTCTTTGTCTTCAGTGAAGTAGTAAACCCCCTTGGACTCTTCAGCACTGCCAATCATCTTCCCCGATGACAGGTCCTGTAAAACACAATGAGTTGAAAAAAAGTGAGCACTACAGTTAGCATCTTTAGTCAATTGACTTACTGAAAGTAAGTTGCATGCCAAATTTGGGACATGAAGAACTGAGTTTAAATATACAGAGTCTGAAATTTTTATACTTCCTTTTCCTGCAATGAGATAAAGTACCATCTGCAATTCGAACTTTTTCATGGCCCGCAGAGGGAGAATAAGAGATAAAGAGACGTGGATTATCTGTCATATGATCAGATGCACCAGAATCTACTATCCATTTTTCCCTATTTGATACTGTATGTAAAGCTTGAGTAAAGGTACCTTTGATAGTAACATTAGCAGACTCACTCTTCTGTCCAGAACGTTGCATATTATTTAACATCTCAAGTAGAGTTTTCAGAGAAATATTTTGGTCAATACCAGACTAATTGTGATGGTCTTCAGCCTTCTCTATACCAATCTCATTTGAGACTTGGTACCCTCGTGCTTTGCCTTTCCTGGGTTTCCAATCGGGTGGCTTTCCGTGAATCTCCCAGCATGTCTCTTTGGTGTGACCATTTTTCTTACAATGTTTACACCACTTCTTCTGTCCTCTATAACTTGACTCACCTGTTCTGGAAACTAAAGCAAAGCCTTCTGATACAGGAGTAGAAGTCATAACAGGGACTGGAGGTTCCGAGAGCATCACTTTCCTTCTTGCTGCCTCTCTTCTTACTTCAGAAAACACCTCTTTGGTTGTAGGCAAAGGAATAAGGCTCAAGATTCTGCCCCTTATATCATCAAAACTTGAGTTGATTCCTGCCAAAAACTCAAAGAATCTCTCCTTTTCAATTTTCTGGGTATACATTACAGCATCCTCCTTGCATTTCCACGTTTCTTCTGTGAGAATGTCAAGTTCCTACCATAATGCAACCATGTCAACCCAGTATTCTGTAATCTCTTTGTCTCCTTGTTTCATCTGCTAAAGCTTCGTTTTTATTTCATAGAGGCGTGAAGCATTTTCTCCATCAGAGTAGGAGTCCTTCACTGTCTCCCATATCTCACGAGCAGTGGGCAGAAACATGAAGGTACGTTTGATAGATGAAGTCATGGCATTTATCAGCCATGAAGAAACCATCGATTTTTCCATTTCCCACCGTCGGGTAGCTTGCACATTTGTTGGGTCTTGAGCTGTTATGGTTCCCGTGAAAATGCCCAGCTTCCCGCGACCCCCAATGGGCAGTTTGATGGCCTATGCCCACTCCCGATAATTTGCGCCATTGAGCTTGTCAGTAACGATCACTACCGAGGACCCTTCGAGGCCAGAAACCATCGATGATGGATTTCCGGTCTAGCTCGGGTGCATGGCGGAGGTTCCCTCAAGGTCCGAACTGGGTTCGTCACTTTCTGGGATCGACTCCTGTGTCTCGGTGGCGTGCTCTGATACCATGTGAGTATGAGAGAAGGAATCGTCTATTTTATTCCTTGATCAAGGTCGATACATATATACATCAGAGTTGCAACGGTAAAGCTACAAAGACGGAGAAAAACTGGGAAAAGAATCCCGATACATATGCGTACCTATAACTTGGTAACTATATACAGAAAGAATATCCGCATGAATTGCGGATAGAATCACACCACTTAATGCAGATAGAATCACGATCACAGATACTATTCTCACTAGTTATATCAACAACCATATGCCTTTTACAACATCATGTACCTAATTAAAATTTAATTCTCATCAATCCACTTTCCTTCTCCCTCCTCATGTCTTTGGCTACATTTGCTTTGTTCATGATTTGATTCCGGGAAAGGACAAACTTTTTGCTAAGTCCTTTAAATGTATTTTCTTGGGTTATTTTTTTACTTCAAAAAGGCTACCATTGTTATTCTCTAAACACCTATCATATTTCATCTCAGTTGAATTGACCTTTTTTCATAAGTCTTCTTTCTTCCCACATTCTCCTATTGATACCACTGTTGTGTCTAGCATTCAAGTCCCTTACCTTAGGCAATCACGCAGTTCGTCTACCAACAATGTTATCAAAGAAACTACTAGTTATTGAAGTTCTTGGATCAATGTGATTCTTAGGTTCTACATCTATTTTTGTTTTTATTTTGATTTTATTCGTAACAAGTTGAAGTTTGTCAGCTTGAGGGAAAGTGTTAGAATAAGGTTGACGGCTAGTTTAAAATAAGTGTGTTGATGACAAGTGTGTTGAGCTTGTACTAGTTGTATTAACATTGTACTTGACATAATTTATGATTAAAAAATACAAATAGACACATAAGCTTCCTGACTAAGTTAAGCCACACTCCTCTCTCTTTTCTCTCTTCTTTTCTCACTGGCTAAACTCAACACATACTTTTGTTATGAAATAGCAAGGCTAGTACTATACTAGCCCCCCTCAATGCCAAGTATATATTTAAGTTTGTCCAAGTCTTTCAGGACAAGGGAAGAGGGTAAGCTTGACCAGGACTTCAAGGAATAGGGAAAGTGGGGAATGGTAATATTAACGCTACAAAAAATATTTTTGTTACATCAACTGTGATCACATGCACCTGAATCAAGGACCCATAAACCAAGAGAAGGTGACTAAGTAAAGAAAACAACAAGATTACGACTCCAAGCAAAAGAGGCAGCAGATGACTGCCAGGGAGCCTGTACTATAAATATTAATCATAATCAACTTCAGACAATGTAATAGTTTGCAAAGATTGTTTATCTAATGAATCTATTCAAGGATCAGCATTAGATCAATTTGCAAGGGTGCTGGGTGGATATGTTGACAACAGCACTAACAGATGTCAATCTAACCTAAAATACAAGAACACATACTAGAAATGGCTAGAACACACAAGGACCCAGCACAGTAGTTAACATGAGATCACATTCTCATGTAGGGGAGGGCAATTGGGCAGGTCGGTAACCCGACCTGACAAAAAAGGGTCAAAAAATCAACATCCAAACCTAACCAAAATTTTGAGTCTGTTGGGGCAAGTTGGTCAAGTCGAGTTCAAAAAAATTTTGATAAAAAAAAGTCACTCAGTCCGTTCGTTTAAATTTGAAATGTTTGAAAAAGCTAACCCACATAATCCCAACTAACCCAACTCGCTAGAAATTAATTTTTTTTTAATCGGGTTCGGACAAATGGCAAGTTATGCTCATCCCTATTCCCAGGGATGGAAGGATAGATCAAGGCCGGATGATGATCAAGTTCCAAACCAAACAATGGTCTCGCCAAAAGCACAAACGCCCTCACACATGGCTCATGGTGTGTGTGGAGCTCCATCAAGGGCCAATATTCCATGGTTCAGTCATTTGGAACTTTCTAAATTTTATGTCTGAACCAAGAGACACTAATATGAAGGGATTCACTGAAAATGTGGTAAAAGCCACTAGAAAAGTCACTATCTTGATTTCCTCTACCTAGGCTCTATACCATGAAAATAAAGAGATATAGAAAGGAATATTGATAAGAAGCATAAGTATTAAGTCCTTTTGTCTCAATCTATTTATAATAGTTTTAAGGCTATGTTAGCTTGTAGTACAAGTGAGCACAACTTTAGAACAAGTAATTAATGATCTCACAGCTAGACTACAGCTAACGTGACAACTTAAGACAGCTAGTTAGACACTAAAGTTTACATTTAATCTAAGAAGTTCTTTGTTTAGATATGTTAAAGTAAAAGCTAGAGAGAGAGAACACAATGTATTCTATTTATAATAAGGAGTAAGCTATACAATATGTAAAATAAGTAATGTAGGATTAAAAGCTAAGCCTACTATGTACATCACACTCTTATAGTCCCCCTCAAACTAGAGCATATAGGTCATATGCACCAAACTTGTTACAAATATACTTAATCTAAGGACCTCTAAGGGATTTAGTGAGAATATTAGCCAATCGATCACTTGAATTGACAAAACTCATAGTAATGCAATTAGACAAAATCTTCTCCCTAACAAAATGACAATCAATCTCTATTAACTTGGTCCTCTCATGAAAAATAGGATTAGAAGCTGTGTAGAGCAACTTGATTATCACAAATAAGCTGCATTTGAGTGACCTCACCAAACTTCAACTCCTAAAACAAATGTTTCAACCAAACAAAGCTCACATGTTAATGCCATAACCCAATACTCAGCTTCTACATTAGACCAAGCAACAACATTTTGTTTTTTGCTTTTCTAAGAAACTAAATTTCTTCCAATGAGATATCCAAAAGTAGAACACTTGTCAGAAAGAGTTCCTGCCCAAGCGGCATCAATGTAACCAGCCACCTAACTATAAACCCTATCTCCATGCAACAATTCTTGCCTTACCACTCCCTTAAGGTATCTAAGAATGCAAATCACAGCATCCCAATGGTTGTCACTTTGAGCTTGTAAAGATTGACTTTCAACGCTTATTGCAAATGAAATATCAGGTTGCGTAATTGTGAGATAATTCAATTTTTCAACAAGTCTCTGATACCTACCTGAATCTATCAATGGCTTTCCCTATCTGGGAAATAATTTAACATTCAGATCCATAGGCGTGTCAAAGGGCCTACAATCCATCAAACCAGTTATTGAACGCATACTTCCTTTAAGAGATGACAATGCCAAAACTAGACTAAGCAACTCCAATGTCAAGGAAATACTCAAGTTTCTACAATTCCTTTGGTTTGAAAATGATCAAAAAGATAATTCTTCAATGATTGAATGCCATATTGGTCATTACCTATGATAATAATGTCATCTCTATAGACCACCAAGTATATGCAACAATCATGAGAAGTAAGCTGATAGAAAACTAAATGATTTGACTCACTCTGAGTCAATCCACACTATTGAACAACTATGCTGAATCTGCTAAACAATGCTCGAGTAAATTGTTTCAAACCATAGAAGAAGCGACGCAACCGGTATTCTAATCCGAACTCCTCATGAGCAACAAACCCAAGAGGTTGCTCCATATACACTTCCTCAGTAAGCTCACCATGAAGGAAGGTATTCTTAATGTCCAACTAATGTTGCATGGCAGCCATAGAGAGTAAGCGAAATAAAGTAATCATAGCCACCAAAGAGAATGTGTCACCAAACCAAAAATTTGAGTATAGTCTTTAGCAACAAGGCAAGCTTTTAAGTCGATCAATCTATATCCATTAGGGCCAATCTTCACAGTGTACACCCAACGACAGCCAACAGTGGTTTTATCGAACAACAGTGGAACTAAATCCCAAGTACCAATAGAATATAGAGCATCTATCTCATCAATCATGGCCTTGCACCACCATGGATGTGAAAGAGCCTCATTGGTATTTTTAGAAACAAAACAAAAGACAAAGAGTATACAGAATCATAATAGGGTGAAGACAAATGATGCTAGCTCAAGAAATTATATATAAGACGAGGCTTTCTAGTAAAACGATTACCTTTCTGAACATTTAGAGAGAGACTATCATTTAGAAGCAATTCCGGGGCAAGTGAAGGCATTGGAATAGGATATGAGTCATCAGTTGTTGTAACCGATTGCACAAGAGGATAATAAACAAAACAAGTTCAACTAAAAACACACAAAGGAAGAGAATAAAGTGATTGATCAAGATGTGGGCGATGATGGTATGTCAAAAGAGGTGAAAAGAAGGGATGGTAGGAGAACCAATGTAAGGAATAGAAAGTACCTCAATCACACTAAGATTCCACTAATGTAGAAAAGAACATAGAATACTCAAATAAAGTAACATCAGTAGAGACAAAAACACAATGGGTAGTTGGAGAGGCAACGATACCCTTTTAGAAGAAAAGAATAGACAAGGAACACAATCTTGATAGCTTTGGCAAAAAGCCTATCCTGTCCACAAGTTAAATAATAAACAAAACGAGTTCAACTAAAAACACGCAAAGGAAGAGAATAAAATGGTTGATCAAGATGTGGGTGATGATGGTATGTCAAAAGAGGTGAAGGAGAAGGGATGGTAGGAGAACCAATGTAAGGAATAGAAAGTACCTCAATCACACTAAGATTCCACTAGTGTAGAAAAGAACATAGAATGCTCAAATAAAGTAACATCAATAGAGACAAAAACACAATTGGTAGTTGGAAAGGCAACGATACCCTTTTAGAAGACAAGAATAGACAACGAACACAATCTTGATAGCTTTGGCAAAAAGCCTATCCTGTCCACAAGTTAAATAATAAACAAAACGAGTTCAACTAAAAGCACGCAAAGGAAGAGAATAAAGTGGTTGATCAAGATGTGGGCGATGATGGTATGTCAAAAGAGGTGAAGGAGAAGGGATGGTAGGAGAACCAATGTAAGGAATAGAAAGTACCTCAATCACACTAAGATTCCACTAGTGTAGAAAAGAACATAGAATGCTCAAATAAAGTAACATCAGTAGAGACAAAAACACAATTGGTAGTTGGAGAGGCAACGATACCCTTTTAGAAGACAAGAATAGACAACGAACACAATCTTGATAGCTTTGGCAAAAAGCCTATCCTGTCCACAAGTTAAATAATAAACAAAACAAGTTCAACTAAAAACATGCAAAGGAAGAGAATAAAGTGGTTGATCAAGATATAAAAGAGAATAAGGTACGGCATTATGTAACACAAAGGAAGACATGTGATTAATCAAGTAACATATAGCAAGAACAACATCCCCTAAAAAAATGAAGGCATACATGATTTTGCAATAATAAGATGCAATGCAAGTGGTTTCAATCAGAGTATGATTTTTACGTTCAACAACCCTACTTTGTTGCCAAGTACAAGCACACAAGGATTGGTGAAGAATTCCCTGTGAATTCATAAAAGTTTGAACAACAACAACAACAACAACTAAGCCTTTTCCCACTAGGTGGGGTCGGCTACATGGATCAAACGGCGCCATAGTGGCCAATCATGGATGAAATCCATAGATAAGTTATTAACTATTAAATCATTTTTAATAGTTTCACTTATTATTTTCTTTAGCCTCCCTCTACCTCTAATTATTGGATTATTCTCCATCCGATCAACTCTTCTCACTAGGGCTTCTGCAGGTCTTCTCCACACATGGCCAAACCACCTTAAGCGAGTTTCAACCATCTTCTCCACAATAGGTGCTATTCCAACTTTCTCTCTAATGCACTCATTTCTAATCATACCTCTTCTGGTGTGTCCACACATCCAACGCAACATTCTCATCTCTGCAACGTTGAGTTTATCTTCATGTTGTCTTTTAACCGCCCAACATTCCGTACCATACAAGATAGCCGGTCTTATAGCCGTACGGTAGAATTTTCCTTTAACTTTGAGCAGCACTTTTTTATCACAAATGACACTCGAAACTTTCCTCCATTTCATCCATCCAGCTTGAATCCTGTGGTTTACATCCTCCTTTACTTCACCGTCATTTTGTATAATGGACCCAAGGTATTTAAAACTTGTAACTTGTTTTAATATATAGTCTCCAAATTTCACGTCTACATTCGTATTTGTTCGTCTCTTACTAAAAAAAGATTCCATATATTCTGTTTTATTTTTACTTATCCGGAAACCGTGTGTTTCTAAAACTTGTCTCCATGACTCTAACTTCATATTTATTTCCTCTTTCGATTCACCAACTAAGACTAAATCATCTGCAAAAATCATGCATTGAGGCCCCAACTCTTGTATATGTTCAGTAACTGCGTCCAAAATCAAGTTAAAAAGATACGGACTCAGAGAAGACCCTTGATGTAGTCCAATAGTTGTGGGAAAATCCTTTGTATCCCCATTTTGTGTTCTTACGCAAGTCGTTATCCCGTCGTACATGTCTTTGATTGCTCGAATGTACGCAATACGTACTCCTTTCTTTTTTAAAGCCTTCCATAGGATCTCTCTTAACACTCTGTCATATGCCTTTTCCAGATCAATAAAAACCATTTGCAAATCTTTCCGTCTGCTTTGATACCTTTCCATCAATCTCCGTAGTAAATAAATTGCTTTCATAGTTGACCTTCCTGGCATAAATCCAAACTGGTTCTCTGTAATTTGAGTCTCTAGTCTTAATATTTGTTCAATGATCTTCTCCCATAACTTCATAGTGTGGCTCATGAGTTTAAACCCCCGATAGTTGGAACAATTCTGTATGTCTCCTTTATTTTTATGTATAGGAATTAAAGTACTTCTCCTCCATTCATCCGGCATTTTCTTAGATTTCATTATCACATTAAACAACTTAGTGACCCAACTTATACCCTTCTTTCCTAAACTTTTCCACACCTCAATAGGTATATTATCAGGTCCTACTGCTTTGCCATTTTCCATTTTCTTCAGAGCTTTCTCTACTTCAAACTCTTGGATTCTGCGATAAAAAGTATAATTACGGTCTTCTTCTACAGTATTAAGTCTGTAAAAGTTGTAGGTCAACTCATGCCCTTCGTTAAAAAGTTTGAAAAGACGTAAAAAAATATTCATAAACATTATCACTGCGTAAAGTAGCAACTTTTGTGCCAAATCGTGTTTTAACTTTAGTTCAAACCTTGGTAAATATGAAAAACAATTTTGAAAGACTTTTCATTAAAATTAACCAAGTGCAACAAGAATAATCATCAATAAATATTACAAAATGCTAGAAACTAAGAACTAGGACCCCGAACATTAGAATGAACGAGTTCAAAAGGAGACGCAGCCCGTTTATTAACACTCTTAGAAAACAAAGTCTAAGTATGTTTACCAAATTGACATAACTCACAATCTAAAGACTTTAAAGATGACAAAGCAAGAGTCATCCGCTGAAGTTTTGAAAGACTAGGGTGTCCCAAACGACTATAAAGAAGGGTTAAAAAATTAGTAGCTAGGCATGCAATTGACAACGAAAATGATAATCCCTTGCGACTCATGCCCAATCATCAATCCAATACCCCACTCTTGCACAAGAACAAATTTATTAGAAAAGGTAAGGGAACAATGTAAAGTACGAATCAAGCAACTAATAGAAATCAAATTAAATGGGCATTAAGGCACATGAAGAACAAAGTCTAAGGGTAGAGAAGGAAGAGGACAAGCTTTGCCAATGTCTGTAGCTATAGCTTGAGATCCTTTAGCTAAAGCAACAATGGGACAGGCATGTAAAGCAGTATCAAGACTAGAAAAAAGATGTTAGTTACCAAATATGTGTTCAGAGGCACCAAAATCAAGTATCCATGCACTAGAAAGGAATAATCATGTAAAGAAAACAATAGAATTTGGCCACAGAAGCAATTGAGGACCGTCATGTGGCATGATACTGCAAATAATAATCATAATCGGCACCAAATAGAGTTATACTCTGTGAAGATAGATCCTCAAATGTAGTAGGGCTAGGATCACTAGCAGTACCTGAGCAATATTAGCAAAACATGGTGGTCAACCATGAAGGGCATAGCAAAGATCTCCGATGTGCCTAGTCTTATTGCAATATGTGCACTAAAAATGTCTATGGTTTCCTCCACCACGTCCCCTACCACTACCTATCACTTTTGGTGTTTGAGAAACTAGAACAATAGAATCACCAAGGGACACATCCAATGAAGGAATAGGTGACTCTGACAAAGGGGACATACACAATAGCCATGCAAAAAATCCTCTATGGACAGAACAATGGGACTAGACAAAATATAATCTCAAACAGATGCCAAATTAGATCAAAGGCCAACCAAGATAAGCACCATAAAGAACTTGTCTCACTATGCATCATGTTTCTCAATATTAGTGGTAATGGGCAAGAGGTTTTTTAAACTCTTCTTTAAGAGCCTCAATTCAGCCAAGAAAGGTTTCAAGATCCATATCCTACTACTTCAGACTACATATCTCAAAATCAATGTTATAAAAAGAACAAATATCATCAGTATGCCAGGTCTTAGCTCTTGTCCACAATTTATAACAAATTTAATATGGTCAAAAAATAAGTAGCAGTTAGGAGAAAGGGTATGCCCTAAAAGACCACAAATTTAGGCATCAACCTCTATCCACTTCGATCAATCGGCAATAGGCACATCAGTGTCTTTCTTCACCAAGTGATCTTTATGTCCTTGAACTATGAACCACAACTCAACAACAGAAGACGACGACAAATAATTGGCATTTGCAGTCAATTCTTCAGAAGTAATAGTTGGAGATGCAGAAATAACTGAAAAAAAAATACCAAACTTGGTAGGAGAAGACATACTAAAACATGGGTGCAAGAAAGCACAAAGATAGTATCAAACAAACCTAGTATATGTCACAAGTGCTGCAAACAGCAAGGAAACTAGCTAAAGCATTCCAAAAAACCTTCAAGCAACAAATAAACAAAGGCCCAAGGCTGAAAGCAGCGAATGGAGGCCAAAAATGTGGTTGTCAAAGGTTTCTAATTAGGATGCTTGAAAGAGGGGTTGGACATGGTGGCTCACGCGCCGATGCATGGACAAAGGAGCATAACAGTAAAGATGCGTGTAGAGGAACTTGACTAGGAGTTGCCTTAGTTGGAGACCGTCACTGGACTCATCGGACTTCTCAGCCTCTGACCAGAGGGTCACCAGATCATAAGGGGGTCGCCAAAAAAAAATTCAGTTATCAAAGAAGTTTACAGTGAGCTACTCATTCACTGAAAACAAATGCAAAAGTGGAAACTTTAATTGTCTCTGTCCCTTAGCTCTAATGCCATGTTAAAGTAAAAGCTAGAGAGAATATTTGGGAATGCGTGAGTTGGAAGGCTCACAATGTATTCTATTTATAATAAGGAGTAAGCTGTACAATATGTAACATAAGCAACATGGGACCAAAAGCTAAGCCTACTATGTACATCACAATCTAACAAGATACTTTCACACTTTCAATTGGCTTGAGGATTCTTCTTCTTTTTTTAATTACTTTTATGTTCCTTCTACTTTTCCTTTTCATTTCAGCCTCAAGTTCTCAACGATTTTAGTATCACCAAAACAAAATGAAAACCAAATTGCACATAAATATCAGCATATGCAAAACCTTCTAAAAATAAATTTCCAAAAAGACAATCTCAACAAGTAAAATGGTAAGATAAACCTTAAATAAGAAACAAGTATGACATTAATACATGTTAGGCACCTTAGGTACACTACTATCATAAACAGCTTCTTAGGAGCGTGGGAAACAACAAGGGCTTACTTTTAGAGGAACAGAGAAGTTTGCAGTGCGCATGATGGCTTCAGCAATTGCGTGGGCATACCAAGGCTACAAGAAAAAAAAAATTGTCAAACATAAAAGAGCTAACTTTATGCATAAAAATATATGATTAACAAAATTGGAAAACAATTCCTATAAAAGATTCCAATTCCATGCCAAGCATCAAAACTAAATTGCCTCAAATATTTCAATATAACCAAAATATACAAGTACGTTACCACACAATTGCATGTCCAAGCTCCCATGACCAATATGTGCTTAACTTTTCATTCAAACTTTGATCATGAGCAAAACTAGTAGAAAGATAATCTTGAATATCTAAAGGTATATTGTCCCACAAAATTTGAGACAAAAGAAAGGAAATGTTTTAATATTTTAGTTTTAATCCATGAGAATATTTTGTGGAAAAAGATATATTCAAAATTTTTAGAAAATAGGGAGAGTAAAAAGTTTGGGAGAAAAACCAAACAACATATATTATTTTAAGCACTAATACTATTACACTCAAAGGCACTTAAACCCTTTACTTTGGGGCAATACAAGTAACTATTTTCAACCTACAAGCTTTCCAAAATCCTTAATACCTATTAATAGGGTGCACTACAAGTAACCATTTTCTTAACCTACAGCTATGAGTCAACAATTCATCTTAGCACTCCCTTAAGTTGAAGTTAACAAAGCTTATACCTTGTTATGCAATCAGCGGGTAAGGGTAGTGACGTAGGTAACAAAAAACTGGTCTCTCATCTCTGTTTACACTAATGACACCACTAAGACACTTTGACCCTCTACTTTGGCAGCACTAAAAGTAACTCTTTCAAACCTACAAAACTTTCCTAAATCCATAATACTTATATCTCTTAATAAAGTGCACCATAAGTCACTTTTTTCTTAACCTATGAGACTTCCCAAGTCCTTAAAACTTTAACACAATAAAGAGAGAGTTAGAAACACAATGTTGTCTATTTTTAAAAAATTATATATTATTAATTACTAAAGCCATAATCATATATTAATACAAATTAGGGGCACCCCTAGTTCTTATTGTAAGGTGAGTTCCATTCATTACACCCTCCCAAAAAAAATTTAATATTCTTTTAGGCACTACTTCACTATGTCACTACTACTATTATATGTAATACATATAAGGAAGTAACAATCTCATAACTGAGTCAAAAAAAATATCATGAAGAATACCAATGAGAATCAACTAATTATCATAAACCACAAAAATCTCTAGTTTAGGACAGCATATAAAAATTATAGACAGTCTTTCAATTCCATAATAATAGCAAATCCAGAAAGATATAGGTTATGCTTCTTCTTTTGTTATTAATTGAATGCACATCTAAAAGTGGGTCCACAGAGATAATGATCAAAAGAAGACAAGATTTACAACATAAAGCCCTCATAGTTAACAGCTTAATCTTTTAGGTTCAACAAGTGAGGCAAAAGACAAGGGAGAACTATTACTTTATTATTTCATTATTTGAGATAATTATGGATTTATAATTAAATAATTGGGAGTAATTCTAGTTTAGGTAGTAGTAAAGCTGTTTGAGCCTAGGGAATTGTTATCCCATTAATATTAGGATTAGTTTTTCATATTATTATCTTATTAGGATTAAGATTTATGTTTCAGTATTTCATCAGGATTTAGGATTAGAATTTCTTATTTTAGTGGTCTATACATATGGCTTTAGAAAAACAAAGGCTTAAATACACTTTTGATCCCCCTATTATAGTGTTTGTGTTAACTCAGTAGCCAGTCCCCTTGTTTAATATATTATGAATTTGGTCCCTCTAATATTACCAAATGTGTCCAAATAGTCCCTTCGTATAGTTGGCCATCTATTTTTTTGTTAAATAGCCACATGGCTGCCATGTGATCATCACTAAAAGCCACCTATCACCCAATTTGATGCGCCGCCTAGCCCAGTCACTCAATTTGAGATGCTAGCCTCTTAGTCTCTTTTTTTTTTAGCCTTTTAGGTAAGGGTTAATAGAAACTCATGTTTTTATAACATTCTAGGTGATGGAGTGTCAAATTAGTCACTTTTAGTGATGGTTGGATGGCAACCACATGACCATTTAATGAAAAAATAGATAGTCAACTTAACAGAGAAACCATTTTTACGCATTTAGTAATAATATAAGGATCAAATTTATAATATATAACATAGGGGACTGGATTGACACAAACACTAGTGTATTTAAGTCAAAAATAAAATAGTGACCCTTTCTTGTGACAAATTAATAGACTAAGATATTTAATATTGAGTTTTGAGAAATAACAATTTCTCTTTTGTTTTGTCTTTCCATTCTACATCAACAAGGGCACGTTTAGTTTGCATGAATGGAAAGGAATCTAAAATGGAAAGTGGAATTTCACGGTTTGATGGAATAGAGCATTCCATGGAATGCTCTATTCCATCAAGTGATGGAAAAGGGACTCCTTCCCATAATGGGTGGAATCCAAAATTCCATCATAAATTAATGCTAATTTCTTTTTTTTCTATTAAAAGAATTTAATTTAATTATTAGAAAAATTAATTTGATTATATTTTGTAAAAATTTATTTTTAAAGGAAATCTATTTTTTTTATTTAAAAAAATTAATTTAATTATTTTATATTAAAATTAATTTAATCATTTTATTTATCTTTATCTTTTTATTTTTTTAATTTATCTATTAATCAAACAATGAAATATCACGTTATCTAATTCTTTCCATCGCATACCAAATAAAGTAATGGCATTCCATTCTCTCTTCTTTTCTTCTTTCTATTTCACTTAAATTTATTCCACCTAACCAAACGGGCCCCAAATCTTTGATATTTTATCATACCTCTCTCTCCATATAGTACAAAATTTGATCCTATTCTTTTATTAAAACAAAAAACATAATATAGTGGTCTACCTATGCTTTAAGCATGCTAAAAGACCAACAAGAATTTGTGTTAGGATAAGACAAAATACAAAAAATAAACATTTGTGGTCAAGTTATGCTTTTGGTCAAAAACATTCTAATATAATGCCAAACAAAGAACCCATAGCACAACACAGGCTACCATCAAGAAAGCCTAAGCTTAACGATCAAATTGTCTAAGTATTTTGGTTTACATAGGACAATGAGATGGCCGTCATATTCCAAGATATATCATAATCGTTTTGGATTATTAGAATTAGAAAATTGTTACATTAGTTAATTTTATGTATCACTCCCAGGGTTATTGTAGTTAACTTTTCATTCATTGATTATGATCTGTCTTTACCCTTGGATCTATGTTATTTGGATGATATTGGGTCTTATTATAATGTCCTTATGAAATATATGTTAAAATAAGAACTTATTTAGTCTTCATCATTCAATGTTATTTAGTTTTTCTAATGGGTTTCATAGTAGTAGGTTGTCCTTATAAAATTAGGACTTATTCCAAATTTTGTAAATTAAATTAGAGGAGGTTTATATAAACGGTTGTCATCTTGGTTGTGTGATGCAATTCAAATCCAAGGTGTGATACCTAGGTTAATATCTTCTTCTTAATTTCTACGCGGCAAACTTCAATGTCTCAACCTGCACAGATGTCATTCTCATGGCACACAACATTAAAACTCTATTATATCAAAATTCTAGTTACTTCTTGTTTAAATTTGCCACAGCTAGGGGTGTAAGTAACCCGAAGGACCCGCTCCAAACCGCATGAACCCGAAAAAGAAAAAGGATACTGGTTCAAGTATATCGGATTTTCAGATTAAAACAGATAAAAAATTTTAAAAAAATCGAGTATTATAGGTCGGGTCGGATTAGATATTAAACTTTTTTTCAACCCGAACCCGGTCTTCTTACATTTTATTTTACATTTAATGTCTTTTTATCATCTCTTCACGTTTAAATGCTTTGACCATGTCTTCGCACAACAATGAAGTGACAGAATGCAATACTTTTGATCATAAATAATACTTTTTAAATTTTATTTTATCAACCCACGTGAATGAGGTGACAAGTACTAGACTTTTTATCTTCCCAACATCTATTCATGATGTCTTCTTCCCTCCCTTTTCTTTTTTCTTTTTTTTTTCAGCCTATTTACTCTTCTCCCACCATCTAGCGTCTATCCGCTTTTCAACTTTCACAAGCAGTTGGAGGCGAAATTCTTAAGCTTCATTTTCCTTTCTTCTTCGGTGCTCACTGAAAATGAAAAATGCCTCGGCCCTTTCTGCTCAACTCAACAACTCGTCTCTTTCTTTTATAGATAAAAATAGTTGAATAGTCATACCTATCTTTCATTCACTCTCAAGCACAATCACACACTCAATTGAGCCCTAACAGTGCTGTGAAACCAAAGTGATAGATTACAGATGGCAGTGAGGTGAGCAGTCGGAGCGTCGTCTCCATCCCTTAGCAACGGTGCCGATGTTCTTCTCTTCACAGTCAAGGCAGACGACATTCTTTCAAAAACATGTTGATGCATGAAAAACACGAAGGAGGAGGCAAGGAAAGAAGGAGAAGAGAACTATCAGGTGATCCGACTCAATCCGACCGAAACTCCTTCAATTCGAACTAACCCAAACCATTTGGGTGATCCAAATCATTGATCGGTTTCGAATTTGTATTTTTCAGCCCAAATTCTGTTCGATCGGATTGAATTTATGATTCAACCCGACCCGTTTACACCCCTAGCCATAGCCATCAATATTAAAACCCCAACTTCATAGTTATTGTTCACAAACCTGAAACAGACACCAATTGATCCCTTAAAGCACTTTATATTGCTTGCAAACTCTATTTGCCTTTCCTTACTCACAATAAATTGTTGATACACCAGGGTTCTACCCTTAATCCACTCAAGAAACCCAAGATTTAGCTTATCAAATCCTAAGCCTACTAATTTCATACATTAACCACTCATTTTATAGCTTAATCTATTAATTGTATGGGCTTCTACAACAAAAACCTGTATGAAGTTCCAACTATTTCAAACAAAAGAATCGGTGATGTAATAATTGGTCTTAACAAAGTTCCAACTATTTCAACCATATCAAACTGACAAATATTTGAATCAGATTTCAGTCACAATATTCTATATGTAAAGGATTAGCAACTCTTTAATCTAAAGAGACCATACCTTGAAAAGCTCTACTGGTGTAAACCAGGATATGTCACTGCACTTGTAAATATTATCCAAGTATCTCATATAATCTTTTCGGCCTGTAATATGCCATCAATCTAATATATTAGGATAATAGAATATTAATAGAATTGTTTTGTGGTCTATGAACCATGAATAGTTTGCATGCTTCAATCCAAAAAGCAAAATTTTGAAAGGTCAACTTCCCAAAAAATAGTGATTTACAAGCAACACACAAATTTCTGCAAAAAAATACAAACTCATAACAACTAGCATGCATATTACTATAGAATTAATTCTTGAAATTTAAAACAGAATATTTCTAAACCATGGCTTCAAGTTTGAACTAAATGAAACATGGTTCTTTCTCCCTTTTTTATTTTCCTATTCAATATTCTCAATCTCAATCATTCACTATCTATCAGTGACTGTACTTAATCATATCTTAGAGAATAATATATTCAAACTCACTTTGATCAAAGTTCAAGTTCTTTCATGCTTTTGAAAAATACTAGATCCTGTTTTATGCTCAGGATTTTTTTTTGTACGTAACAATACATATAAAACAATCAAACCACAGCATCCTCTACAACTGTACACCACCAGTGGATGTATCTACCTGTCATTCTGGTAATAATTACATTGTCAATATCAGCTTCCCACTGCAACCACTCTCATTTTCATATAATCCCAGTTCTGGACTTGAGCAGACACATGTGTGACCCAATTGACACTTTACATAAATATATTACCCACTAATGGCAAGCACAGCATAATCCAATAAGAACTCCGCGTCTTCTACTCCTTTGTTACTCTAAAAGGGCATAACCTTAAATTACCCTTAGTTACACAGGACAAGTTACAGATTACATTCATAGCTAACATCACAACTGAAAAATTGACTGATTAAGATTTAAAGTTCAAAAATATTCCAAAACATAACCAGAAAAGAAAATGAATTACACAGCACCTTCAAGTTGATTGAACTTAATGCTTTTCTCAAGGACTCCAACAGACCGGGATCTATGCGAGAAGTAGCCATGTATTGGATGGTACAAGGCAGAATGAATAAAATCCCGAACCTACTCAGTTGAATCAACAAAACTATACATAAACATAACTTCGAGTCCCAGAGACAAATGAAAGATAGTGAAAAGAAATCATTACTTACAAGAATGGGCTTATCGCCCACAATGTGCGTGGAGTAGAGAGCTTGAGATGGAGGAGACCAGACTTGAGTTGGAATCGCTGAAGAGAAACAAAGTGAGGTGAGCTTAGAAAGCGAGACAAAGAGAGAAGGATAGACAGTACCTTTAGATGTAAGAAGAATCAGCGGAAGCTTGCGGGCAGCTAGAAAGCGTGTAAACATTATGTCAGTTAGAGGGGTAACTAGTATTGAAGGTTCGATGAAACCACACAGCCGGCTGGTTCCTTGGGGGAAATGTTTGCATCCCGGTGCCCGGATACCCGATTAAGACATTTAAACGGACTAAGAAAAGTATGGTAAATTTGAAATGAAAGATTGCAGAATTTATACGTAAATTATTATTTTTATTTATTTATTAAATATTAATTTTATTACATTGTATCCTTTTCTTTTTTAAATTTATTATTTAAAATTATTTACCAACTTTAAAAAATATAAATTCCATTTAAAAATGTTGTGTTGTGTGATACATCTTATGGAAGAAAGAATTATTATTTTTTATACATTATAAAAATAACATTTAATATTTGGCCAAAAATTAATATTCAATATAAATTTTATAAAAATTAATTTGAAGAACGAAATTGATTAATAAGATGTACAATAATAATTTCAGAATTAGGTGTAAATATTTAAAATAATAATAACACTTATTGTATTTTATATATATCAATATCATGTATTGTCTGGATATTTTCAAAAAATTAAAAACAAAATTTTAATTTAGGTTTTTTCTTTTTATTATAGGTTAAATTTTTTTATTTTTTTTATTTTATTGTTTGCTTAAATAATTCAATTTTAATTTTGTTCAAATTTTTCTAATAACACTCTTTATTTCATTGTTGATGTTACACTCAATATTAGATTCACATTTGCATAAATCACTCTCCATTACCTACCAATAATTAAAAAAAATTGAAATATTTTAGAGATGTGAATTTTAATTGTTTTATTTAAAGAAAAATATTGTAACCCAAAAAAAACAAAAAATAGATTTTTGTTTTTTTTTTCAAATATAAGAAAGAGAACAAAGTCTACATAGGAGAAGAAAGATCACGACACTACTTGGTTGAGCGGGAATGGAGAGAAGGGGAAAGGAGAGGACTTTTTAAAATCACCATATTTGATTCAAAATTTTGAAAGAGAGAGAAAAAATTGAGCTCCAAATTTTCCTTTTCTTCTAAAATTCTTTCCGTCCAAAAATGGAGGAATTTAGAGAGAAAGATAAGTTTTGACAAAAATATCCCCATATAATTATTTTAAAACCGAAATTACCCCTTAACTTTTTCTTTTTTGTTTTCCTGGACAGAAGGCCAAGGTCTAAATTCCCACAGCACTCTGGCTCACAGGAGAACGCGATAAACACTCCTAAACTACCTACAAAGCAAACTCTTCTCCTTTTATTCTCTACCAAGTCTCCTATAAAGAAAATTCAGTGGGATTTTTTTTTTCAGCATGTTAAATAAGCAGAGAATGTGAGAGAAAACTAATATTTGCAGAACCTTCTGAGTTTTTAATTAATAATCTTGGAGCCCTTTTTTCAATCCTATTTTTCCAAAAAAAAATATCGTCTCATTTTTTTAAAAAAAATTGTTATAATAAATATACATTATTTGAGTTTGCCAATTAAATACAAGCATAATAATTCTTTTACTATTAATAATAATAATTGAATTAATTAATATTTTATTTTGCTACATAAGTAATCTTATTTTATTTGTTGCATAAGTGATATACAATTAAAAGGATATAATGGTTATTTTATTTTATTTTTCTTCCCCTCCCCCTCCAAACCAAACAAATGAAACTTATTTTCTTTCCCCTCCCTTCCTCTTAAATTAAACTAAACAAAAAAAAATTATTTTCCTTCCCTTCCCCTCTGTTGAACCAAAAAACCCCTTAAATAGACTAAAATTAGATCTATCTAGGTCAAGGATAGACTCAATATGATAGTAATCTATAGGTTGAAAATTAACTTGTAAAAATAAAAAATTCTGCTAGAGAGATCTAACAGATGAGCTCATCGCCCTTCTCTGTTGTCAAAAGTCTAAGAAAGACTTCCAAACAACACAAACAATAATATGCTAATGACAGCAAGCAAGCATTCAACTCTTGCAGTAATGGATTCCGATAGCAACATCACAAGAACCTTGTCCAAGGAAGATGAGGATATCATGAGCAAAAGCTGTAAGAAAATCAAAGCGGGAGAAATAACCTTGGAAACTATGGATGAGGTGATGAGCAGAGAAGGGGTTAGTACTGACACCAGAGAAGACGAACAAAAAAAAGTAAAGCAGAAGGAAAGGAAAAGGCAACATAAGTGGCTATCCTTAGCCCTCCGACTATTGAAGTACCCAAGTCAACAATGGGAAAGGGGAAAGGGTGCTCATACAAGGATAGACTTCTCAGGTTTAATGGCATTACCAATAACTATGGGAACGAGGAAGATAGCGACAATATTTTCTTTAAGGATGAACTAGAGAAAGATGTAATGGAGGACGGAGACCATACAGAGAACTCATCTTACCTAGTGGTGGAAATATCTGCAGAAGAAAGATAACTGTAAACCTTGGTACAAATATTTAATTATCAAACTGATGGGGAAGAAGATAGGTTACAAGTACCTAAAAGATAGATTGGTGAAGATGTGGCACCTAGTAGGAACTTTCAGCCTAATTGACATAGGGAACGATTTCTACCTAGCCAGATTTTGGAAACAGGGGATTATCAATATGCTTGACACGAAGGTCCCTAGATGATTGCTGACCATTATTTAGTTATGCAAAAGTGGAGGCCGAGATTCAATCCAAGAGATGACCAGTTCAAGAAGGTGGCGGTATGGGTAAGAATACCGTGGCTTCCTATTGAATATTATAATAGTCACTTCTTGTGGAGATTGGGGAATAGAGTAGGCAAGACTCTGAAGATTGACTCGCACACGTTAAGGAGGATGAATTTTGATTCAAGAGAAAAGGTTGGCATGGAAAGGGGGAAGTTTGCAAGAATTTATGTCGAAATTAACTTAAGGAAAAAATTGGTACCCAAGTTTTGCTTGAGAAACCACCATGTCAACATTGAATATGAAGGGCTCCACTTCATTTGTTTTGATTATGGAAAATACGGTCACATAAAGGAAGCTTGCTAAGTCAATAGAGAAGGGATACAGAAAGTGCATATAGAACCCATCGAAAGGAGGGTGATGGATGCCATATCCTTAGGTAGCAACACAGTAGATCCTAATAATCAGAAGATGAAAGACAATTTCGGTCCATGGATACTAGTGAGAAAACGAGAGAGAATACAGACCAAAATAAGGTTGCCAGATAACGACTAAAAAAACCCAGGGAGGAGGTGACACTAGGAATACAGCAATGACACCAGAGATTATGGTGAATAGTCAATTGCAAAATAAGTTTGAAGCATTGGGAAAAGCCACTAAATGGTAGGAGGAGGCGCTGTAGTCTAACACATTAATTGACTTGGGAAAAGAAGACAAGGGAAAAGCACTGATGAAGCTTTTGGGGAAGTCACCTCATGCAGCCAGCTCATCAAGCAAAGACAAAGGGAGAATGGGAAAAGAAAATGTGGACCTGGGCCTGCGTAATGCAAGAATAAGGAAAAAATGCTCAGGTTAATGTAGCCCAAGCCAAAGGAGCTCCTGAAACCAGTTATACAAGGAAGACTATCAAGATTACAGGGCCAAAACCCACCTAGGGATCTAGACCCAAGATTGCTCTGAAAAAGTAGGCAGTAGTTACATGAATTGGAGCTCTATGCGTGATTTCAACAACTTCATATCAGAGAACTATTTGTTAGACTTGAATTTCAAGGGCCCAAGATTCACCTGGAAAAGGAGTCCAGTGAAGGAAAGGATTGACCATGCTCTATTTAACATGGATTGGAATTCAATATTTCTTGACTCTTACGCATACCATTTTCCAAAGCTCAAATCAGAACATAAGCCTATTCTTGTCAAGTTAGGACTTTATAGCAACACTCATATAGAGACCAAAGCTTTCTATTTTCAAGCAACCTCGCTTCTAGACAACTACTTTCAAGATGTGGTAAAGAGTGCTTGGAGAAATGAGAATAATTAGATTAATGATGTTGCAGATTTTAGGGAGCAAGCCGAAAAGTGGAACAGAAGCATCGTTGGTAATGTCTTCAAACAAAAAAGGGAGCTATTGAAAAGACTATCGAGCATAAATAATGCTCTCCTCACCAGAGACAACCCTTTCCTTTACATCCATAAGGAGCAGTTGTGGAAAGAATATGAAAGGTTGCTCATAAAAGAAGAGACAATTTGGTTTCAGAAGTCTAGATGCTCTTGGATGAAAATGGGAGATAGAAACACCAGATTTTTCACACTTCAATGATTGCGATAAGAAGAAGGAATAAAATCCTAGCGCTGCGAAAGATGGGAAAATGACAATGCTGTGTTAAAGGAGACGACAAGGGATTTTATTCAAAACCTGTTTAAACAAAAAGACACCCCTTTCTACCAATTACCGCTCACCAATTGGTTTCCAAGGTTGAAGGATGAGGAATTAAACTCTATCCAAATCCCTTTTTTTGATGAGGAAATAAAAAAGGTGGCTTTTAGCATGAAAGCACACAAAGCGCCAGGACCAGACAGACTCCATACTATCTTCATTTAAAGTCAGTGGGAAATAATTGGCCCTTCACTTTGTACGTTGATCAAGGAGATGTTTATTAGTTTGAAGCTGATAAGGAACATCAACAAAGCCCTCTTGGTTCTTATACCCAAGGTTGACAACCTAGAGAGCCTCAAGGAGTTCAGGCACATAGCTCTCTATAACTTGGCTTTCAAAATCTTAACAAAGGTAATTGCAAATAGATTGAAACCTTACATGTCAAAGTGGATAAGCCCCAGCCAGAGTAGCATTGTACCAAGGAGGCACATTAATGAAAATGTCATTGTTGCACAGGAGTTTATGCATGCTATGAGAAGGAAAAAGGTAAAAAAGGAATGATGACTTTAAAAATAGACCTAGAGAAAGCATATGACAGAGTAAGATGGGAATTCCTTAAGAATACCCTGAAGGAGATTGGGCTTGAGGAATATTTTATAAGCCTCGTCGTGAGCTATATAACTTCAGGATCCACTAGTTTCCTTTAGAATGGAGAGATAATTGAACCTTTTGATAAGATTAAAGGAATAAAGCAAGGTGACCCTTTATCTCCCTATCTTTTTATCTTATGTATGGAAAGACTCTCACACTGCATTGAATGGGCTATCGAGAACAAAATTTGGAAGCCTATTCAACTTTGCAAAAATGGACCCAAGCTATCTCATCTCTTCTTTGCAGATGATCTTTTCCTTTTTGCCAACGCTAATTTAGAGCAATGCAGTGTGATCAAGGAATGTCTATCATTGTTTTGCAAAAGCTCAAGACAACTTATTAATGAGAGGAAATCCAAATGTCTATTTTTAAGAAACATAACCCACACAAGGGCAGAACAATATAGCTAGGAGATAGGATTTCAACTCACAAATGATTTGGGATAGTATTTGAGCATGCCTTTAATTCACAAAAGAATGTCCAAAGGAACTTTTAAGCACGTATCAGAGAAGGTGAAGCAGAGATTGACTGGGTAGAAGGCTAAGGTGTTAAACCATGCCAACAGAGTTACATTTACATGCAACATCCTAAATAGTCTTCCGTACTATTCAATACAAACTGCCCTCCTCCTGTTGAGCTTGTGCGATGACCTGGAAAAGGCAAGTCGGAGATTTATCTAGGGGGATACAGAGAACACCAAGAAAATTCACCTTGTCAATTGGTAGAAATGAATGAGGCATTTATGATGAAAATAGGCTAGGGAATAATTCAAAAATCGGATGAATTATGGGTTAAAATTTTAAGATCGAAGTATAAGTGCAATAATCTCCCAGTTCCCAAAACGTAGGGCGCTTACAACCAGCCCTCCAACTTATGGAGAGGGATTAAAAAAATTTGGGAAGACTTAGAAGGCAGAGTGGGATAGAGTATAGGAAATGGGAAAAAAAAGTTAGATTTTGGATAGATGATTGGATACTAGGAGTGGGAAAATTGTGTGTGTCATGTCTCTAATTTTAGAGCACGTGAAACACATACTTTACGAACATATATTTTTTATAACATGTATAATACACTCCTTTACATATAGGTATTCCCATGTATACACAATATACATACTAAGTCTATAAACATCAAAGTACAACAGAAGTAGGGATTCTGCATGTGGCGTTCAGAGCATACTCTATAGTACAAATATAGAATCATTTAAACACTATGAACCCTGGAAACAACATAAGCTCACCACGAGAGTATGAAACCTAACTAATCACGTAGCTGTAGGATCAAACTCTATATCCTTATCTAAAAAACATATAAATATCGTGTAGTAAGTTTGACAACACAATGAGCAGATAATATCTCTTATAACCTCTTAGATCAACATATAGATGTACTCATATTTCAAATTTTGTCACATAGAAAATACAGTTCATAAGTACATCCATATGACACCCACATTTCAAATATTCTCAAAACAAAAGATATTCAGATATCCAAAATCATATAATGTATTGTATGATAATTAAACAAATGTTGTTATGCATCTAAATATTTTACAAAAAAATAGTAGGAGGATCCCATATCAGAACTACCATATTAGAGTTCAAGCCCTTTCGTACTTTAGTGGTGTAGGACTTGCCTATATTTAGCATCATAACTAAGGTTTAGCCCTACCACCATTCAAGAGGACACGCGAAGGAACTCTAATATGGGCATTTCCTAAGCACACAGTAAGAGAGGGCAAATCACATATCATATAGTTGGCATCTCGCCTAGATAGGAGGCATCCCGCTCTCATTCACATATCATATCCTGTGTGTTGGCCATCACACGAGGCTAGTACCACCCCTGCTAGTTGAGGTATCAAGGTGCACCAAGGCTAACATTGCTTGTTGTTAGCAAACAATATTTCCAAAAGAATTCCTCCACAAAAATCATATTTTCATATATGCCATATCATTCAAAATAGAGGTTTTAGTATAATACATAATTTTCAATCTCAGTACAATTTCTCTGTTAGAAACTTTCCAATCAGGGTAATCACATGTACATGCCCATTTCCAAGGCAATCTTATAGCTTTACATATCAATGCCACATGCACAATATATTTTATTTACCATAAAATGAGAAATACAATTTAAAATCACATATTCAATAAGTTCAAAACTCCATTTTCAAAACCATACTCTTCTTGAACTATATACTAGATTGTAACAATTCAGATTATTTAATTCAGTTTAGAGACATATAAAAGTATAAATAACTTGTAAATATAATCAATTATCCATTTAAAGTTCAAGAAGAGTATAGAGTAAATTATAGAAAGAATTATCTACTCATAGGGTAAGGCTCCAAGTTGGACAGCCCCAAAATATACTTTTCTAATCTAAATTTGATCAAATCAACCTCAAAAATAAGTCTATAAGGTCTAAAAACCTAATAAATGACTCTAGAATCGCAAAATTTAACCTTTGGGAGGTTGGTCAACATTGATCAACTGATGGATACTATTCACGGTCAGATTACTATTCACCGCCGAAAATCACTATTCATACTGGCTGGATTTACTGTTTATAACGTACAAAAAGTTGTCAGATGGTTGAAAAATTTCATATTCAAAGGTTTATCTATCTCCTAAATCCATCTATGATATCAGATTTTAAATTTAAATTTTTTAAATAAGAGTTTCAGAGTTTACTTTTTTCTAAGATTTTCTATTTCTGATCTGTAGAGAGAGAATATGGAAGAGAGAAAAATATTATTCACAAAGGTTTTTGATTCTTCTTACGTCTCCCCCTCCCCCTTTTTCTTTTTCTTTTTTTATTATTATTTAATATTTTAATATTTAATTTTTTTATTATATACATATAAATACTATTTTTTATCCTAAAATATCTCAAAAAGTTTTGAAAATTTATATTATTATAAAACTTTAGTTGAATTCTAAAATCATAATTTTTCTTGATAAAATTTTAATAAAACAAATCACAATATAAAATATCTTCAGGCATATTAAAAGAAAGAAATTTATAAAATAAAATTTATTTAAAGCCAAATATAATTATTTTAAGCAAAACAAAATTCATTTAAATTAAAGCGTATTTTGTAACATCCTTAATTTCATTTCTTTTATTAATAAAGGTACATAAATATTTAATGTAACATCCCTAATTTTGTTTCTTTAAAAATACATTAATATTTAATTAAGGAAATAAAATTTATTAGATAATTTTTAGATATTTAAGGAAATATGATCCTTAGAAATTCTTCACCTTGGCTATGTTTGGTAAAAATAGCTAATAAGTTAGTTGAAAGTTGTAAAGTTAGCTGAAAACTGAAAATCTAATTTTTAACTGAAAACTATTAATTAAAAGCTGAAAACTGTTAAGCTACTTTATTGAATTAGAAGTGTTTGGTAAAATTAATTATTAAATTAGCTGATAAATGTAAAATGACATAAAATGATATATTTATATAAAATTTATCATTTTTTGTTAGTAATTACATTTCATTATATAATCCCAAAAAATACAAAATAAACATATCATCTAGAGTCCCACAATAAATTAGCAATATTATTGCAATTTTTTTTTATTTCAGTATATACTTCTAAATTTTCATTCCTTGTATCACTATCAATAATATCTAAAAATTCATCATGGGGTATGTAATTTAGATGTTGCTCGAACATAGTAAAAATAATGTCATCTCGTGAATAGGATAGTGTTGGAATTTGAATAAAATAATAAGGATACAAAAAATTATAAAAGATATAAGTTAAAAGCTATACACTACTTAAAGTAGCGTATGATAAAAAGCTATAAGCTACTGAAATAAGTTTATTTACCAAACACCTCTAATTTGGTCAAACAAGTTTATAAGCTAGCTTATTTGACTTACCAAACATACTCCTTATGTGTATGCATAAAAAATGTTTCTAACATTAAGGGAACAAGTAAAGAGAGAACCTAATAGGAAAAATTAGAAATAACATACTAAAGATAAGTAAAATTCTTTGGTAAGGAAAATAAACTTTTGTGAAGTAAGTAAAGGTCTTAAAATTTTAAGAAAATTGGATTAGGGTAATTTTTCCTAATTCAAGAGTTAGAAATTTCTAAATTTAACATCTCCACCCATAAATTGGGATTTCACCTATAGACACTTCATATAGAATTTTTTCACTTCACATAAGTTTCTAGGAAGCCCATTGGATAACCTAAGCAAGAAATAAAACATAGACTTGGACTAGGATATAGAAGTTGGACCGATAGCCCAAAAATTATGAAAATGTGACCAAACCCTCTAAGAAAGGTAGAATTTTATCCAAAGCAAAGAAAATGGGTAGGAATGAGCTCAAATCCAAGAGGAAAAATAAAATAAAATAAATCATGTGATGAAATAATAGTGTAATAATAATAAAGATTAGGTTACATGGCATTAAGACAAAAATTTAGCAAGTGGTATGATAAAACAATGCATTAGGACAAAACATCTATATCCTACCCTCATAATTTTAGTAAGTGGTATCATAATACATGGCATTATGACAAAACATTCCTATCCCACACAAATAATTTCAGCTAAGTAAGGGAGATTCAAGGGCTAAAAACTTGCCACTTAGAAAGGCAAACCTATCATACTTGATTAAGACAAAAGAAAAAGGAAATGAATCCCTAAATTAAAAGGACCTTGTCCCTTGTCTTAAGAACATATTATTATAATTTTCAAAATACAAATCTCATTTTCCTATGCATATCTTGACTAAGGAAGAGGAAGACAAGAACATGAGTTGTTTGTTTTCCAAAAATCAATCAAGTGCATCCTAATTGTGATAAGGTAGACCCATGATCATGAAAGATGAATTATTTGATAGTTTATTTAAGCAAAACCCACCCTTATAACATTATAATTTCATCTAAGTGAGGGAGAGAAAAAATAGAAGTAAGGTAGAGTGAGGAAAGGAGAGAAAGGAGGGAGAAGAAAGGAAGGAAGAAAAGGAGAAGTCTAGAGGACTAAGTACTCAAGGTAAGTTAGCTTAATCTCCACTTGAATCCATCTTTCTTCTTCATCCTTGGGGTTCAAAAACTCACCTTCATTTTCTTATTTAAGCTGCTAGAAGAAGTGCTAAGAGAAAGGAGGAATTTTGTTACTTCCTTCAAGAGGAAACAAGAAAACGAATTCATTAAGTAAGTTAGGGAGATCCTTAGGTAGGTTTAACAATATTTCTTTTTGAAAAATTTTGAAATTTGTAACATTTATATAGGATTTTGATCTTAGAACTTTGATGATTGGTCATCGACTATATCATATTACATATTGATCTTGCATGTGATGTATGTTTGAATACTTAAGCTGGTGTAGATAGTTCTGCATAGGTATAGCTATAGTTGGAAAAATTTTAAGCTTTTATTTTTAGATTTCTGGGAAGAATCGGTATGGAATTAAAATAAATGGTTAACATAAAAAATGTAGATCTATGTCTCACAGATTTTTAGCCACTGGAATCACTCAATTTGGAGTCCATATGAGGTAGATATGTCTGATTAGTAAGCAGTGGTCAGTAAATAATTAATCAGGGAAGAATCTGTTAGGAAAGTTTCTATGTTTGAACTTCTGAGAATATTCTGTAGAAAATTAAAATAACTGGTTAACATAAAAATTATATATGTATGTGTCACGGAATATTATCCACTAAAATCACTCAATTTATAATTCTTATGAGAGAGATATAGAAAGATTAGTAAGTAGAGGTCAGAACATACCTGAAAAGGAATAACCTGTCATTTGAGGGAGTAATATCACCAAAAATCTTTAATATTTGGCTAAACTATTCATAATAATAGTTTTAGATAATTATTTTATCTTTAAATTGACACTAAGATAATCTAAATCGAAGTTAAAATGAGGGAGTTATGCTCTAATTAGTAAAAGAAAGTTAAATAGGATGAAAACCTGCATCAAGAAAATAAAGAGATAAAAATAATATTTAAAAAAGAAGAAGAATCTTATAAATAAAAATAATAAATGACTAGTATATGCCATAGTCATTACAATTGCATGAACTTCTTACCATATTAAATATGTAATTTTGACATGGAAATATTTTATAAAGTTATATTCGAAATGGTTATGTTCATGACATGATTACCAATGATTTTTGGTGATAATTATATTTTGATGTGAGTTTAATGAGCATACTTGTTATTGAAATCATATTTTTGGCTATTATTGTGAAAAGAAAAGAAATAAGCATGGTCACATGGCAATCCGTGTGGTGCACTAGTAGGAGACGCCCTACCAACGATTATGATTATGTTAATGAGAAAAGAAAGAGAAAGTGTGACATGTCGGACGGAGCGAGAAAAGCCCGTACCGGAGAGTAGAAAATACTCATCCTGACCGGGGTAGCTTGATTTGAGAATAAATTGGTAGCCATCATATGATATTATGAAATTAATTAATCCAGCCATACATGTCATTATTGTACGATTTTTATGGGTATAAATAAAGTGTATTCATGTGACCAAAGGTTTTTGCTATAGTTTATACAGATGAACATGATGTGATGAACTATATTGATGATGATTATGATTTATTGTTGAACCTACTGGGATTTAATTCTCACTATTTTTTTATATCGTGTTCAGAAGATTAACTATGCAGCTATTCTCCATGACACTTATTATTGCTGTACATTGTATCGAGCTGCCCTACTTTGAGCAACCACTGATTATATCAGATATATCTGTAATAGATGTGATTGAGATTCTGGTAGAGGTGCCGCCACCCGCACCAGTGTCTTCGGAAGTAGTCTACGTGGATGATTAGAGCTAATATGTATATATTAGACTTTTGTACAGATGTTTGTAAATTAATAATGTGTATGTAAACTCAGTATTGTATAAATTAAATAAATGTTATTTTGAGTTAAGTTATAACGAGATAATAACTTTATGGAATTTTACAAATATAGAAAAAAAATTTGTTACATAAATGGAGTTGTTACATATTTACTTTTAGCAAAAGATAATTATTTACAATAAAAATATATTTGTTTATAGCAAAACATTATTATTTAAAAATTACAGGATATTACAATGTGAAATTACATATGGGCCACTTAGTGAGCAAGAACAGAATTGCTTAGTAAAAGATATGGTGAAGCAAAGTGGGGAATGGGATTGGGGGAAACTTGACTTCCTTCTTCCATAGAATGTGAAGATAAGGATAAATTCCATTATGCCTCCACAGGAAAATATGGAAGAGGACAAAATCATATGGAATCATTCTTGCAAAGGGGAATTCTCAATTAAATCGGCATATGGCATCAGAATAGGAAGGACAGAACAAAAACAATCAATTTGGAAAAAAATATGGCAATGACTAGGCCCGTAGAAAATACGCACCTTCTTGTGGCTAGCAGCCCAGAACAGTCTCACTACCAATAAGTTTCACTATGACAGACACCTAGACTCCACTAGCTGTTGCCAAGTATGTGGCAAAAAGGTGGAGTCAGCAATTCACTATTTGAGGGACTATGAGAAGGCAACGAATTTATGGTTGAGAGTAGTTCATCCAAGACGCTGGCAGAAGTTCTTTAATTGCAACATCCAAGTTTGGATTGAACAGAACCTCTCACAGGTGTTCGAGAACGAATCCAATGCAGAATACAATTGGAAGACGCTTTTGGAATAACAACTTGGAATATTTGGCTCAGAAGATGCTGAAAACCCCCATGATCTCAAATAGGAAAATCTTAAACTTCTTTTAGCAACACAGAAATTAAGGGAGAATCATTGGGTAAATAGTTCTTATCCTTGAAGAGTGAGTACCCATTGACCACTCCGAATTCGGTGGAAGTTATTTCTTGGGTTAACTTATTGATGCAATTTAATAGCTAAATCTTGCTAGCAAGTGCAATGCACAGAAGAAACAATAAACACGGTATAGAAAAAGGCACTCCCATTAGTTTTCTTAGGTATTATTGCTGCTCTGGAGTCTAAACCACCTATGACACCAATTCCCTTAAACTTCTTGGGTATGTAATTATAATGAACTTTTTGCCTGAAAGGTAGTGGTGCCATTTCATCATTGCTTAAGAGATAGCAAACAATTCTTTCACACTGACATAAGCACCGTGCGTTTTTTTACTATTACTTACTGAAAAAAGCAATAGGATGCCTTTCCTAAGATAGTACTACACCAATGATTATATTAGAGGCATCAGTCTCCACCTCAAACACTTTACCAAAATCTAGAAGGGTCAACACAGGGTCTTGGGTCATATGCTGTTTAAGAGTTTCAAATGCTTCTTGAGCCAAAACACTCCATTTAAAAGCATCTTTATTTTATAAAACAATGAGAAGGTGAGCAATTATAGCATGCTGTTCAATAAACCTCCTGTAGTATTTTTTTCAACCCAACAAAGCCCCCAAGTTGTATAAGATTCAAGGGATTAGGCAACTCGACCAACGCCTTAATTTTATTGGGATCTACAATCACACCCTTAGTTGGCACCAAATCCCCAAATACAAAATGGTAGGCCGATAAAAAGCACATTTATACAGTTTTGTATATCATTCTATCTACCAAATCTTGAAGTAACAATTTTGAGTTAGAAACATTATCCAAAGAACTACTACAAACCAATATATTATAAAAAAATAGCTACAAATCCTTTAAGAAAGGGTTGAAATACCTTGTTAATTAAAACCAAAAGGCATAACAAGAAACTCAAAATGCCCTTGGTGAGTATTAAAATTTGTTTTATGCTAATGCCCTTCAGCCATCCTAATTTGATGATAGCCCTAAATCAAGTTTAGAAAATATCACAGCACCATGAAACTCATCCATCTATTGTTGGAATAGAAAACTTATCCTTAACTGTAAGTTGATTAAAAGTTCTATAATTTTGCACAAAATAGCTAAGTACTATCCTTTTTTTCAACCAAAAGAACTAGATTAAAAAGGGCTTTGGCTATCTTTGATAATAACAGCATTCATCATTTCAACCACTAGTTTCTCAATCCCACTCTTCTAGTAATGGGGATATCAATAAAGCCTGATATTGACAAGTGTAGCTCCTTCTACTAGATGAATTTAATGATCACATCCTCTTCTATGAGGTAAACTAGCAATTTTTACAAACACTTATTGAAACTCGTCTATCAGTTACTATATTCATTGGCCAAAGTATCAAGATTCAAAGAATTGCATTCATGGACTACTTCTAGATGGTAACAACTAGCAATATTTCCAACAGCTCAAAGTTTTTAAAATTGCTTAGAGGACAAAGGTGCTGCACCCATAAGAGACTCCTTTTGCAACCTAATAGTAGTACCATTAATAGTAAGATCCATTGGTAATTTCTCAAAGTCGATAAGGACAGGCCTCAAAGTTCTCAATCCATTCCTCTCTCAACAGTATAGTCACCCCATCCATTTCTAACACAAACAAATCCATGATGAATTTATGACCTTGTAAATAAAGACAAACTTGACTTCATTTTGAAATGCACATTAAGAATGCTCCATTGCCTACAAATACTTTGAACTAAGGTACAACCATAGGAACAAGTTTCAATTTCTTGGAAGCTTATTATTTTGTGAAATTATGTGTGCTGTGGCTATCTAGTAACATATTTATAGAAATATTGTTGCATTTACCAACAAGTTTTAGGGTAGTAGGGCTCAATTACCCTACTAATGCATTCAATTTGATCTCAAGGTTCTCAACCCACTATATTATGCTTTTCATCTATTTGAGGCAACACCAAATTTTGCTCCTAAACACCATGTTGCCTCATTAGTTCTTGCATTTCTTCTTGGTTAATTAACAAATAATCATGGTATTTGCACTTATGAGTTGGATTGGAGTATATCGCTTAACACAATAGTGGCATAATCTGTTTTCCCTTCTAATTCCCAACTCTACAGGAGGCATCTTTTTAACACTAACCAATACTTTGTTTAGAAGTAGAGGAAGCAGTACTTGTAAGTACTATCTATAAAGGCCTAGGATTAACTGCTGAAGTAGTATAAGCAGGGATGGGGACAAGGAGCATGGAAGGCCTCCCCTCTCCTACCCCACCCACTTGCCATTACCAAGTGCTCTCAATCTTATGTATGCTAGAATGCTAAGGTTGGCATTGATGGCTTGTATCGAACCTACCTAGAGAGCCCTTTTACATGTAGTGTGAGTAACCTTGATGCTTGAAAATACTAAGTGCTACTCATATGATAACTTATGCAAGCCTTTTTAACTCCCAAACTTTACTCAAAGAACAAGCTTAGGTATTCCATGATGACTCTTCTTCTTAAATAATTTACTTAAAGGCGAGTTAAGGTGCTTACGCTCCTAAAACTGACAAGTTCGAAGCAATATACTAAGTGCTATGCTCCTTAAAAGGCATTATGTAAGAGCTGCTTACTCTCATAAGGCCTTACTTAACTCATTCTCCTGTGAACAAGTGTGCCCTTAGGCCCTGAACTAAGCACTTAGAGAAACTAAACATGCTTTTGAAGAAATTTATATCTTATCAAGACACTTGGAATACTACTAAGTTACAAGGCCCCTATATCTCTCCAATTTAATACTAAAGCATATTGTCTCTTCCTTGAAATCTCTTAACCTTATGGGGTACCCAACTTAACCTTAGACTTCTTAACCCCAAGACCTCATACTTTCAAGTCAAGTTTTATTCTTTAACCATTTTCTTAATCTATCTTACGATTTACGAACCTTATTAGTCTTAATGTAGGAACAAAATATTAATATCATCATTTAATATATATTGAAGTTAGCTTTTCTTACAAATACTTCTTTTAGATTTCAAGTTATTTAGTTTTGAGTGTTAGGTAAGGTAGTGAGAGTCACCATTGATGATCTATGCAGGAATGGATACTAAAGGGGTTATTGTTGAAATTCAAAAGGGCAAAGGCATGCCTCTAGTGCCAAATGATTTTGGTACACAAATGGAATAGATGAATTCATCATGTATATTTTCTCATACAGAGAGTTTATTGTACATTTCTTTTTATAGCCCAAAAGTCGATTTATAGTTCAGCTATTTGTTATAAGAGAATATAGTTGAAAAGAAAATTTCAAAAAAAGAATTATTAATCCTAATACTCCACCTCAAGATGAAGAATATATATTTTGTATTCCCATCTTGGATAACAAGCTGTGAAATTGTACTAGATGTAAATGCTTTTTTCAAAATATCAGCAATCTGGTTTTGTGTCCTCACATGCAGAGTTTTCAACAATCATGCTTGTATTTTCTCTCGAATTATAGGGCAGTCAATCTCGATGTGTTTTATAAGCTCATGGTACATAGGATTAGCCGCAATGTGAAAAGCTGCTTGGTTGTCACAAAAGAGCACACCTGGATGAGGATGAGTTGTATTTAAGACTTGAAAAAGGGAAAGTAGTTAAACAATTTCACAAACTGCATTGGCCATGGCTTGGTACTCTATCTCAGCTAAAGACCTAGACACGATAGATCACTTTTTAGATTTTTAAGAGACAAGAGAGTTTCCAAGGAACGTACATAAGCCTGAGATTGATTTGCATGTATCTAGGCATACTGCCCAGTTAGAGTCAGCAAAACCTTTGATTTGAATCTTTGAGTTTAATGGGAATAATAAGCCTTGTCCTAGAGTTCTTTTTACTATAATATTTGGTAACCAGCTTGCAAATATGAGACTTGAGGTGAAGCAAGGAATTGACTTAATTTGTTGACTACATAATTCAAGTATGGGCAAGTAATTGTTAGATACAGGAGCTTGCCAATCAATCTTCAATAAATCAACTGATCATCTACTAAATCTCCATCATCTTAAGTGAGCTTCAAATTTGGGTCCATGGGTGTACTTGTAGATTTGTAGCCAAGAAAGCCTACCTCAGAAAGTAATTCCAAGTCATATTTACATTGGGACACAAAGATTCCTTGTACTAATTTGCCACTTCTAAGCCAAGAAAGTATTTAAGTGGACTCAAATCTTTCATTTTGAATTTACTATTGAGGAACAACTTGAGATTGTTCATTACCTGATCATCATTGCTTGCAATAATGATATCATCAACGTTAATCAAAAGTGCCAAAAAAGAGTTGTCACATTTCTTGGTAAAAAGTGTATGATCACTGGGTGATTATGTGAAGCCTTAAAAAATGAGAGCATTTGAGAATTTATTGAACCATTTTCATGATGCTTGTTTTAACCCATAAATTGATTTGTACAGTCTATGATAAATGGGAAGTTTGAGTGCTTAATGATTATATTTTATCCCTTAATTCGAAGTAAACTTGTGATTATTCCCCTGTTTTTGGTTATGCTTTGCTCTGGATACCGCTTTGGTTGGTTTTATGTTTGTAGGTGAGCAAAAGAGACCAAAAAGTAATGGAAAACATGCATGTAAAGAGCTGTGAGTACTTGGAACAAGTTAAGGAGGAAGCAAGAAGGCACACTAGAAATTGGTAAATTTTGAGCTTGACATCCCTCAACACGACCATGCCGTGCTTAGTGTACCTAAAGCACGGCCTGGCCGTGCTTTGTGCGAGAAGTGGAGAATTTTCCAGATTTCCAGCCTGAAACATGGCCAGGCCGTGTCATGAAGCATGGCCGTGCTTTGTGTCCGTACATCATGTAATTTTTAGGGTTTTGAGCAGCCAAGTTGATATATATATATATATATATATATATATATATATATATATATTGGGAAATGCAGGGAGAGAGAGCTATACATATTCAGACTTACTTTTACTCAGTTTTAGGCTTAGGAAACACCATTATATTAGGTTTAGAGTAGGATTAGTGTTTACTTTCATGTTCTTAGGTTAGATTTGAGATTGATTCCACATTATATCTCTAATACATTTTGCAAACCAAGTTTTATCTTTCTATTCTACACTTACTTCTTCTTATACTCCTTTCTTTTGGTTTGTATTGAACACTTATAATCTATTTAATGAATATGCTTTTGATTTCTGTTTCTATTATGCTTGAGTATATTTGATCTAGGGTCTTGGTAAACCCACTTATGATGTGATGATACACTGTGCTAATTGAATTGTGGAACCCTAATTGTATTTTTCATGGTTAATTAGGATTGACTATTATGATTGATTATATGAGTTAATGAATGTCTAGCCAATGTTTTATCACGTCTTAAGATATTAATTGATGAACTGAAAGTTGAAAATTAATACCGGAACCTAATAGTTAATTAGGGATATCTTAATCACGAAAGTAGTTTAAGGTTCTCTAGGAATGAATCAATTAGTGGGCATGAGAAAACTGATTAATTGTATTCCATGGTTAGCATAGAACTTTATGGACTTAAGTTGAACTAAGAACCACGAAAGTAGACAACTGGATTAACCTAGGTACGATTAGTAACGTTTGAAAGAGGTTACTAGTTAATTAAGGGTAAACTATCCCCAATAACCTAGATAATTGTAATTAGAGGTACATATTGGTTTTTGAATATCATAAGTGTGGTAAACCATAACCCTAGGTTTTTATTAATTGGATTACTTATTAGTTTAATTGTGACAAACTCTCATCGAATTACATCAATTTAGATAGAATATTTCGTATAGTTCTAGTAGTTGACAATTGTTCTCTGTGAGATATGACCCGTACTCGCCGAACTAGCTACAGCTACGCTGTGCGCTTGCGGTTATTTATAAAACATACACAACAGTCTATAAACTATATTTTGGTGGTAAAGTCTTCCCTTCAAAATAAGAGTATCCAGGTAGAAGTGACATGTAAACCTCTTCAAGGAGATTGCCATAAATAAATGTGTTGGTTACATCAAGCTGTGTGAGACTTTACTTGTGTATAACAGCCAGGGATATTAAGAGTTTGACAGTGACAATTTTAGCAACAAGGAAAAAAGTGTTAAGATAATCAATACCTTCTTGTTATGTGAATCTCTAAACAATTTAGCGAGCTTTGTGATGCTTTATAGTGCCATCTATATGATACTTAACACAGTACGCCCATTTACATCCAACCAGGTGTTTGCCAGAGGGAAGGGTTTAGGGTTTATGGAACAAATTGTTAACGTCACATTGCTTGTTAAAGCTTTTAACTTAGCAGCCATATCATCTTGAGAAAATATTTCTTTTTATGAAATTTGCTTAAGAAAAATAGGTAGATTCAGGATTGGAGGTGATGGCAAATATGTAGGTGCAATATGGATGAGAGAGTTTATTATAACTAGGGTAACAAGAGATTAGGTGAAGTGTGCTAGAAGCAAAGCAAAGGTTGGATGAATAGCAATAGTAGTTAGACAGATATGTAGGAGGTTTGGTGTCTCGTTATGGTCAAGAATCAGTGTCCAGGTGTGTATTAAATGAAGGTAAGGTTTTAGGACTAGGTTCACAAGATTTATTTGTTGGAGAAGTAGACAAAGGAAGAGTGACAAAAGAAGAAGGTGGAAGTGAGAGGACACAGTTGTAGAAAAAGTTAAGGGCAGATTATGATAGAGAAGAAGTGGCAAAAGGAAATATGATTTCATGAAAGAGAACATGCCACGAAATATAAATTTTGTGAGTTTCAATGTCAAGCAATTTGTAACCAACAAGGTTTTCTAGAAAGACACATGATTGAGCTCTTAGTGAGAATTTTTGGCGTTGCTTAGGGGAGGTGAAAACATAACACAAGCATCCAATGGACCATAAATGTTTATAATTAGGCTTAGACTTAGTCAACAGCTCAAAGGGTGTCCTATTAGATAAAAAGGGCGATGGAGTTCTATTGATTAAGTAGACAGTTGTAAGAATGCAATCACCCCAATAACATAGAGGAACATTGGATTAAAACAAAAGGGCTCGTGCGATGTTGAGTATATGTTGGTTTTTGTGTTCAACTATTGAGCTTTGTTCAGGTGTTTCTACACAAGAGTAATAAGGGAAAATCTTATGGAAAGTGAAGAACTCATGAAAAGTTAATTTCGGAGCATTGTTTGACCGAACATATTTAATTTTGGTGTTATATTGAATGTGAATGAGATTAAAAATGATTGGAAATATAGATAGAACATCATTTCTATCATTTAAAAGGTTAACCCAAGTGGCACATGTGCAATCATCCATAATAGTAAGATAGTATTTGTATCCCTCTGGTGTGTGCACAAATAAGGGTCCCTAAACATCAATGTGTATAAGATCAATTGGTTTAACAGATATGTGATTGTAGGAAGGAAAGGGTAATTGTTTCTATTTTGATAAATGACATATTTGACAATGAGAATTCAAAATAAACCTAGAACCAAAAATTTATAATTCATCCATCAAGAGATGAACTTTTACAAGGGATAGATGACCAAGACGCTGATGCCAAACATTAGCATTTGTTACATTAGAATATGAAAAAGAAGAATTACATATAGGATGATCTAGTCCTAAAACATAGAGATTCTTTTGTATGCTACCTTTCCCAATCATCAAGTCTTGAGTGAGGTCCTAAATAACACATGAATTTAGAAGAAAGTTAATAATACAAATGTGGCTATAAGTAAGAGCACTGATACTAAGAAGAATAAATTTGAATAGGGGTACAAAGAGAACATTATCTAAGCTCAATGATGGAGACAATTGTATAGAGCCAATATTAGGAATGGCTAACTAGAAGTCAGTTGGTAAGTTAACAGTAACATTATGAACAGGGTTGGAAGAGTGAATAAAGAGAAATCATGACAAATGTGGTGAGTGGTACTGGTGTCAATAATCCAAACATTAGGGGAAATAGAGGTATGGTTAAGAGAGAAGAAAAGATGGTGGTTACTACATGATTGAGAAACTGTGGAATGAATGGTGTTATAAGATTCAGCTAGTGATGGAATTAGTTGTTGTAGCTATGAGCTTAAATAGGAAATGAGTTATTGAACTTAATCCAAAGAAAGGGGCCAATAGATGACTTGGGTTGAAAAGGCTGATAAAGTAGATGGTGGAGTTAATGAACTTGAAGAAGATATTTTTTGAATCTAAACACTAGATTAAAGAAAGCTTTACTGATCTAATGGTTTGGTCTTAGGTTTGGGTTTATACCTAGTTGGGTATCCAAGCAGCTTATAGTATCGATCAATTGTGTGCCTACTAATTTCACAATGTGAGCAAATGGGCTTATCACATTTCTGCTGAGGCTATGTAACGAAAACAGCAGCCACCTACGCCAAGGGAGATGACAAGAGCCATGGGGTCGATGAAGAAATGCTGAAAGCCATTGAGTCATTTGGTTGAGGAGGAATAGAACCAGTGGATCTTTGTCGTTCTTCTTGAACCATCAAATTAAACACCTTAGAAATAGGGGAAATGATTAATCATAAGGATCTGACTTTTAATGCCGACATGAGTTGTTGAGGCCTATGAGAAATTGCATGACATATTCCTATTATTGGTAATCCATCCATGCTTTCATATCTCTACACTAATACACTAGAACTAGTTGAAATTTTTTTAGCTCATCCTAAAGTATTTTAAGTTTAGTATAATAGGAAGTGAGATCCATAGAACCTTGTGAGAGGCCATAAAGCTGATGTTTAATTTGAAAGATTCAAGAAGCATTACTCTGATGAAATCAATCATGAAGATCTGACCAAACAACCAAAGATAATTCCAAATATAGGAGACTGTCAGAAATTTCCTTGTATACAACATTTAAGAGCCAAGAAGTAACCATGCTATTGCATCTGGACCAAATGGAAGCCATAGGATCCTTTGGGTTTGGTTGAGGAAGAGTGCTATTGACAAATCCAACCTTATTTTTGGCATTAACAACCATCATTATGGAGCGAATCCAAGTACTATAATTGGAGATAATGAGATGATGAGAAATGAGACTAAGACCTGGGTAATCCTTGCTGGGTAGGAACAAAGGACTGTGAATGTTCTCAAGTGAAACATTGTCAAACATGGTTGTAGTAGAAGAGGAAGAAGGAGTGAGGGGTTGAAATCAATTGGCTTTGTAAGAGCCATGATTGGAGAGAAAAAGGAAGGAATAAAGAAGAAAAGAGCATCAGAGGTTTGTTGCTCTAATACCATATTACAAAAATGGAATAGATGAATTCATCGTGTATATTTTCCACACATAGAGTTTGTTGTACAGTTCCTTTTATAGCCTAAATGGTCACTCATAGCTCAGCTATTCTGTTATAATGAAATATAGTTGAAAAGCAAGTTTCATAAAAAAGAAATATTATTCCTAATAGCTTCATTATAATAATTGTTTTCTCCTTAAGTGTATTAATATGTCTTTATTTGATTGCGATTTTGATGTGCGACATTAGGTGTATAGTTTTCTTTGGATGCTATGCTAATTTAATGTTAGAGACTGTTGCTTTAAATTAATTTTCTCTTAGTGGTTGTCTTCTAGTAAACATAATCTTAGTTTATCTACAGATAATATTGTGAAATAGATAATAATAAAAAATTCTTTATCTAATATGTTGAGTTTTCCTTCTTTTTTTGTGCTTGTTCAAACGGAAAATTTTCCTTTTCTTCACCTACATCCTAGAAAACATGTTCAAGATAGATGAGATGTGATTTCCTTAATGTTTAACAGAAAGGCAACCTAAATTGCTCCAAAACATAACAATAAAGGCTAGATTTTTTTTTTGCTTTTTGTTGAGTGAGAAAAGGTGAGAAGGCAGTGTGTTGAGTGCCATTATAGTCCATAGCAATGTTTTAGAATCTGAACCGGACTAATAAATCTATGAACTTGACACTAGTCTGGTTCAAAACCTTTAATGGACTGGCTTTCATTTAAAAAGTTCTAAAATTTCTTATTATTTGCATATTTCATGTCGGCCCATGCTAGGAGGCATTAAACCCTTGATATATGGTCATCAGACAACTATCTCTCACATTCATGGGGTACAAGACATTTCATTTCTCTTTCTAAGCCATGTCAGACTTAAATTTACTCCTTATACATTAAAAAATGAAAATTACATTTCACCTTTTAGAAAAGCATGGTTACAATTTCTTTCTTGTATAGAAAAGTATTTAATTTTAAACTATGAGCTGTTTTATTAAATTATATTCATTTTAGGAAAAAATGCATTTACCTACCCTCATCAATACTACCAATTGCAATTTTCTCCACAATCTAATAATCATTGAAATGTCCTCCTAATTTACGAATCTATTACAAATAGCACCCAAAGCGACACAAATACTCATATCCCTTATTCTAACAACTTTAGCCAAATTGTTATTTGCTCCCTTAATATATTTTTAATTTCATTTTGGTCCATTAACTAAAAATAAATTTTCTAAAATACCTTATGTAACATCCTTAATTTCGTTTCTTTTATTGATAAAGGTACATAAAAAATTTAATTAAGGAAATAAAATTTATTAGACAATATTTTAGATATCTAAGGAAATATAATCCTTAGAAATTCTTCACCTTATGTATATGCATAGAAAATGTTTCTAACATTAAGAGAACAAATAAAGAAGGAAAATCTAATAGGAAAGAAATTAGAAATAACATACTAAAGAGATGCAAAATTCTTGGATAAGGAAGATAAATTTTTAGAAACAAGTAAAGGTCTTAAAATTTCAAAGAACATTGAATTAGGGTAATTTTTCCTAATTCAAGAACTATAGTTACTAAGTTTAAAATCTTTACCCATACATTGGGCTTTTACCTATGGACACTTCATATAGAGTTTTTCCACTTCACATAAGTTTCTAGCAAGCCCATTGGATAACCTAAACAAGAAATTAAACATAGACTTGGACTAGGATATAGTAATTTCACCAATAGCCCAAAAATTATGAAAATGTGACCAAGCCCACCAAGAAAGGAAGAATTTTATCCAAAGCAAAGAAAATGGGTAGGACAAGCCCATAATGGGTAAGAATAAGCCCAAATCCAAGAGGAAAAATAAAATAAAATAAATTAGATGATGATATAATAATAAGAATAAAGATTAGGTTACATGGCATTAAGACAAAAATTTAGCAAGTGGTATGATTCTACATTCATTATTTAGGCAAGTGGCATGATAATACAAGGCTTTAGGACAAAAACATCTATATCCTTCACTCATAATTTTAGCAAGTGGTATGATAATACATGGTATTAGGACAAAACATTCATAGCCCACACAAATAATATCAACCAAATAATGGAGATTGAAGGGCTAGAAATTTGCCACTTAAAAAGGCAACCTATCATAATTGATTAAGACAAAAGAAAAATTAAATGAATCCCTAAATCAAAGGGACCTTGTCCCTTATCTTAAGAACATATCATCATAATTTTCAAAATACAAATCTCCTTTTCCTATGCATATCTTGACTAAGGAAGAGGAAGACAAGAACATAAGTTGTTTGTTTTCCAAAAATTCAACAAAGTGTATCTTAATTGTGATAAGGTAGATCCATGATCATGAAAGGTGAATTATTTGGTGGTCTATATAAGAGAACCCACCCTTACAACACTTTAATTTCGTCCAAGTGAGAAAGAGAGAGAAATAGAAGCAAGGTAGAGTGAGGAAAGGAGAGAAGAGAGAAGAAGAAAGGAAGGAAGAAGAAGGAGAAGTTTAGAAAGCTAAAGGTAAGTTTAACAATATTTCTTTTTGAAGAAAACCTTTGAAACTCATAATATTTATATGAGATTTTGATCTTAGAACTTTGATGATTAGGTCATGGATGTTACTATATCATGTTACATATTGATCTTGCATGTGATGTATGTTTGAATACTTAGGTTGGTGTAGATAGTTCTGCATGGGTATGGGTATGGTTGACAGAATTTTAAGCTTCGGTATTTTAATTTCTGGGAACAATCTATAAGGAATTAAAATACATGGTTAACATAAGAATTAAAGATATATGTGTCCCGGATTTATAGCCACTGGAATCATTCCATTTGGAGTCCATATGAGGTAGATATGGTCTGATTAGTAGTCAAAGGTCAGAAAATGAATCATCAGGGAAGAATATGTTAGGATAGCTTCGGTAATTTAATTTCTGGGAATTATTGGTAGGGAATTAAAATAAATGGTTAACATAAGAATTAAAGATATGTATGTCATGGATTTTTAGCCACTGGAATCATTCAATTTGGAGTCCATATGAGGTAGCTATGGTCTGATTAGTAGTCAAAGGTCAGAAAATGAATCATCAGGGAAGAATATGTTAGGATAGCTTCGGTAATTTAATTTCTGGGAATTATTGGTAGGGAATTAAAATAAATGGTTAACATAAGAATTAAAGATATGTATGTCATGGATTTTGAGCCACTGGAATCATTCAATTTGGAGTCCACATGTGGTAGATATGGTCCGATTAGTAAGCCAAGGTCAGAAAATGGTTCATCAGGGAAGATTATGTTAGGACAGCTTTTGTATTTTAATTTCTGGGAATTATTTGTATGAAATTAAAATAAATGGTTAACATGAACCTTATATATCTATGTCTCATGGAAATATGCCCACTGGAATTATGCAATTTGGAGTTCATATGAGGTAGATATGATCCGATTAGTAAGCAGAGGTCAGAAAATGTTTATTCAGGGAAGAGTATGTTATTAATGTTTTAGTTTTTGAATTTCTGGAAATATTCTGTAGAGAATTAAAATAGCGCGCCAACATAACAATTATAGATATATGGCTCATGGAATTTTACCAATTGGAATAACTCAATTTGGAGTTCAAATTTGAGAGATATTGTCTAATTAGTTAGTAAAGGTCAGAACCTAAACGAGAAGAAATAATACTAAATTTAAAGGAGTAATAACACCACAATATCATACTATTTTGTTGATATGATTAACATAATAGTTTTAGATAATTGTCTTAGCTTTTCATAGACACTAATATCATCTTAATCGGAGTTAAAATGAGAGAGTTATGCTCTGATTTGTAAGCAAAGGCTGTGTTAAAAGTTAGTAAACCTATTTTCAATATTTTTCTACCCTAGATGAATTTTTAAGGTAATAATAGAAATCAATTTGAGGAAAAATGCTCTATAAAATTTGTAAGAACATGTGTTGGAAATGATATAAGTAGAAATAAAATGACTAAATGCCTAGACATAAAGAAAATGAAAAGAATTATTCTAGTTACTGGAAAAAAATTGTGATTTGTGAAAAGTGCATGTCTAAGGAAAGCTCTGGCAAGGAAAGACTTGGTACTTAAGCGTGTCCATTAGTGACCCACCTCTCTTTTCTGGGAACTTTCCTGGTGCGCTGTTTACAGACTACAATTACTATCCAGTTATCGAGGTATTAGTGTGAAATTTTGACATGGAAATATTTTATAAAGTGAAAATTAGAAAATGATTATATTCATGGCATAATTTCAGTTTACCAATGAATTTTGAGAATGATTATGTTTTGATACATTATGGCATGAGAATATAATAAACATACTCGTTATTGGAATCATATTTTCGGCTATTAATATGAAAAGAAAAGAAATGAGCACGGTCACATGGCAATCCGTGTGGTGCACCAGTAGGGGACGCCCTACCAACGGTTATGATCATGTTAATAAGAAAAGAAAGAGAAAGTGTGCCATGTCGGACGGAGCGAGATAAGCCCGTACCGAAAAGTAGAGAATACTCACCCTGACCGGGGTAGCTTGAAGTAAGAATAAGTGGATAGCCATCATATGAAACTCGAAAAATAGTTATTCATACCATACATGTCATAACTGTATAATTTTCATGTGCATGATAAAGTGCATTCATGTGACTTAAAGATATTTTCTGTAGTTTATACAGCTGAACATGACATGATGAACTATATTGATGGTAAATTATGATTTATTGTTGAACTTACTGGGATTTAATTCTCACTATATTTCCATATCATGTTCAGAATAATAAATATGCAGATATTCTCTATGACACTTATTATCTCTGTACGTTGGATCGAGGTGCCCTACCTTGGGCAACTTCCAGTTATTTCAGATATAACTGTCGTAGATGTAACTGAGATTCCGGTGGACGTGCCACCCGAACCAGTGTCCCCGGAAGTAGTCGATATAGATGATTAGAACTAATATGTATTTTTGTACAAATATTTGTAAAATAATGGTGTGTAGTTTGTAAAATAATATTGTGTATGGAAACTCAGTATTGTATAAATTAAATAAATGTTATATTGAGTTAAGTTGTAACGAGGTAATAATTTCATCGTTTTTTTTTAAAAAAAAAAAAAATTTACATAAATGGAGTTGTTACATAATTGGTATCAGAGCAGGTCGATCCTAGATGGCCAGTGGTTGGATGGTTATCTGAATCGATCTTATAGTGTCTTGAGTATGTTGTGGTTGTGCTGTGTAGGGGATCAGTGATTCATATAGGTAAGAAATTACTAGTGTTTCCTATCTATATGCCGAGGTGGTGTTATGACTGCTATTAAATATTTTTGAACTAACTATTGGGCTTGATCACCTCAATAGCAGCATAACTTTGTTTTGTACCATAGTAGGAAATGGCACCACCAAGGAGGAATCCAGCAACCAATGCAGAGGAAACCCTGCACAACCTGGCTACGGCAATTCGAGACCAAGTTATGACCACCAACCAAATTTTACAACATCTCCAGAATGCTAATAACACAAATGTTGAGATTGGTCCTAACAACCGGACGGCTGGAAAAGATAATGGTATATCCGAGTTCCTGAGGACTAGACCACCTTGTTTCCAAGGTGGTTATGACCCAACGGTAGCCGAAAGGTGGATTAGGGAATTAGAGAAAATCTTTGAAGTGATGGGCTGTACTGAAGAGCAGCAAATCATTTTTGCTGCATATATGTTAAAGGATGAAGCAGAATACTGGTGGCGTGGAGCTAGAGAACTTTTAGCTCATCAGGGAAGACAGATCACCTGGCAAGTGTTCAAGGACATTTTCTTTGAAAAGTACTTTCCAAGTACTGTACGGGCAGAGAAAGAGATCGAATTTCTCCAACTCAGGCAAGGAAGCATGACCGTGGACCAGTATATCGCAAGGTTCGAGGAGCTGTCTAAGTTCTCCTCTTATCTGCGATATAACCCAGATGAAGCATGGAAGGCGGTTAAGTTTGAAGCGGGACTAAACCCGGAGTTAAAGAATGCTGTTATAGCTATGGAGATCAGGGAGTTTGTACCTCTGATAAATAAATGCAGACTCCTGGAAAAGAGTTTAAGGGCAGTGGAGGACGAGAAGCAAAGGCGAAACCTATGGAAAAGGAAGAAAAATTTTCCCAACCCTAGAAAGAACGTGAGAAGAAGTGGATATGGAGCTGGTAAGAGGCCATTGATTGCGGGTCCTAGGCCTTTTCAACAAGACCTCGCCTCAGTCAAGTGCGCTAAATGCGGACGCATGCATGGTAACCGGCCATGCTACATGGGACAAGATGTCTGCTTCAATTGCGGACAGAAGGGACATTTTGCGAAAAACTGCCCACAGAATGTAGGAAAGCAGCCAGAACAGAGGCCTCAGGTGAAAGGAAGAGTTTTCACCCTGAGCGGCCAAGAGGCAGCTCAATCTTCTGAAATGATTCAAGGTACATGCTATATTTATGGATTTGCTCTTATGGTGTTATTTGACTCTGGTGCTAGTCATTCATTTATATCGGAAGAATGTATTAGGAAGTTTCAGTTCCCTATTTCTGAAACTCCCTATGAGCTATCTGTAGTAACCCCTACAGGGGAACGGGTATTAACTTCCTCTGTATGTAAGGACTGTCAAGTCACCATCCAGGAGAAAACTTTTTCTGTAGACCTCGTCAGTTTACCTTTAAGAGGTATTGAGGTCATTCTAGGGTTAGACTGGATGTCTAGAAATCGAGTCTTGTTGAATTGTTGTAACAAGACCGTTGAATTTCTACCTTCTACTCCGAAAGAGGAGGTCCAGTTATTGATGTTAAATGCCAATCAAGTTAATAGGGAGTTGAAGAATGGAGTACTTGGATACATTCTCTTGTATTTATCAAACCTAGAAGTCGAACCGAAGCTTGATGAAATTCCAATAGCCAACGAGTTTCCTGAAGTGTTTCCATTAGATATTCCAGGCTTACCTCCCAAGAGAGAGATAGAGTTCTCTATTGATCTCCTACCTGGGACAGGGCCTATCTCTATTGCACCATATCGAATGGCCTCGAAGGAACTACAAGAACTAAAGAAGCAGTTGGAGGAACTATTAGACAAGCAATTCATTAGACCGAGTGTATCACCTTGGGGAGCTCCTGTATTGTTTGTTAAGAAGAAAGACGGGAGTTTAAGACTATGCATAGATTACAGACAGCTGAATAAGGTGACTATCAAAAATAAGTATCCTCTCCCTAGGATAGATGACTTATTGGATCAATTAAAGGGAGCCTTCATCTTTTCTAAAATTGACTTGCGGTCAGGATATCATCAGATTAGGATTAAGGAGGAGGACGTACCAAAAACTGCCTTCAGGACTAGGTATGGGCACTATGAGTTTCTCGTAATGCCCTTCGGGTTAACGAATGCACCTGCAATTTTCATGGATTACATGAATCGCATTTTTCGACCCTACCTAGATCAATTTGTTGTAGTGTTCATTGATGACATCTTGATATATTCTAAGAGTAAGAAAGAACATGAACAACATCTCCGAATCGTGCTGCAAGTGCTGAAAGAGAAAAAGTTATATGCCAAATTGGAGAAATGTGAATTTTGGCTGTCAGAGGTGAAGTTTCTCGGACATGTCATCTCTAATAGAGGGGTAGCCGTAGATCCTAGCAAGACAGAAGCAGTGATTAAGTGGGAGACACCAAAGACGGTTACGGAAATCAGAAGTTTCCTTGGTTTGGCAGGATACTACAGGAGATTTATACAAAACTTCTCTCGTATAGCCTTGCCATTGACTAAATTGACCAGGAAAGGAAGTCCTTTCAAATGGACTGATCAATGTGATGCTAGTTTTCAGGAGCTGAAGACAAGATTGACCACTCCTCCTGTTTTAATTATTCCAGACCCCACAGGACATTTTGAAGTGTATAGTGATGCTTCAAAGAAAGGGCTAGGGTGTGTGTTAATGCAAGACAAGAGAGTAGTTGCTTACGCCTCTAGACAACTAAGACCCCACGAAGGAAACTATCCAACCCATGATCTTGAATTAGCGGCAGTAGTGTTTGCCTTAAAGATTTGGCGACACTATTTGTACGGGGCAACCTTTGAAGTATATTGTGATCATAAGAGTCTTAAATACCTCTTTGATCAGAAGGAGTTAAATATGAGGCAACGAAGATGGGTAGAATTCCTCAATGACTACAAGTTTGAGATAAAGTATCATCCCGGAAAGGCGAATGTTGTAGCAGATGCCTTGAGTCGAAAATCTCTGCATATGGGTCAGATGATGGTGTATGAGATGCAGATGCTAGAGGAGTTTCGAAATTTGAAGCTAGCCACTACTCTTACTCCAAAGAATCTAGTCATTAATGGTTTAAGTATAGGGTCTGACCTTAGAGCCCAGATCAAAGAAGCTCAAGCTCACGATCAATACTTACAAGATCATAAAGACCAAGGTAATTTTTCTGTAATGGAAGATGGAGCAATCATGTATCAGGGAAGGATTTGTGTCCCTCAAGAACAAGAGTTGAGGACTAAGATACTGAAGGAAGCGCATCAAAGTAAATACACAATCCATCCTGGATGCACTAAAATGTACCAGGATTTAAAAAGGATGTATTGGTGGCCAGGGATGAAAAATGACATTGCTGAGTTCGTGGCAAAATGTTTAACTTGTCAGAAGGTGAAAGTGGAACATCAAAAGCCAGCAGGATTTCTTCAACCTCTGGAGATTCCTGAATGGAAATGGGACAGTATTTCGATGGACTTTGTTGTAGGTTTACCTAAGACTTCAGTGGGACATGACTCTATCTGGGTAATAGTTGACAGATTAACCAAATCTGCTCACTTTTTGCCCATAAAAATTAACTTTTCACTAGATAAATTGGCCCAATTGTATGTTCAGGAAATAGTTAGACTTCATGGGATTCCCTTAAATATTGTTTCTGATAGAGATCCGAGGTTCACATCGAGGTTTTGGAAGGCGTTGCAAGAAGCTTTTGGAACCCAGTTGCGGTTCAGTACTGCCTATCATCCTCAAACTGATGGGCAGACTGAACGAACAATTCAAACCCTAGAAGATATGTTGAGGGCCTGTGTGATAGAGCAAGGTAAAGGATGGGATAAGTACCTACCTTTAGTAGAGTTTGCTTATAATAATAGCTATCACTCTAGCATTAAGATGGCCCCCTATGAAGCTTTATACGGTAGAAAGTGCCGATCTCCACTATGTTGGTTCGAGGTAGGAGAAAAGAACTTGTTGGGTCCTGATCTAGTTCAACAAACCTCTGAACAAATCAGGATGATACGAAACAAAATACTTACAGCACAGAGTCGGCAAAAGAGTTACTACGATAAGAGACATAGACCTCTAGAGTTTGAGGAAGGAGACCATGTATTTTTGAAACTTTCCCCGACTACTGGAGTTGGTAGGTCTCTCAAAACAAGAAAGCTAAGTCCGCGATTTTTAGGACCCTACCAAATTCTAAAGAAAGTTGGGACATCAGCATATCAAGTTGCTCTCCCACCTAATTTGTCCAACCTGCATAATGTTTTCCACGTATCACAGTTGCGGAAGTATCTTTCAGATTCATCACATATAATACTGGATGAACCAATCCAAATAAAGGAGAACATGACATACCAGCTACTACCTGCATCCATATTGGACACTGACGTGAAGCAACTGAGAAATAAAACCATTCCCCTAGTTAAGGTGTTATGGGAAGGTTTGACTCCGGAAGAAGCAACTTGGGAGCTGGAAGAAGTCATGAGGAAGAAATATCCGCAATTGTTCTTATAAGGTAATTTCTGAAATTTTGAGGACAAAATTACTTTTAGGGGGAGAGAAATGTAACATCCTTAATTTCGTTTCTTTTATTGATAAAGGTACATAAAAAATTTAATTAAGGAAATAAAATTTATTAGACAATATTTTAGATATCTAAGGAAATATAATCCTTAGAAATTCTTCACCTTATGTATATGCATAGAAAATGTTTCTAACATTAAGAGAACAAATAAAGAAGGAAAATCTAATAGGAAAGAAATTAGAAATAACATACTAAAGAGATGCAAAATTCTTGGATAAGGAAGATAAATTTTTAGAAACAAGTAAAGGTCTTAAAATTTCAAAGAACATTGAATTAGGGTAATTTTTCCTAATTCAAGAACTATAGTTACTAAGTTTAAAATCTTTACCCATACATTGGGCTTTTACCTATGGACACTTCATATAGAGTTTTTCCACTTCACATAAGTTTCTAGCAAGCCCATTGGATAACCTAAACAAGAAATTAAACATAGACTTGGACTAGGATATAGTAATTTCACCAATAGCCCAAAAATTATGAAAATGTGACCAAGCCCACCAAGAAAGGAAGAATTTTATCCAAAGCAAAGAAAATGGGTAGGACAAGCCCATAATGGGTAAGAATAAGCCCAAATCCAAGAGGAAAAATAAAATAAAATAAATTAGATGATGATATAATAATAAGAATAAAGATTAGGTTACATGGCATTAAGACAAAAATTTAGCAAGTGGTATGATTCTACATTCATTATTTAGGCAAGTGGCATGATAATACAAGGCTTTAGGACAAAAACATCTATATCCTTCACTCATAATTTTAGCAAGTGGTATGATAATACATGGTATTAGGACAAAACATTCATAGCCCACACAAATAATATCAACCAAATAATGGAGATTGAAGGGCTAGAAATTTGCCACTTAAAAAGGCAACCTATCATAATTGATTAAGACAAAAGAAAAATTAAATGAATCCCTAAATCAAAGGGACCTTGTCCCTTATCTTAAGAACATATCATCATAATTTTCAAAATACAAATCTCCTTTTCCTATGCATATCTTGACTAAGGAAGAGGAAGACAAGAACATAAGTTGTTTGTTTTCCAAAAATTCAACAAAGTGTATCTTAATTGTGATAAGGTAGATCCATGATCATGAAAGGTGAATTATTTGGTGGTCTATATAAGAGAACCCACCCTTACAACACTTTAATTTCGTCCAAGTGAGAAAGAGAGAGAAATAGAAGCAAGGTAGAGTGAGGAAAGGAGAGAAGAGAGAAGAAGAAAGGAAGGAAGAAGAAGGAGAAGTTTAGAAAGCTAAAGGTAAGTTTAACAATATTTCTTTTTGAAGAAAACCTTTGAAACTCATAATATTTATATGAGATTTTGATCTTAGAACTTTGATGATTAGGTCATGGATGTTACTATATCATGTTACATATTGATCTTGCATGTGATGTATGTTTGAATACTTAGGTTGGTGTAGATAGTTCTGCATGGGTATGGGTATGGTTGACAGAATTTTAAGCTTCGGTATTTTAATTTCTGGGAACAATCTATAAGGAATTAAAATACATGGTTAACATAAGAATTAAAGATATATGTGTCCCGGATTTATAGCCACTGGAATCATTCCATTTGGAGTCCATATGAGGTAGATATGGTCTGATTAGTAGTCAAAGGTCAGAAAATGAATCATCAGGGAAGAATATGTTAGGATAGCTTCGGTAATTTAATTTCTGGGAATTATTGGTAGGGAATTAAAATAAATGGTTAACATAAGAATTAAAGATATGTATGTCATGGATTTTTAGCCACTGGAATCATTCAATTTGGAGTCCATATGAGGTAGCTATGGTCTGATTAGTAGTCAAAGGTCAGAAAATGAATCATCAGGGAAGAATATGTTAGGATAGCTTCGGTAATTTAATTTCTGGGAATTATTGGTAGGGAATTAAAATAAATGGTTAACATAAGAATTAAAGATATGTATGTCATGGATTTTGAGCCACTGGAATCATTCAATTTGGAGTCCACATGTGGTAGATATGGTCCGATTAGTAAGCCAAGGTCAGAAAATGGTTCATCAGGGAAGATTATGTTAGGACAGCTTTTGTATTTTAATTTCTGGGAATTATTTGTATGAAATTAAAATAAATGGTTAACATGAACCTTATATATCTATGTCTCATGGAAATATGCCCACTGGAATTATGCAATTTGGAGTTCATATGAGGTAGATATGATCCGATTAGTAAGCAGAGGTCAGAAAATGTTTATTCAGGGAAGAGTATGTTATTAATGTTTTAGTTTTTGAATTTCTGGAAATATTCTGTAGAGAATTAAAATAGCGCGCCAACATAACAATTATAGATATATGGCTCATGGAATTTTACCAATTGGAATAACTCAATTTGGAGTTCAAATTTGAGAGATATTGTCTAATTAGTTAGTAAAGGTCAGAACCTAAACGAGAAGAAATAATACTAAATTTAAAGGAGTAATAACACCACAATATCATACTATTTTGTTGATATGATTAACATAATAGTTTTAGATAATTGTCTTAGCTTTTCATAGACACTAATATCATCTTAATCGGAGTTAAAATGAGAGAGTTATGCTCTGATTTGTAAGCAAAGGCTGTGTTAAAAGTTAGTAAACCTATTTTCAATATTTTTCTACCCTAGATGAATTTTTAAGGTAATAATAGAAATCAATTTGAGGAAAAATGCTCTATAAAATTTGTAAGAACATGTGTTGGAAATGATATAAGTAGAAATAAAATGACTAAATGCCTAGACATAAAGAAAATGAAAAGAATTATTCTAGTTACTGGAAAAAAATTGTGATTTGTGAAAAGTGCATGTCTAAGGAAAGCTCTGGCAAGGAAAGACTTGGTACTTAAGCGTGTCCATTAGTGACCCACCTCTCTTTTCTGGGAACTTTCCTGGTGCGCTGTTTACAGACTACAATTACTATCCAGTTATCGAGGTATTAGTGTGAAATTTTGACATGGAAATATTTTATAAAGTGAAAATTAGAAAATGATTATATTCATGGCATAATTTCAGTTTACCAATGAATTTTGAGAATGATTATGTTTTGATACATTATGGCATGAGAATATAATAAACATACTCGTTATTGGAATCATATTTTCGGCTATTAATATGAAAAGAAAAGAAATGAGCACGGTCACATGGCAATCCGTGTGGTGCACCAGTAGGGGACGCCCTACCAACGGTTATGATCATGTTAATAAGAAAAGAAAGAGAAAGTGTGCCATGTCGGACGGAGCGAGATAAGCCCGTACCGAAAAGTAGAGAATACTCACCCTGACCGGGGTAGCTTGAAGTAAGAATAAGTGGATAGCCATCATATGAAACTCGAAAAATAGTTATTCATACCATACATGTCATAACTGTATAATTTTCATGTGCATGATAAAGTGCATTCATGTGACTTAAAGATATTTTCTGTAGTTTATACAGCTGAACATGACATGATGAACTATATTGATGGTAAATTATGATTTATTGTTGAACTTACTGGGATTTAATTCTCACTATATTTCCATATCATGTTCAGAATAATAAATATGCAGATATTCTCTATGACACTTATTATCTCTGTACGTTGGATCGAGGTGCCCTACCTTGGGCAACTTCCAGTTATTTCAGATATAACTGTCGTAGATGTAACTGAGATTCCGGTGGACGTGCCACCCGAACCAGTGTCCCCGGAAGTAGTCGATATAGATGATTAGAACTAATATGTATTTTTGTACAAATATTTGTAAAATAATGGTGTGTAGTTTGTAAAATAATATTGTGTATGGAAACTCAGTATTGTATAAATTAAATAAATGTTATATTGAGTTAAGTTGTAACGAGGTAATAATTTCATCGTTTTTTTTTTAAAAAAAAAAAAAATTTACATAAATGGAGTTGTTACACCTTAACTTTAAAAAAATCATCATTTATATCCTTAACCATAAACTCAAAAATAAAAAATCTTAAAACCCTAAACCAAAAAGTTTAAAATCCTAAAACCATAAATTCTAAAACCTAAATCATAAAACCTCAAACTCCAAACCTTAAATGTCAAAATCCAAACCCCAAACACCAAAACCATAAAACCCTTAACACCAAACTCCAAACCTTAAATCCAAAACTTTAAAATTCTAAAACCCAACTCACAATACTCCAAACCCCAAAACCCCAAACTTCAAACCTCGAACTTCAAACCCCAAATACAATCTCTAAACCCTAAAAGCCCAAAACCTCAAATACCCAAACCTAAAACCCCAAAATCTCAAAACCTAAACTCTAAACTTGAAACTCAAAAATCCTAAAACCCACATTACAAACTACAAATTTCAAATCATGAAACCCCATACTCAAAGCCTAAACCCAAAAATTTTACAACTTCAAACCCTCAAACCCTAACTTTAAACTCTAAACATCAAGACTTTAAAACCCTAAATCTCACATACCAAAAACTAAAATCCTAAACCCCAAACCCAAAACCTAAAACCTCAAACCAAAAAATTTCAATCCTTAAATCCCAAACATCTCTAAACCCTAAAATCTCAAAATATAAATCCTAAACTCCAAACCTCAATCCTCAAAACTTGAACCTTAACCCCAACTATAAACACCAAAAACTAGGATTTGGATTTGGGGTTTCACAGGTTGGTGTTTGGAGTTTTGGGCTTAGGTGTTTAAGATTTTTGGTTTGAGGTTATGTGTTTTAGGGTTTGGAATTTTTAGGTTTAGAGTTTAATTTTTGTAGGCTTGAAGGTATAAGGTTTTGGTGCTTGGGGCTTGAGGTTTGGCATTTTGGCATTTTTGATTTAGGACTTTCTAGTTTGAATGTTTGGGGTTTAAGTTTTGGGATTTTATGATTTTCATATTTAAGATTTAGGGTTTAAGGTTTGGGGGTTTAGAGTCTTGACATTTGGCATTTGAGATTTAAAGATTAGAGTTTAGGGTTTGAGGCTATGGGATTTGGTGTTTGAGTAGGGTATTGATGATTGGTGTTTAGAGTTAGGGCTTAGGGCATTGGAGTTTGGAGATTTGGAGTTTAGGGTTTAGAGTTTGAAATTTTAGGGTTTAGGGTTTTGGATTTGGTGTTTTAGGGTTTAGGGTTTGGGGCTTTTATGTTTAGTGTTTGGTGTTTTAGTTTTTGTTATTAGAGATTTGGTGTTTTAGGGTCTTGATGTTTAGGATTTAGAGTTAGGGTTTGGGATTTAAGGTCTGGAATTTAGAGATTTAGGGTTTAAGATTTAGAGTTTGGAGTTTTATGGTTTTGCATTTTTAAGTTTGAGGTTTAAGGTTCAGAGATTACAATTAGAGTTTAAAGTTTGAGGTTTTGAGACTTATCGTTTGGGAGTTTGGAATATTGGGAGTTAGGATTTGGAATTTTAGAGTTTGGTGTTAAGGGTTTTATGGTTTTGGTGTTTGGGGTTGGGTTTTGGGGTTTGAGATTTTATGATTTAGATTTTAGAATTTAGGGTTTAGGGTTTTAAGATTTTAGGCTTTTGGGTTTATAATTATTGGGTTTGAGGTTTCGGTTTAAGAATTTAGGGTTTAGGGTTTTAGAAGTTTAGATTTTTGAATTTATGGTTTAGGATTTTGTGTTTTATAATTTTTAGCTTTAGGGTTTAGGGTTGAGATTTAGAATCTTTTTTTGTTCTATTTAAACTATAGTTTAGGATATAAATGATGCTTTTTTTAAGTTAAGAGATTTTAGAAAAATTATTTTAAGTTAAGGGACCAAAATGAAAGTAAAAATAAATTAGGGAGCGAATAACAATTTGGCCAAAGTTGTTAGAATATAAGAGAAGGGTATTTGTGTCACTTTGGTTGCTATTTGCAAAAGATTCATAAATTAAGTTGGACATTGTAATAATTATTAGATTGGAGGGAAGTAGCAATTGGTAGTATAGATGATAGTAGGTAAATGGATTTTCCCCTTCATTTTAAATCAATTTTTATTGTGCAAACTTATTATTTTTGTTATGTTCTAAAAATTAATAAAAAAAATTAAGTTGACTTTATGATAATTAATTAAAATTTAATTAATATACGTAATTCTACTATATTTTATCTAGTTAAAATTTTGATCCAAAATTTTAATATGATTTTTAATATATAAAAATTATGTTTATATTATTTAAAAAAATTCAATTCAATTGATTTAATTAATGACTTAATGATTAAACTAGTAACCTAGCGACTCGAAACTTTTATCAATTTAGTAACTAGTCTAGTTTCAAAAACTATAGTCTAATAGAAAAGGAAAGAGAAGATAGAAAAGTGAGTTTTTGTTCAATTAGTAAACATTTGGTGCCAAGCAAAATCTCAAGGTTAACCATTTAATTGGAAAATTCAGTGCAATCGCCTAATAACACAAAATTATGTGTGCAAGAGAGTAGATTATTAAGATTTTTTAATATATGGATAACTTGCAGAAGGTCCTAAGTTAAAGGAATTTCTAAGTAACGTTGCCAACCTTTAAAATAAGTGAAAACTAATTTAAAATTTTGGTAAAATTACACGAGTTGATAGAGTAATTAAAATCCAAAGATACTAGATTCTTTTCTTTCTTTATTTTTTCAGTAAAACCAAGAATTATATTAAACTAAAAATATGTTCATTTTGACAACATACATTTGAGAATCTCTTAAATTGGGTGTTAATATCCTGAGGAAGAATAGAAAAGGAAAAACTTGCAAAAGACAACAAAATCCTTTTAAAATCTAACCCTATATTAACTAGCTGCTTATACAAAGAGAAGCTGCCTTCAAGAAAGATATTGTAATGTGTTGTGCATGGATAGATAGAAATATCTTCATTCACACCTTTGTTGGAATTCCTACAAAATTTATTATATGTCTAGACCCCCATTAAAACCTGCAGTTTCCCTATTGATCTTTGTTCTCCTTGTCCCACACTCTTACATGCTATCTCTGATGCCACAAGCTTGCGAAAAATCAAGCTTTTGCTTTGCCCCTTTTGGTTGTTAATTTCTACCAACAAATTCAGAGAGTCTAGCCCAATAGGAAATTAGGAGCAATGTTAATAACATCATTTCTCTATTGTCTACTCCTACTTTGGTTGAAAGAAATGGAATCCTTCTAGCTTGCAAGTAATGAGGAAAAATGTTTGAAACTATGCTAATAATATGTTGAGGTCTAACCTCTTTTTATTTATGCATAAGATCATTTCTCCAAAACCATATATAATATTAGAGAATCAAGATGAATATTAGGAGTTCTTCAAAAAATTTCCCCTTAGTCAAAATAGTACTGCGCAACCAACAGCTAATCCATTTCTTTTAAGTGCCATTATAAAACACCATTTAGAATATGATGCCTTCAAAAGCACACAAATGGAATTAACTCATAAGTAATATCAATAAAAGAGAATTTTCTTATCTTTAAAACAACTATAAGAGAAAAATACAAATATTTTATGTTAAATATTACTGAATTTATTTATTTATTTATTCAAAATTTAGGTTTATTAATAACTTTATCTAATTATAATCAATTTTATCAAGCTACTCAATTAAGTATATAGTGTTGATAGATAAGCGAATTTTTCTTTTCAAATTTCCTTTATGTTAAATACCAAATTTGGTTCCTTTATGTAAGTAAAATAATACATTTTTTTGGTTTAAATTACATAACAAATTATTTAGTTACAAAATTATTTTACTTTTCAATGTCTATGTATAAGAATTGAAAATAAAAAATATAACTAAAAATGTATTTAGTAGAGTTTAGAATAGAATGTTTAATGAAAACTAATATAAGATATTTTGGCCTTGCACAAGCTTATTGGGTTAGCCTTATTTTTTAGGCTAACAAACCTATAGAGACGACTCAATTAGTTCATTGACCTCAGCATACTGTGAACTTGGCCACGAAGGACCACACTCTAAGTAAGGACAAAGTACAGACATGTCACACTAGATGCATTGATGGCATAATGACTCATATCTTCCACTATTTGTACCATAAACCACAGAACTAATGGTCAGTTAGCACATGGCACATGCTCACATGTATCGATTGATTGAATTTACCATTTTGCCCTTGGACATTGCAAGCACATTAACTTGGGCATTTAAGCTCTGAGCAACCACTCTTACAATTTTGACATTCCTTTATAGGTGAATGTTTACTTATGGCTATATGTGGCACTCAAATCTTTGCTTAAAGATTTTCTAAAATCTTTTGGCTAAAGTGTTTAGAAAATTTTTGGTGTTGTTTGAAGGAAAATACCTATGTACATTGGTTGAGTAAATGTTTAGTACTAAGGATGAAGAGAGTAACTTTATTGTCGTTTATGGTGAAAATAGAGTGAACCTTAGGTAAAGAAGGAATAGAGGAAGCCAAAAGGATAATAACAACAAGAGAGAGGAAAAAGAACAAAAGGTGAGAAGAGAAGGACTTAGAAGAAGCCAAAGGGACGATGATAATTGGAAGCATAGCCCCACAATATGACCTACTCAGTCTACAGCAAGCCTGACTAGTTTAGCTCCAACAACTTAACTAGAGGATGGAGAGAATTGAAGAAAAGTGTGCTAGTTGAGCCTCCACATCACACTTCATGGAGCAAAAGGAACCCTCAAAACCAACTAACATTGCCTAAACCTCATAACCTTCCTCTTATCCCCAAGGTAGGAGAATTGCCACCTTCACAAAAAGAACTACCGAAGATATCGTCAAACCTACCAATACAAGGATAAAGAAACCAAGCACACTCGAAACCCCTTCTAGCCTTACCCCTATAACACTTTGTGCCATTATTACCAATCTACTTACTGTTATATGGTGTCCTCTTTTACCCCTCATCACTTCCCTATCAACCACCATGCTAACTATAACCAACACCTTCCTCTCAACAATAACAAAATGAATTAGAGTCAAGCCACCAAAATGTTACCTAACACCCCTTTAAGCCTATAGTAATGGAAGCTTTCCAAGAAAACATGCTATTTAAGCCCAATATAATGAAGGCTAAGTTACTAATAAATTTTAAATCCCTAGAAAAATAGGACCATCATGAGCCACTGATCAACAGGAACACCTTAATGAGTTTACCTCAACTATGATACATACTTAATAAAAGCGACCAACCCAATCATGTGTAGAGCTTTTCCTTCTACATGGAACAAAACAACCTTATAGTGGTTTAAGTCCCTTCCCCAACACAACATATGTTGCTTTAAAAACCTATATGACACCTTTATTAGTCACTTTGTAATAAGCTAAACCTACTATATAAGGTTAGCAATTTCAGGATACTAAACGTAGATTTGAGCTGTGCCTGGAGTTAAAAACATAAATAAAAGGAAGAGAGTGAGTCACTTAGATTTACTGAGCAGAAAACATACCTAAAGGAAACTATATATATCATGTGTGCGTCTGTGTCATGTCACAAAGTTTTTATAAACAAATTCCTACATTATACACTTATTATCATTGGTCGTATATGCAACCACTTACAAAGTCATATGCCATAACATACATAATAAAATTCTTGCACTTTACACTAAATTTCATTAACTCATGCACACATTTGATTAGAAAGTTATTTAGCCTTGATTTATATACTTATTTAGTGTTAGTCCTTGATTAAATTGAGTTAATTTTGTATTTTTAATTGGTTTTCATTATTCATAGGTATTTGATCTAATTGCTGAATTATTTTATAGGTTGATGCTTGTAACAACCTTCTTTTTTCATTATAATACAATATTGAGTTCACATACACGTTATTAATCAAAATGTACATGCAACATATCAAACACATAGATATTTACATCTTGTTTATTTTGGTTGACTAATTCCGGAGATACAGGTGCGGGTGGTTGCACCTTCACCGGGATCTGAGCCAACTCAACCACAAACGTCTTATTTGATTCTGAGATCTGCCCAACATAAAGTAACTCGATCCAATGTGCACTGAAAGCCAGAGCTACAGAAAATCTGCATAACTAATTTGCTGAACATGATATGGAAATATAGTGAGAATTAAATCCCAGTAAGTTTAACAATAAATCATCATCAATATAGCTCATCACGTCATGTTCAGCTGTATAAATTACAGAAAATATCTTTGGTCACATGAATGCATTACATCTATGCACATAAGAATCATACAGTAATGATATGTATGACAGGATTAACTATTTTCAGAATATCATATGATGGCCATCAACTTATTCTCATTTCAAGCTACCCCGGTCAGGGTGAGTATCCTCTACTCTCCGGTACAGGCTTTTCTTGCTCCATCCGACATGGCCCACTTTCTCTTTCTTTTCTCATTAACATGATCATAACCGTTGGTAGAGCGTCCCCTACTGGTGCACCACATGGATTGTCATGTGACCGTGCTCATTTCTTTTCTTTTCACAATGATAGCCAAAAATATGCTTTCAATAACAAGTATGTTCATCAAAATATAACTATTACCATAAATCATTAGTAATCATGCCATGAACATAACCATTTCAAATATCACTTTATAAAATATTTCCATGTCAGAATTTTACACTTAAGATGGTAAGAAGTTCATACAATGGCAATGACTATGGCATATACTAGTCATTTATTATTTTTATTTATAAGATTCATCTTCTTTTTTAAATATTAATTTTATTTCTTTATTTTCTTGATGCAAGTTTTCATCATATCTAACCTTCTCTTTATGCTTGGCCTTTAGTAATTTTCTTCTTATTTATATCATTTCCAACACATGTTCTTACAAATTTATAGAGCATTGTTCTCCAATTTGATTTCTACTATTACCCTATAGTTAAAGAGGATCATCTAGGGTGGAAAAATGCTGAAAATAGGCTTAACCAGCTTCCAACACGGTCTGGCCATGTTCCAGGACACGGCCATGCTTTAAAAATACTTTAAATGTACTAAAAAACAGCCCCGAATACGGCTAGCCCGTGCTTGAAGCACCCAGAACACAGCCTGACTGTGCTCTGTGACCTTTGCTCACTAATCAGAGCATAACTCTCTCAAAGTATAGGTTATTTCTTCTCAGGTAGGTTCTGACCTCTACCTACTAATCTGTCCATATCTCCCTCATAAGAATTCCAAATTAAGTGATTCCAGTGGCTATAAATCCGTGACACATATATCTATAATTCATATGTTAACAATTTATTTTAATTCCTTATAGACGTTTCCCAGAAATTAAAACACCGAAACTATCCTAACATATTCTTCCCTGATTAACCATTTTCTGACCTTTGTTTACTAATCGGACCATATCTACCTCATATGAACTCTAAATTGAATGATTCCAGTGGCAAAAAATCCATGACACACATATCTATAATTCATTTGTTAACCATTTATTTTAATTCCTTATAGATTGTTCCCAGAAATTAAAACACCGAAGCTAAAAATTCTGCCACCCATAGCCATAACCATGCAGAACTATCTACACCAATCTAAGTATTCAAACATACATCACATGCAAGATCAATATGTAACATGATATAGCAACATCCATGACCAAGCATCAAAGTTCTAAGATCAAAATCTCATATAAATATTATAAGTTTCAAAAGTTTTCTTCAAAAAGAAATATTATTAAACTTACCTGGAGCACTTAGTCCCTTAGACTTCTCCTTCCTCTTTTTTCCTTTCTTCCTCTCCTTTCCTCACTCTACCTTGCTTCTATTTTCCCTCTCCCTCACTTGGACGAAATTCTAATGTTGTAAGGGTGAGTTTTCTTATATAGATCACCAAATAATTCACATTTCATGATCATGGGTCTACCTTATCACAATTAGGATACACTTTGTTGAATTTTTGGAAAACAAACAACTTATGTTCTTGTCTTCCTCTTCCTTAGTCAAGATATGCATAGGAAAGGAGATTTGTATTTTGAAAATTATTATGATATGTTCTTAAGATAAGGGACAAGGTCCCTTTGATTTAAGGATTCATTTCCATTTTCTTTTGTCTTAAACAAGTATGATAGGTTTACCTTTTTAGTTGGCAAATTTCTAGCCCTTGAATCTCCATTATTTGGTTGATATTATTTGTGTGGGATATGAATGTTTTGTCCTAATACCATGTATTATCATACCACATGCTAAAATTATGAGTGTAGGATATAGATATTTTTGTCCTAAAGCCTTGTATTATTATGCCACTTGCCAAAATGATGAATGTAGAATCACACCACTTGCTAAATTTTTGTCTTAATGCCATGTAACCTAATCTTTATTATTATTACATTATTATATCATCACCTAATTTATTTTATTTTATTTTTTCTCTTGGATTTGAGCTTATTCCTACCCATTTTCTTTCCTTTGGATAAAATTCTACCTTTCTTGGAGGGCTTGGTCACATTTCATAATTTTTGGGCTATTGGTCCAATTACTATATCCTAGTCCAAGTCTATGTTTTATTTCTTGCTTAGGTTATCCAATGGGCTTGCTAGAAACTTATGTGAAGTGGAAAAACTCTATATGAAGTGTCCATAGGTAAAAGTCCAATTTATGGGTGGAGATACTAAACTTAGTAACTTTTGCTCTTAAATTAAGAAAAATTATCCTAATCCGATCTTCTTGAAATTTTAAGATATTTACTTACTTCACAAAAATTTATCTTTCTTTACCTAAGAATTTCACCTTTCTTTAGCATGTTTATTTCTAATATTTCCTCTTAGGTTTTCTTTCTTTACCTATTCCATTAATATTAGACAATTTCTATGCATATATGTAAGGTGAAGAATTTCTAAGAAAAATATCTAAAAATTACGGGATGTTACAATGCTTAACTCATGGTTAAAAAAAAATAGATTTTTGATTATAGAAACAACTTCATATTAATGAACTTTAGATATGATGATAATGGTCTTGAAAATATCTTTTTATTGATATCTTAAGGGCCCTATAACTCCACCTGAATCAAAATTTATGTGCATTTTGCATTGAGTTGAAATTGCAACGATGAATATCTCGACGATATGAAGTTTTTGACATTAAATTGTGAGGAAAATAAATCTAATTGCATCAAAACTCTATCTTTTCAACCCCAATATAAATAAGAGACTTAGGGTAAACATAAGGGAGACTTTCTCTAGTCTTAAAGGGACTAGAACGGCACTAACACAAGTGAGGAACAATAGATTCAAGGATAAAGGGATTTGGAAAACTAAAGTTAGGGATTTGATATAGTCCCATTATTTTTTCTTCTTATTATAATGATTTGCTCTTGCTCTTATGTTCTTTTTTTTTTATTTAGTTATGTTTTAGTTTAGTTTTCAAGGAATGGGAATGGATCTTTTCATATAGTTTAATTAGATACCTTTATCTTATTTGTTCTTAATGCTTCTATTTGCTATGCAACCATGTAGATGATTAGGGAATATGAATTCTTCTTCAAAGGGAGTTGAATTGTTCTGATATGAATTAAACAACACATGATTAGTCCCGATAGTCAAGTTGTGAATTGATTACTTTTCATGTTTGCTAGTAATATACATGCATGCCATGTGTAGTCATTAGAGCTTGATCTGACTATATGAATTCATGACTTTTTCATTTTCTGTAGCAATATAGTTGATTTATTAGGGATTAAATTATGTTTATCTACTCTTAAACAAGGTTTATAAATAATATGGTGCTTTTGTTAATAATTCTTGACAATAGAGCAAAGTAAAGCAGTCAAGGCTTTATAGCCCTTGATTATATATCATAAAGGAAAGATGTTCAGGATTAAGCCTTACTAGATTTTTATCATTATATCATACTATTTTTCTAGGTGCACCTAGGTATTTATATTCACTTATTTTGTTAGCCCTACCAAACGCATACAAAGCACACATATTTTTCACATCACACATATTTCTCAAGAGAACAAGTTACCAAACATGTCACAAATTTCGTATAAAACATTTTAAATCATACTTATATTTTAGATCACACTTTACTAATTATATCACATAATCCAAAATTCATTAATTATATTTCACTACATGGAACATTAGGTTCTTCAATCAGATTAAGCATACAAGTCCATTTCACATGTCATAATCATGCATAATCAACTGACATACATCTACATACAATATTATAAAATAAAACTAGTAAGAATTAGGTAATATTTTCCACTCACAAATTTGATGAATCAATGCCCATGGCACTAATTGATGTCACTAAGCTAGATGTCATGATCCTAAGATGAAAAATGCATAACTAAGGAATTATTCCAAATTTCATTGTCTTGGATTCTTTATCCATAAACTCAAAGGATATTGTCACGACCTTATTTAAGAGTACATGACTGGCACGAGTAATAAGGTTAGTCACACTTGCAAGCCTTAAACATACATATACACAAATCTTTAACTATTATAGATATACGTAGAACATTGAGATATTGTTCTAATACAAAATATCATTACATTTTATAGATTCTCATATAAACATTATTAGAACTTCATATACTTATTGAACCAATTGAAGGTTTATGTTCAGTACAGATAATTACATATATACTTATATATGTACACATAAGATGTATCAGCTACACAATGGAAACGTAACCTTTCCTGTGGCCCATGTAGCAAACTCTAGAATTTCCACACACATATAGTACAAACTGAATATTCAGAGCCCTTGAAACAAAGAGGGCTCACCCAATGAAAGTGGCATAGTTGATCACTTGGAAAACAAAGGATTTTATTTTATTTTATTTCCTAAAAATATAAAAAAAAGAGTGAGTTAACCACTTAATGTGTATATAAAACATACAATAGTATCACATAAATTCTTACCTTCAGAACGTTGACAGAAATAGAATTACCTAAATACAACAGAGATTCTCAAATCTTAAATTTAGAGATAAATTACTAACATTAACATAACATAACTATAATATATAATTTAAACTAGTTCATATTTGCTTTGGAGAATTCTAATTAGAACCATAATTAATCCCAAACACACAACAAGGGATGGGAAACCACCAATCATATGTCTTCATGTAGGCAAATTCTTGGCAATGAAACTTCTTCATCATATTTATGTTGAGGATAATAGAAGGAATATCACTCTCCTTTGCATAATAGAACAAAACAAAACATATCCTATATGTTAGCCGACACACGAGATTAACAACACCCCCACTAGCTGGAGTTTCAAGGTATAGTAGAATTAGCATCATTTGCTACTAAGAGACAATGTTTCTAAACAGAATCCTTCCTTTAGCACTTTCTTTTATATCATGATAATGAGATTCACATTAAACAAATCATTTTTTTCTAGATAATTACATTTTAGAATTTTCAAAATAGAAGCTATTATTTTACATCAGAACATTATTTATAATTCAAAAAATAAACAATCATATTTACTATGTCATCAATACTTTAGAACATTTAATTCACTCAGACATTCTTATTTACAGAATGTTATATTATTTAATTTTCATTTTAGATAGTTAAATTAAAAAACTTGAAAACATTAATTTCATTTCAGATAACCACATTACATAGAACTTCCAAAATGAAAACTATTTCCTTAGGCTATTATCATTAATCCTTGAGTTTTTTATATTTACATTATACATTCTAGTTCACTATTCATAATGAATTCACAATTTTCCAACATTACCATTTTCAATTTTTCCTCATAAATAACTTCAAATTCGTCCTAATATGTTGCCAGCATCATCTTTACTTAAAATTAACATTCACTTATAATCTTTCACATATGTATTAAGAAATTGATAAGTGTATCAAACTTGACTCAGATAATTAAAAATAGATAACTACTATATTACATAGCATACAAACTTCACGGAAAACAGAAGTATAACAACAATGTAACTCATAGTACATTTTATCTACTCACAATGTAACGAACTCAAGGTTGAACAACCCCAAAATGGTTGTTTCTAATTTGTTTTTGGCAAAATGGACCTCAAAATTGAGTTTAGAGGACTTATAAAACCTAAGAAATGACTCTATAATTGCTTAATTTGGCCTCCAAATGCTCGGTCAATGCTGGTCAACTCAATAGAGCTTTGAGACATGCACTGCACGCACCACCACTCTAGCTGTTCATGGGCTTAACTCGCCGAGGAGGGGCACGGGGCACATAAGGCTTCTACGAAGGTGTTCTGGTTGTGAAATTTTGGCTCTCAAGGTTTTTCCACCTCCTAAATCCATATATAGTGTTAGTTGTTTTTTTAGTTTGAGACCTTTAAATAAGAGTTTCAAGACTCACCTCTTAGGATTTTCTCCTTCAATTTTTGGCTGGCTTTTGGCTAGTTTGAGTGAAACCTATAACATCCCTAATTTTATTTCTTTTATTAATAAAGGTACATAAATAATTAATTAAGAAAATAAAATCTATTAAATAATTTTTAGATATCTAAGGAAATATAAGCCTTAGAAATTCTTCACCTTATGTGTATGCATAGAAAATGTTTCTAACATTAAGGGAATAAGTAAAGAGATAAAATCTAATAGAAAAAAAATTAGAAATAACATACTAAAGAGAGGCGAAATTTTTGGGTAAGGAAGATAAATTTTCTTGAAATAAGTGAAGGTCTTAAAATTTCAAGAAGATTAGATTAGTGTAATTTTTCCTAATTTAAGAGCTAGAGTTTTTAAGTTTAACATCTCCACCCATACATTGGGCCTTCACCTATGGACACTTCATATAGAATTTTTTTCACTTCACATGAGTTTCTAGCAAGCCAATTGGATAGCCCAAGCAAGAGATATAACATAGACTTGGACTTGGATATAGAAGTTGGACCGATAGCCCCAAAATCATGAAAATGTGACAAAGCCCTCTATGAAAGGTAGAATTTCAACCAAAGCAAAGAAAATAAACAAAAATGAGCCCAAATCCAAGAAGAAAAAATAAGAATAATGTGAGAAAATAGTAGTGTACTAATAATCAAGATTAGGTCACAAGGCATTAGGACAAAACATCTATATTCTACATTCATAATTTCAGTAAGTAGGTAATAATGCATGGTATTAGGATAAAGCATCTATATCCTACATTCATAATTTTAGCAAGTAGGTAATAATACATGATATTATGACAAAATATCTGTATAATACACAAATAATTTTAGCCAAGCAAGAAAAACTCAAGAGCTGAAAATTTGCCACATAGAAAGGTAAACCTATCATGCTTAAATGAGACAAAAGAAAAAATAAATGAATCCTTAAATCAAACGGACCTTGTCCCTTGTCTTAAGAAAATGTTATCATGATTTTCAAATAAAAATCTCTTTTTTCTTGCATATCTTGATTAAAGGAGAGGAAGACAAGAACATGAGTTATCTTTTCCAAGAAAAAAATCAAGTGCATTCTAATTGTGATAAAGTAGACCCATGATTATGAGAGGTGAACCACTTGATAGTTTATTTAAACAAAACCCACCTTTATAACATTATAATTTTGTCTAAGTGAAGGAGAGGAAAAATAGAAGCAAGGTAGAGTGAGGAAATGAGAGAAAGAGAAGAGAAGAAAGGAAGGAAGAAAAAGGTGAAGTTTAGAGGACTAAGTACTCAAGGTAAGTTAGCTTAATCTTCACTTAAATCCATCTTTTCTCTTCATCCTCGGGGTTCAAAACTCACCCTCCTTATCTTATTTAAGCTGCTAGAAAAGCTAAAGGAAGAGAGGAATCTTACCACTTCCTTAAAGAGCAAAAAAAAAAAAGAATTCACTAAGTGAGTTAGAGAGATCTTTAGGTAGGTTTAACAATATCTCTTTTTGAAGAAAAATTTTGAATTTGTAACATTTATATGTGATTTTGATCTTAGAACTTTGATGAAATTTATAATATTTGCTATTTTGATGATTGACCGTGGATGTTACTATATCATGTTACATGTTGTTCTTGCATGTGATGGATGTTTTGAATACTTCGATTGGTATGGAAAGTTTTGCATAGATATAGCTATGAGTGGCAAAAATTTAAGACTTTTATGCTACTATTATGTATATTTAAATATGGTAAAAATGAATAGAAGATGGTTAGGTTGGTAAATTAAGTATGGCCTTAAACACATAGGGGAAGACCATGAGAAATTTCTGTTGAGAAACATACTTTGTGATGCATGATTTTTTTTTTGAAGTGGATGATGGAATATGTTAAATTAAGTAAGAAATATAATTAAATGTTGAGATGAGTAATTCTAAGATTAGGTGGAAATTTGGAAGAAGAATTAATAAAAGGATGAACTAGAACTTTAGGAAAGGCTAGGCTAAGAAAACTGGATTTCGGAGTAACCAGAGAAGCTTCTAGTTTTAAAATTCTGGGAATAATCGGTTAGAAATTAAAAGAAATGGCTAACATAAAAACTATAGATATATGTCTCACAGATTTTTAGCCACTAGAATCACCGAATTTGAAGTTCAAATGAGGGAGATATGGTTCAATTAGTAAGCAGTGGTCAGAAAATGGTTAACTGGGGAAGAATCTGTTAGGTAAGATTCTATGTTTGAATTTCTGAAAAAAATCTATAGAGAATTAAAATAAATAGTTAACATGAATATATATATATATATATATATATATATATATATATATTTGTCTCAAAAAATTTTAACCACTAGAATCATTCAATTTGGAATCCATATTAAGAAGATATTGTCATATTAGTAAGCAGTGATAAGAAACTAGCTAATCATGGAAGAATCTGTTAAGTGTCTTTCGTGTTTGAACTTTTATACAAAATATGTAGGGAATTAAAGGAAGTTATTAACATAAGAGTTATATATATATATGTCTCATGGATCTATAGGCTCTAAAATCACTTAATTTAGAGTCCATATGAGGGAGATATGGCTGATTAATTAATAGAGGTCAGAATTAGTCTAGAATCCAGGGTGGTAAATGTAAGTGTTTTTGTTTTCAATTTTCTAAGAATAATTTGTAAGGAATCTGAAGAAATGATAAACGGAACAGTTGTAGATAAGTGTCTTGACTTTCTATAAGCTTTAGAATCACCTCAATTGGAATTCGTATGGGGGAGATATGGTTGAATAAGGTATGAAATGTCACAAAATACGGTTAGGCCGTGTTCTGGGTTGCTTCAGCATAGGTAGGCCATGTTCGGGGATGTTTTTGAGTACATTTGAAATATTTGTCAAGTATGGCCATATCCTGAAATATGACTAGGCCGTGTTGGGAGCTGGTAAAGCTTATTTTTGACATTTTTCCACCCTAAATGAACATCATTAACTATAGGAGATAATAATAGAAACCAAATTGGAGAAGAACACCCTATAAACTTTATGAGAACATGTGTTGAAAATGATATAAGTAGGAGAAAAGTAAGTAGAGGCCAAGAATAAAGAAAATAAAAGAATGAAAATAATATTTAAAAAAGAAGAAGAATCTTATAAATGAAAATAATAAATAACTAGTGTATGCCCTAACCATTGCCACTGCATGAACTCCTTACCATTTTAAGTGTGTAATTTTGACATAGAAATATTTTATAAAATGATATTCGAAAATGGTTATGATCATGACATGATTGTATTTTACCAATGATTTTCAGTAGTGATTATGCTTTGATGATAAATTATGGCATGTGAGTATAATGAGCATATTTGTTATTGAAATCATATTTTTGGCTATTAACATGAAAAGAAAAGAAAAGAGACAAACACGGTCACATGGCGATCCGTGTGGTGCACCAATAGGGAACGCCCTACTCACGGCTATGATTATACTATGAGAAAATAAAGAGAATGTGTGCAATGTCTGACGGATCGAGAAAAGTCTGTACCGGAGAGTATAAAATTCTCACCCTGACCGGAGTAGCTTGTTATGAAAATAAGTTGATAACCATCATATGATATTCTGAAAATAGTTATTCATATCATACATGCAATTACTGCACAATTTTCATATGCATAGATAAAGTGTATTTATGTGACCTAAGATATTTGCTGTAACTTATACAGATGAACATAACGTGACGATCATTATTGATAATGATTATGATTTATTGTTGAACATACTGAGATTTAATTCTTACTATATTTCCATATCATGTTCAGAAAACTAGTTATGTAGATTTTTCTATGGCTCTGGCTTTTAGTGTACATTGGATCGAGTTACTCTATGTTGGGCAGATCGGTGTTTGCAGTCGAGTTGGCTAAAATCCCAGTGAAGGTGCAACCACTCGCACCTGTATCTCCAAAATTGGTCAGCTTGGATGAATAAAATGTAGATATTTATGTGTTTGATTTTTGTATGGACGTTTTGATTAATGATGTGTATGTGAACTCAGAATTATATCAGTGTTAATGGTAGACCTTAAACTTTAATTATGTTTGGTTAAATTATTTGAATATTATTATGAGTTAAGTAAAAAGAAGTAATGACATTATGGGACTTTATAAATATATATATATATATATATATATATATATATATATATATATATATATATATATATATATATATAAAAATGGAGTTGTAACAAAACCAATTAGCCAAACTTATTCTCCTTGATGTTCTGAATTTTTTGGTGGCGATGGTGTTGCAATCAGAGGTCCGTAAATGATAGAAATTCTAGAAAGAAAAAGTAGAGCTTCTAGAGAAAGAAAAGGACATTTCTTGGAGCTTTTAGTGTTTTGCACATTTTTCCCATTAAAATTTGATGGGGAAGGGTTTTATTTCAAAATTACCATTTTTCCCCTCAAATCCTTGGATATTTATGATTTTACGCCTAGAACTTTGGAAAATACAATTTTACCCTAAAACTTTGGAAAATTACCATTTTACCTTTAACCCCTATTTATCCTATTTTTCCATAGAATTTCCCATAAGAAAAATCATATAAAAAATAAAATAAAATAAAATAAAATTCTTTGAATTGGATAAATGCTCCTTTAAACATAAATACACCCTTTCTTTAACCTAATTAAATAATTCTTTTCTTTTCACTTCTTTCTCCCTTTTTCTTTTCCAATGTATCCTTCTTTACTTTTCCAATTTAGGGTTATTAAAAATATATGATTACTAAACTATTTCAAATTTAAAGTAATTTTGCGTAGGCATTTCATCAAACACTTTGTGTGTATACTTAATTTCAAGTTTACTTATACAACTTGGAATGACAGAAAGCTAATGTTTACTCAACACAGAAGCCCTAAATTTTAAGGAATGCTTATCTATCCTATTAAGAGTAAAACTCCTATTTTTTGGTGCTCAATGACATCATGAATTGTGTCAAAAAGATTTACATAACCATTAGCAATGTGAATAGTAACTTATTTGTGCATATTCAAGAAATTCTAACTATCCATGCTTCAAAAGAGTTCTAGGGACCTCCACCAACTCTAATGTTAGGTTTTTCACGCAGGTTTGGCATTGTGGTGACTGAGTTATGGTGTGCTAATGTTTGGTGGTCACATTGGGTGGGGGACAATGGTTGGGTTACGAGTTTCGTGGTTCAAAATGGGATAACATGGGACAATTATTTTTATTTATTTTTAAACATTAATGAATTATTATTTCTTCATTTATTTTATTATCTTTCTTTTACCCCAAAAAAAATTAAAGGCTAAAATATCTATATATTTTCATGTTTGTTGTTACTGATCTTTATAAATTTTGATATGGTACTGGGTTATTATAACTAATTTGGTCAATTTTAAGTAAGGGAGGAATGGGATTCCCTTAAAGTACTTGGCATGATTCACAATTAATTTCTTTACATATATGAGACTTGAAAGTTGGAGTAGTTATGCATGCCATAAAGACTGAATTAAGAAATACATTTACTTCGTCCTTCGCTAAAAATTCATTTATTGATATAAGCAACCTCTTAGCTAGATCAAGCAAAAACGTAAATTTGGATTACTTGTAACATCCCTAAAATTTAGTAATTCTCATTTATGCATGGATTATTAAAAGAAATAAAGGAGTATAGATGTAATTGAAAGGTTTTAAGGATGAAAATAAAAACTAGTTAATATTTTTAGGGTCAAATTGTAATTTCAAAAAGTTTAGAGGTCAAAATATAAATAATAAAATTTGTAAGGACTTCCTCTAACAATTAACAAATTGCTAATTGATCCTCTATCATTTATTAAAAAAAAGAGATGGAAATATTTTCGGGATGAATGAGTAATATAAATAGTAATTTTATGAATAGTAATTTTCTCTCTCCTCATTTTCTCTCTCTAGATTTGGAGTACTTTCAAGCATATGATCTCAAAACTAAGGGTACCATTGGATTCAAGACAAAGAATACTATAATATTGGTCGAACAATTTTTCAAACTGGTTGATGAATCGCCGTAGATCAAAAGTAGAAAATCTTAGAAAAATATAAACTTTGAAACTCCTATTTAGAGACCTCAAATTGAAAATCAGACATCGTAGATTGATTTAGAAGATACATACACTATAGGATATGAAATTTCACAGTCATTTGATAATTTTTGGTATCATGAATAGTAACTCCCATCGACAAGAATAGTGTTTTCGACCGATGTGAACAGTAAATTCGGCTGGCATAAATAGTATTTTATGATCATGAATAGTACCCATCACTTGACCAATGTTGACCAAGCTCCTATAGGTCAAATTTTGCGATTTCAGAGTTATTTTTTAGGTTTTTGGACCATTCGAACTCGTTTTTAAGATCCATTTGATTAGATTTGTCTTGAAAAAAAAACATTTGGGGTTGTCCAACCTGGAGCCCTAACCTTGTGAGTAGATAATTTTTTTTATAACTTACCCATGCTCTTATTAAACTTAAAATGTATAATTAGTTTTGTTTAAAAATTATTTATGCTATCATAAGCTTCTGAAATGTGTTAAAATATTTATTTTGCTTACAAACTTACACCTAGTTCAAGAAGATTATGATTTTGCAAATAGATTTTGAAATTCATTGAATATGTAGTTTTAAATGTATTTATCATTATTTGATAAAGTGAATATTATGTGCACGAGACATTGGTTTGTAAAGCTATAAAGTTATTGATTATAATTGAGTGGCAAACGTAAAACTCATGGTGAGTTACTTGATAATTATACATTGTATTTGATGAATATGCATTTATATATATATATATATATATATATATATATATATATATATATATATATATATATATATGTATGGATGAATATCGACGGGTTGTATGGCTTGTGACAGTATCGAGTAGGGGACACCCTATTAGCCTGAGTAAGGCAAGAGAGGACCGCTCCAACAAAGTGAAATTGGTAATGTGAGAAGGTAGATGAGTGATGAACTCACGTTCTCTGATCACTTATTGTGACTGTAGTCGATCGGTCACTATACGTATAGCAAATGAGTGAATTGAGTGTATTGAGAGCTGTAACATGCTTAAACATTATGTAAAAAGAGTGGATTTTCAGTGCATATATAGTATATTAATTATGCATCAACAAAAGTTATGATTTTATCTCAAAAACTTAATATTTTACTGTAGCTTATACAGTTGAACATAACATCATCTCTTGTTGTTGGTTCTGATATAGAATCCTCCTAATGTTTTCATGTGAAATATTTTAATGTATGACAACATTTATTTAATGATTATACCGTGTTGAATATGGTTTTGGATATCTGAATATCCTTTGATTTTATAATATTTGAAATACGGGTTCCATATGAATGTACTTCTAAACTGTATTTTCTATGTGACAAATTTTAAAATATGAGTACATCCATATGCTAACCTAAGAGGTCATAGGAGGTATTATCTGCTCATTAAGTTGTCAAACTCACTACACAATATTTTCACATTTTTTAGATAAGAATACAGAGTTTGATCCCTCCCTTTCAGATAGTTAACCAACTAGACGACATAATCTCTAGGTGAATCTAATTTGTTTCTAGAGCTAATAGATTTTGATTTATATTGTACTTGTACTCTAAAGTATGCTCTGAACGCCATAGGCAGGATCTCTGTTTTTGCTATTACTTTGGTATTTATAATTTGGTCTGTATAATGTGTTTACATGAATGAACCTATATGTAGCTATTTCTATGACAAAGAATAGTGCTATGCATGTTATGATAAATATCTGATTGCAGAAAAAAAAATGTCTCTTTCACGTGCCTTTAAATTGGGGGCGTTACAAGTTGGTATCAGAGCATTAGGTTTCCTTGTGGCTATCGGAGAAAATGATTCATTAGTAGGATCTTTAGTATGAATATGAGCCGGATATATTTATACTTCAAGTGCTGCTGAGGGATTCTATAGAGTTTTAATTTCCTTTCTATTCCAAGTTTGCTAAATTTCCTAGTATAAGATTGATAGAATATTGTGGCATCTTAAAAAAAATATCTATGGGTCAATTACTGCCTGAAAGTGAAAAGGATAGGCGTGCCAGAGAATTTAAAGAATTGAGACAATTGCCAAATATGATCATTTTTTAATACGATATCTGTTTTACTCGGTTGTCTTGATATGGTAGACTCTAATGTAATACGGAAAATGGATTGGTTGGCAACATGCCATGTCATTTTGGAATGTCATCTTGAGGTGATTAAATTCAATATTTTTGGAGAATCTCGTTTCTTGATATAAGGAGACCGTAGTGAGGTACCTAGTAATCAAATCTCTACTTTAGCAGCTCATAAATTATTACAAAAAGTGTCAAGGATATTTGGGAGTGATGAGAAATGTTGATATAAAGTATACTAGTGTAAATCAAGTTCCAGTGGTTAAGGAATTTCCTGATGTGTTTCTAGAAGAATTGCCTAGATTACCCCTGAAACGAGAAATAGAATTTGATATTGATGTACTTCTTGGAACCCAACTAGTATCTATATCCCTATATAGAATGATATTAACTAAACTTAAGGAACTAAAAAAAATTAGTTACAAGACTTGTTAGAAAATTGATTTATACATCCTAGTACTCTCCTTGAGGTGCTCTAGTCCTATTTGTGAAAAAGAAAGATGGATCACTGTGGTTATACATAGATTATAAATAATTGAATAAAGTAACAGTGAGTAATAAATACCCATTACCTTGTATAGATGATTTGTTTGACCAACTATAATGTGCTTAATATTTTTTTAAAAAGGAATTGATTTGATATCGGCAATTAAGGATAAGGGAAGAGACTGAAAACTATTTTTAAGACTCGGTTTGAGCACTATGAGTTTTTAGTGATGTCATTTATTTTGAAAAATGCCCCAACTGCATTTATGGACTTTATGAGTATAGTACTTAAGCGATTCTTGGATCAAATTGTAAATATATTTATTGACGATATATTAATATGTTCTAAGAGTTCAAAGGATCATAAGTAACATTTGAGGATTATTTTACAAACTCTAAGGGAGTATAGTTGGCAAAAATGGTATCTAAGTAGACCCTAAGAAAGTAAAAGTAGTACAACAATGGCTATATTCTACTACATTTAAAGAAGAAGATCTAAATCCAATTTACGCTTCTTGTAGTTGTTTGTTATCCAATCTATTTGAGTCATAGTTGGATCAGGTACATGAACAAATGCCTGTAAAGCATCAATCAACTCCTCAATATTTGAAGCTGAGATAAGAATGCATCGTGCTGAGTGTGAGATAAACCTTTGTTCCACAGTTTGATCAAGAAAAGACAATAGACCATCAAAGAAATGGTTAAGATTTAACAAACCTATCGATTTGTGATGAATATTTAGTTGTGCCCAGAAGACTATTTGAAAAATTTCTTTTAAAGTACCCAAACCCCCTAGTAAGGCAATGAAGGCATCATCATTGCTCATTATTCTAGCTATGCGTTTATGCATGGAAGCTACTCTAAATTCTTCCCTAATTGTCTTTCCTATGATGTTGGATGCAGCTAAAGCTGTGGAAATAATATCTAAAACTTGACATCTTTCTATATGTGCAGCTATAGACACACCCCTTATTAATCCACGGTTATCTCCACCATAGACTAAATGAATTTTTCTCATAGCCAGCATCATACCTAGATTTTTTGTAGCTTCCACATACTCTCCATCTTTTCCAGGACTAGAACCACAAAAGTCACAAATATTTTAAAACTGACAGAATTCGGTTCCCTCCATAATTGCACTCACCTTAACTTTAAGTATGAATGTAAAGATACTAATGTGTGCATTTATAGAACTCAGAGAAGGGCATACTTATGATAGCTATATGAATAGGCTGACATCATAACTAGAACAACTATGTGTAAGGCTGGTGGATATAAACTAAATTGAAGGTGAATTTAAAAAATGATGGCACACATACATATGTACAGTAATTGTGATTGTGGCGCATATTGAGCACATAAAGAGAATAATGTTAAGATATTATCATAAATTTTTCCTTTTCCTTGTTGTCCTTGATGAAGCAATAATGTCTTAATTCGTGTAGGGAAGTTGTAAGTGATAGGGTGTTATTGTAAAAAAAAATATGAAAATGCAAACCAGTTAATTGTTGAAGAGAGACAATCAAATGATTTATCTTGTTTTTCTAATATTTTTGCCAGTCGACTATCGGTATTATTAAGTCGATTAGTTATTTTGAGAATTTTTAATTTGGACTGATTTATTTTATAGTTGATTGATTATATCTGTTTTAAAGCAACCAATTGTATTCTACCAGTTAACTACATGCTCTTTATTTTTTTACAAACTTTTATAAACTCAAAAATGCTTCTTTTCCATGTGATATTCTTCCACCGAATAACAGTAACTTTGAATTAAATTTTGGCAAATATATTCAAAACTTGCGGCCACCGATTCTTGTCGAATATATTAGCTAGATTTTGTTTATAACTTTTCAAGAATTACCCCAACCGATTTTAATTTTCTTTCAATGCTTTGTCCAAGCTTCTGACATCCTATTTTGGCACCATGCTCTATTATGTATTCCAATTTTTCTGCTACATCATCCCTCGTTAATGTTTGATACTAAATATAAGGTCCTTTTTCCTTATTATAAGGAGGGTTAATTCCTTTTCTTTGAAATTCAGTTATTATGGTGTCCAATTGGTTAGTAGGTTAAAGTAATAAGAATTTTGAAAGGATTTATTTAACAAAAAATGTATTTGAAAAAAAAAATCTTTATATTAAGTATGTATAACTGTGTAAGTTGACAAATTATGTGCAAATTAGAAAGAATAATGAGTTTACAGTATATACTGATTAAGTACTAAGGTATGAAGAATATCCAAATTTACCTAATGTAGTTGAGTAGGGAAAGGAGAATATTTTGAGAACAATTTCCAAGAATAATGTAAAGCGATCAAGGTATTTGTATTAAGGGTTTATCCCATGCTAAGTTGAGTCTAATATCTAGGATGTGAATTATGTTGAGATTGAAAATTCACGTACGAATAATTGTTGAGAACGGAGATTTCAGTAGAAACCATAGATTGTTAATATGGATAACCCTAAGACAATAAGGATATATAAGATATAAAAGAATTGTACTAGTATAATGGTAAAAAAAGATACAAATGATAATTTTTTTTTCATTGTTTGGTATATGAGCAAGTAATAATTGAATATATTGATTTAGGAGAGTTATTCAAGAAGCCTTACGATTTTAGTTAGATTATATTATAACTGATAGTAAATATAAATGACGTGTTTACAAAGTTATATTTCAGATATCTTAATATAATTTTGGTGAAAGTTGGGAGAATTTATTTGTCCTTAGTTGAATTTGCTCATATCAGTAATAATCAGGCCAATATACAAATGACACCATTTGAGATTTTACATGAAACATCGTAGGTCTTCTGATAGGTGATTGAGTTGAGTAAAGTTAAGTTTTTTGAATATAATTTGGAATAACATACAATAAATAGTATGACTAACCTAAATTGATGATGCTGATTTGGAGAGCATGCTTTAAGCATATGTCTTCAAGTTTGGTGAGAGATCTTTTAACAAAATTCGCCTATAATAAAGTGATATTGGATGACTTAAAACCTTATGTAAGAGATGTTACTAACTTTTTTGTTAAATGATTCAGTGGGGTCAGACTTATTGTAAGATGTTGTTGATAAAGTAATTGATTAGAAAAAGAATACAAGCAACTCAATATAGGCCAAAAGTCTATAAGGACCATGAAAGTTAAGCATTAAAAATTATTACCTGGTGATCAAATATTTTTGAAAGAATCACCTATGGAAGATGTAATGAGGTTTGGAAGAAGGAAAGTTAAACTCTAGTATATAAACTCTTTTAGAATCTTGAACAAATTGGACATAGTAGTATATTGCTTAGCCTTGCCATTAAGATTAAGTGATGTTGATACAGTATTTCTTGTATCAATGCTAAGAAAGTACCTATCAGATTCTTCTCATGTTATCTAATTCCAAAAAATTCAATTGGACAAAAATTTGACTTAATTATGAGGAAAAACCAATGTCTATTGTTAATCGACAAGTGAAGAACTTATGGTTGAATGAAATCCCTATAGTTATGGTTATATGACAAAATCAGTCAAGTGAAGAGACTTCTTAGGAAGTAAAGATGATATACAAAAGAGATATTCCCAATAGTTTGAGTAGTGAGGATAATAACTGTAATTTATGTTTTGGTTTCATTTTTTACTTGTGATAAGATGGTTTGAAATTCGGGGACCGAATTTCTTAAAGGAGGAAGAATGTAACATACCTAAAATTTAGTAATTCTCATTTATGTATGGATTATTAAAAGAAATAAAGGAGTATGGACGTAATTGAAATGTTTTAAGGATGAAAATGAAACTTGTTAATATTTTGGGGGTCAAATTGTAATTTCCTAAAAGTTTAGGGGTCAAAATGTAAATAAAATTTACAATGACTTCCTCTGACAATTAGCAAATTCCTAATTGATCATCCATCATTTATTAAAAAAAACGAGACGAAAAGATTTTCAGGATGAATGAGTAGTATGAATAGTAACTTTCTCTCCCCTTATTTTCTCTCTCTAGATCTGGAATACTTTCGAGCATCCAATCTCAAAACTAAGGGTACCATTGGATTCAAGACAAAAAATACTACAATATTGGCCGAACAATTTTTCAAATTGGTCGAAAAATCGCCGCAAATTAGAAGTAAAATTTTTTAGACAAAGGTAAACTCTCAAACTCCTATTTAGAAACTTTAAATTGAAAATCTGATACCGTAGATTGATACAGGAGATAGATAAACTATAGGATATGAAGTTTCACAATCATCTGACAATTTTGGGTGTCATGAACAGTAACTTCAACTGGTATGAATAGTAAGATTCGATCGTGAATAGTATCCATCAATTGACCATGTTCTTAGAGGCCAAATTTCACGATATAGGAGTCATTTTTCTAGGTTTTTAGACCCTCCGGACTCGTTTTTATGGTCTATTTGATCAGATTTGGCTTGCAAAAATACATTTGGGGCTGTCCAACCTGGAGCCCTAACCTTGTGAGTAGATAATTCTTTCTATGATTTATCCATGCTCTTTTTGAACTTAAAATGTATAATTAGTTCTGTTTACAAATTATTTATGCTATCATAAGTTTCTGAAATGTGTTAATATATTTATTTTGCTTACGAACTTGCACATAGTTCAAGAAGAGTATAGTTTTGTAAATAGATTTTTAAATTCATTGAATATGTGGTTTTAAATACATTTATCATTATTTATGTTATCATAAGTTTCTGAAACGTGTTAATATATTTATTTTGCTTACGAATTTGCACATAGTTTAAGAAGAGTATGATTTTGCAAATAGATTTTTAAATTCACTGAATATGTGGTTTTAAATGTATTTATCATTATTTTTAAAGTGAATATTATATGCACGAAACATTGATTTGTAAAGCTATAAAGTTGTTGATTATGATTGAGTGGCAAGCATAAAGCACATGTCAAGTTGCTTGATAATTATACATTGTACTTGATGAATATGCATTTATATATATATATATATATATATATATATATATATATTTATATGTATAGATGAATATCAAAGGGTTGTATAACTTGTGACGATACCGAGTAGGGGACACCTTATTAACCTGAGTGAGCCAAGGGAGGGCCGCTCCAACCAAGTGACAGTGGTAATGTGGAGAGACAGATGGGTGATAAACTCATATTCCCTTATCACTTATTGTGACTATAGTCGATCGGCCACTATGCGTATAGCAAATGAGTGAATTGAGAGCTGTAACATGCTTGAAAATTATGTAAAAAGAGTGGATTTTCAGTGCATATATAGTATATTAATTATGCATCAATAAAAGTTATGACATTATCTCAAAAGCTTAATATTTTACTATAACTTATATAGCTGAACATAACATCATCTCTTGCTGTGTGGTTGGAAATATTTGATGGTTCTGATATGGAATCCTCCTAATATTTTAATGTATAAAAATATTTATTTAATGATCATACCGTGCTAAATATGATTTTGGATATCTGAATATCCTTTGATTTGAGAATATTTGAAATACGGGTCCCATATGAATGTACTTTTGAGCTGTATTTTCTATGTGACAAATTTTAAAACATGAGTACATCCATATGCTGACCTAAGAGGTCATAGAAGGTATTATCTGCTTAATGAGTTGTTAAACTCACTACACAATATTTTTACATTTTTTAGATAAGAATACAGAGTTTGATCCCTCCCCTTCAGATAGTTGACCAGCTAGACGATATAATCTCTGGGTGAGCCTACTTTGTTTTTAGGGATCATAGATTTTGATTTATATTGTACTTATACTCTAGAGTATGCTCTAAATGCCATAGATAGGATCTCTGTTTCTGCTATTACTTTGGTATTTATAATTTGGTTTGTATAATGTGTATACATGAGGGAACCTATATGTAGCTATTTCCATGACAAAGAATAGTGTTATGCATGTTATGGTAAAAATCTTATTGCAGAAAAAAAAAGTCTGTTTCACGTGCCCTTAAATTGGGGATGTTACATTACTAAGATAGCAATAGACAATGTGCTAGAACATTTAGGAAAAGATCAAGAGAAGTTTGAAAAAGGTGACCTAGGGTGCCAAAAGACGTAAATGAGAAAAGGCCCCAGGTTAAGAAGACTGCCGAAGAGTTAGTATCCTTCTTATGCTTCTCTCATCAAGCTAAGAGATTAAATTCTAAAAGAGGTTTGTAATGCATAATTATTTAGATTCCCTTCATAAGAGAGCTAATAAGAAGAGGATAGATACATAGGGAGGTGTGTCTAGTGGAGGCAAGATAAGAGAGAATTGCTCATAAACAAACCCTTCAAACAACTCCTAGTAAGATGTAAGAATGAAAAGAGAGAATGTTGACCACTAGCATTATAAACCTTGCAAAACAATTAAGATAAGCAACTTAAACTACAAGACGAAGGAATGACAAGAGTTATCGATATCATTTTAAGTGGTCTAGCAAAAGGGGGACCAAACTCCTAAAGTTTAAAGCAATCAAATTAGTTAATTATAATGATTGACAAGATACCACAAAAGAAGTTGATAACTAAAAAATAGCGACCACTAATCACCTTCATAGATAAAGACTTTTCAGGGGTTAACCCTGGCCATAATGACCACGTGGTGATAACAACAATTATAACTAACAATAAAGTAAAAGAAATTATGGTGGATTAGGGAAGCTCAGTAAATATATTATATTTTGACACCTTTAAACAACTCAAATTCTCATATGGTGAGTTAAACCATTTACAAACACCTTCGTTAGATTCTCTAAAGCATATGAATCTATAAAATGACCATAAATCTTAAGGCTAACTTTGGGAGACCAACCATCTGTAAAGAGTATAGATACAAATCCCATTATAGTCTTGACCGCCTTAACATATAACATAATGCCAGGAAGTCCCTCAAAAAGGTAAAAGCCATGGTGTCTATTATCTATTAATTAATGAGAAAGTTGCTATGCCATAATTTTGAAAAAGAAAACCCATAGAGAATACGGGAGAGGAAATAAGAAAAGAGACCTTAATGAGGAAGGAGAGGTTGAGAAGAAAATACCTGAGCCCACAAGTACACATATCATGGTGATGAAGTTGTTAGACATCATTAATGGCTAGATTGAAGCTATAATAGAAATTAATAAAGGTCTTTATCAATAGACTAGAAGATGAGAGGTAGGTAAGGGTCTATTCTCCATTATTGGCTTATCTCAAAGAACACCTTATCAATTTCTTGAAAATAATCTCGAATGTGTTTGCTTGGTCACATGTCCATAGGGGATATACTCAAGTGTCATATGCCACAATTTATCCTTAAATAAAAGATTAGTGGTCACAAAAAAGAAGAGAATATTTGAGAAATAAAGGAAAAAAAGCAATTAGGGAGGAATTTAATAAGCTATTTTGTGTTGGTTTTATTAGGGAGGAATAGTACCCTACTTGGTTGTCTAACATTATGATGATTCAGAAGGTCAATGATAGGTGGAGAATATGCATTAACGTTATTGATCATAACAACGTAAGACCCATATCCCTTACCTAACATTGATAATGTCATAAATGAAGTATTTATTTTCTAATTTGTCAATTTCTTATATGTTTTCTTATGATATAATCAAATAAGGATGAATTCCTAAGATAAGGAGAAAATTGCTTTCATCATAGATTATGGGTTTTTTATTACAAGAGGATGCCATTTAGTCTTAAAAACATTGGGGTGGCCTATCAAATGATTAAGAATATCAAGATGACCTATCAAATCAAGATGGATAAAGTGTTCAAGCAATAGCTATCATCGCCATGAAATCAAAACTGGCCCACAAGCATTTGATCTACCTTGTTGAGATCTTTTTAAAGCTAATAAATACCATATGAAACTAAATCCAATTAAGTGCGTATTTGAGGTAACATTATGGGAATTTTTAGGATTTATGATCACTTAAAAGGGTACTAAGGTAAACCCCAAAAAGTGCAAGGCCATCTTACATATACAGAGCCTAAGGTTAATCAAATATGTCCAAAAGCCAACACATACATATAGCTACTGTAAGTAGATTCCTTCCAAGGTTAGTAGATAAATGTTTATCATTTTTTAAAGTCTTTAAAAATATAAAAAATGTTGAATGGATTAACAAATATGAAAAGGCCTTCTTAAAATTAAAGAAGTACTTAGCCACACCCCTTGTCTTATCAAAACGATAGCTTGGGGAACTATTATAAATATACTTTTCCACAACCAATCTTGCAATTAGCTCGATACTCATAAGAGAAAAGGATGAACAATAACATCCAATATATTTTCCTATTAAAATTTTATAAGGGGTAAACCTTTGCTATTAAAAGATAGGAAAGTTAGGGTACTCCCTACTACCAAAATGATGATGATGAACTTGACTTGGTAAGGCAACTTGTAACAACTTTTTTTTTCTCTTTATTATTATACAATATTGAGTTCACATACACGTCATTAATCAAAACGTACATGCAACATATCAAACAAATAGATATTTACATCTTGTTTATTTTGGTTGACCAATTTTGGAGATACAGGTGCGGGTAGTTGCACCTTCAACGGGATCTGAGCCAACTCGACCACAAACATCTTATTTGATTATGAGATCTGCCTAACATAAAGTAACTCGATCCAATGTGCACTAAAAGCCAGAGCCATAGAAAAAGCTGCATAACTAATTTTCTGAACATGATATGGAAATATAGTGAGAATTAAATCCTAGTAAGTTCAACAATAAATCATCATCAATATAGCTCATCACATCATGTTCAGCTGTATAAACTACAGAAAATATCTTTGGTCACATGAATGCATTATATCTATGCACATAAGAATCATACAGTAATGATATGTATGACAAGATTAACTATTTTCAGAATATCATATGATGGCCATCAACTTATTCTCATTTCAAGCTACCCCGGTCAGGGTGAGTATCCTCTACTCTCCGGTATGGGCTTTTCTCGCTCCGTCCGACATGGCCCACTTTCTCTTTCTTTTCTCATTAACATGATCATAATCGTTGGTAGGGTGTCCCCTACTGGTGCACTACACGGATTGCCATATGACTGTGCTCATTTCTTTTCTTTTCACAATGATAGCCAAAATATGTTTTCAATAACAAGAATGTTCATCAAAATATAACTATTACCATAAATCATTGGTAATCATGCCATGAACATAACCATTTCAAATATCACTTTATAAAATATTTCCATGTCAAAATTTCACACTTAATATGGTAAGAAGTTCATATAATGGCAATGGCTATGGCATATACTAGTCATTTTATTTTCATTTATAAGATTCGTCTTCTTTTTTTAAATATTAATTTTATTTCTTTATTTTCTTGATGTAGGTTTTCATCATATCTAACCTTCTCTTTATGCTTGGCCTTTAGTAATTTTCTTCATATTTATATCATTTTCAACACATATTCTTACAAATTTATAGAGCATTGTTCTCCAATTTGATTTCTACTATTACCCTATAGTTAAAGAGGTTCATTTAGGGTAGAAAAATATTGAAAATAGGTTTAACCAGCTTCCAACACGGTCTGGCCATGTTCCAGGACACGGTCATACTTTAAAAATACTTCAAATGTACTCAAAACCATCCCCGAACATGGCTAGCCCGTGCTTGAAGCACCCATAACACGGCCTGACCGTGCTCTGTGATCTTTGCTCACTAATAAGAGTATAACTCCCTCATTTTAACTCCGATTGAGGTGATCCTGGTGTCTATGGAAAGCTACGATAATTATCTAAAACTATTATGTTAATCGTATCAGACAAATAGTAATAAATCTTGGTGTTATTAATCCCTTAAAGTCAATATTATTTCTTTTCGGGTAGGTTCTAACATTTACTTACTAATCTGACTATATCTCCCACATAAGAATTCCAAATTAAGTCATTCCAGTGGCTAAACATCCATGACACAAAAATATATAATTCATATGTTAACTATTTATTTTAATTCCTTATAGAATTTTTCCAGAATTTAAAACACCGAAGCTATCCTAACATATTCTTCCCTGATTAACCATTTTTTGACCTTTGTTTACTAATCGGAACATGGATACCTCATATGAACTCTAAATTGAATGATTCCAACGGCTCAAAATCCGTGAGACATATATCTATAATTCATATGTTAACCATTTATTTTAATTCCTTATAGATTGTTTCCAGAAATTAAAACACCGAAGCTCAAAATTTTCCCACCCATAGCCATACCCATGCAGAACTATCTACACCAACCTAAGTATTCAAATATACATCACATGCAAGATCAATATATAACATGATATAGCAACATCATGACCAATCATCAAAGTTCTAAGATCAAAATCTCATATAAATATTATAAGTTTCAAAAGTTTTCTTCAAAAAGAAATATGGTTAAACTTACCTGGAGCACTTAGTCCCTTAGAGTTCTCCTTCCTCTTTCTTCCTTTCTTCCTCTCCTTTCCTCACTCTACCTTGCTTCTATTTTCCTTCTCCATCACTTGGACGAAATTCTAATGTTGTAAGGGTGGGTTTTCTTATATAGGCCACCAAATAATTCACCTTTCATGATCATGGGTCTACCTTATCACAATTAGGATACACTTTGTTGAATTTTTGGAAAACAAACAACTTATGTTCTTGTCTTCCTCTTCCTTAGTCAAGATATGCATAGGAAAAGGAGATTTGTATTTTGAAAATTATGATGATATGTTCTTAAGATAAGGGACAAGGTCCCTTTGATTTAAGGATTCATTTCCATTTTCTTTTGTCTTAAACAAGTATGATAGGTTTACCTTTTTAGGTGGCAAATTTCTAACCCTTGAATCTCCATTATTTGGTTGATATTATTTGTGTGGCATATGAATGTTTTTTCCTAATACCATGTATTATCATACCACTTGCTAAAATTATGAGTGTAGGATATAGATGTTTTTGTCCTAAAGCCTTGTATTATTATGCCACTTGCCAAAATGATGAATGTAGAATCACACTTGCTAAATTTTTGTCTTAATGCCATGTAACCTAATCTTTATTATTATTACATTATTATATCATCACCTAATTTATTTTATTTTATTTTTCCTCTTGGATTTGGGCTTATTCCTACCCATTTTCTTTGATTTGGATAAAATTCTACCTTTCTTGGAGGGATTGGTCACATTTCATAATTTTTGGGCTATTGGTCCAATTACTATATCCTAGTCCAAGTCTATGATTTATTTCTTGCTTAGGTTATCCAATGGGCTTGCTAGAAACTTATGTGAAGTGGAAAAACTCTATAAGAAGTGTCCATAGGTAAAAGCCCAATTTATGGGTGGAGATACTAAACTTAGTAACTTTTGCTCTTAAATTAAGAAAAATTACCCTAATCCGATCTTCTTGAAATTTTAAGACCTTTACTTACTTCACAAAAATTTATCTTTCTTTACCTAAGAATTTCACATTTCTTTAGCATGTTTATTTCTAATATTTCCTCTTAGGTTTTCTTTCTTTACCTATTCCATTAATATTAGACAATTTCTATGCATATATGTAAGGTGAAGAATTTCTAAGGAAAATATCTAAAAATTACGGGATGTTACAGAACAAGTGGCATGTTTTTTTAAAAATATTTAAATTTAAAATAAACTATGAGTCTCAAAAAGCTATAAAATCATAAGCCTTAGTTGAATTTGTGGTTGAGATAACAAAGACACCACACTTATATGAACCTAGCCTATCTAAAGACCTATCAATTTATGAATCCTCTTAGATTATCCCTGTGGATGGCTCCTCTATAAGAAAAGCAACTGAGCTAAGTTGATAGTAGAACGCCTTGGGGCATGATTATATAACAAAAAATTTAGTTGAAATTCAAAACATTTAACAACTAAGCAAAGTATGAGGCGCTCATAATGGGGTTGAACCTAGTTCATGAGTTAGGAGCTCGAAGGATCAAGGTCTATAATGATTCACAATTGGATAACTAGATAAATGATGCCTACAAGATAAAAAAACCAATGATGGCCAAGTATGCCAAGAAAAAAAATGTTTTGTTGTCCTATTTTGAACACTACATAGTTAAGGTAAAACCTTAAGCCCAAATTATGAAAAGAGATTCCTTCTCAATGCTAGCAAGTGTAATTGTCTAATGCAATTTATCACTAAGGCTTCACTAGACTCTTCAAGTGGTGAGGAACACATGGTTATCAAAATAGATAAAGGACTAAGTTGGATAATACCTATTGAATGGCTCATTTTCAACTAACAAAAAATAAAGCTAAAAGGCTGGTAAAAAGAGCAACAAGTTACTACCTCGATAAAGAAGAGCTATACTGAATAGGATTCTTGAACCCTAGCTTGAGGTGTATCTCTCTAATCAAAGCAGACTATGTGCTTAGAGAAATAGACAATGGAATTTGTGGAATCCATGTTGGAGCACAAGCAATAGTGAAAAAAGCCATAAAAGTTCAATTTTACCAGCCACCGATGGTAAAGGAAGCCAAATAGCTAGTACAAAAATGGGATGTTTATTAAAAGCATGCCCACTTGATACATAACCCATGGATTGAGTTCAATTCCTTATCATCTCCCTAGCTTTTTATATTTATGGTCTATTCCCCTAGCCTTTAGGCAAAATAAATTTTTAGTTGTTTCTAATAATCACTTCATAAACTAGCTAGATGTCGAGCTCCTTCCCTCTATAACAACTAATAGCACTAAAATTTTTTATCTACTCTATAGTATGCAAGTTTGGAATCTCATATGCATTAATAACAAACAATAACACATAGTTTGCTAATGAGGGGTTCAAGGGCTTTATAAAGAACTAATGATCAAGGTTAAAAGAAACTTAGTCAAACACCTTGCAAATAATGGCAAGACCAAACTCCCCAACAGGGTAATCCTAGAAAAACTTAAAAGAAGTTGGATCAAAGGAAGGGAATATGGTTAAAGGAATTACCTCAAGTCCTCTAGTCTTATAGAACTAAGCCAAAACTTTCACTAGAAACACTTTTCCAGCTAACTTATAGGCATAAAGCCATGATTCTAGTATAGGTAGGCGGGTAGTATGATAAAGTGAAGTATTGTAACATCCCGTAAGAAAATAAAATTTATTAGACAATTTTTAGATATCTAAGGAAATATAATCCTTATAAATTCTTTACCTTACGTATATGCATAGAAATATTATAACATTAATAGAATAGGTAAAAAGAGAAAACTTAAGAGGAAATATTCAAAATAAATATACTAAAGAAAGGTGAAATTCTTAGGTAAGAAAGATAATTTTTTTGTGAAGTCAGTAAAGGTATTAAAATTTCAAGAAGGTTGGATTAGGGTAATTTTTCCTAATTTAAGAGTTAAAGTTACTAAGTTTAGTATCTCCACCCATAAATTGGGCTTTTACCTATGGACACTTCATATAGAGTTTTTCTACTTCACATGAATTTTTGGCAAGCCAATAGGATAGCCCAAGGAAGAAATAAAACATAGACTTAGACTAGGATATAGAAATTGGACCGGTAGCACAAAAATCATGAAAATGTGACAAGCCCAAAATGAAAGGTAGAATTTTAACCAAAGTAAAGAAAATGGGCAAGAATGAGCCCAAACCCAAGAGGAAAAATAAAAATAAAAATAAAGTGATGGAATAATGGTGTAATCAAGATTGGGTGACATAACATTAAGACAAAAATTTAGCAAGTGGTGTGATATCCTACATTCATAATTTTAACAAGAGGTATGATAATACATGGCATTAAGACAAAACATCTATATCCTACACTCATAATTTTAGCAAGTGGGTAATAATACATAGAATTATGACAAAACATCTTTATCCTACACAAATATTTTTAGCTAAGCAAGGAAGATTCAAGGGTTGGAAATTTGCCACCTAAAAAGGCAAACCTATCATACTTGATTAAGACAAAAGAAAAGGAAATGTATCCCTAAATCAAAAGGACCTTGTCCCTTATCTTAAGAACATATCATCATAATTTTCAAAATACAAATCTCCTTTTCCTATGCATATCTTGACTAAGGAAGAGAAAAACAAGAACATAAGTTGTTTGTTTTCCAAAAATTCAACCAAGTGCATCCTAATTGTGATAAGGTAGACCCATGATTATGAAAGGTAAATTATTTGATAGTCTATATAAGCAAAACTCACCCTTATAACATTGGAATTTCGTCCAAGTGAGGGAGAGGAAAAATAGAAGCAAGGTAGAGTGAGGAAAGGAGAGGAAGAAAGGAAGAAAGAGGAAGGAGAAGTCTAGAGGATTAAGTGCTCCAGGTAAGTTTAACAATATTTATTTTTGAAGAAAACTTTTGAAACTTATAATATTTATATGAGATTTTGATCTTAGAACTTTGATGATTGGTCATGGATGTTGCTATATCATGTTACATATTATGTATGTTTGAATACTTAGGCTGGTGCAGATAGTTTTGCATAGGTATGGCTATGGATGACAAAATTTTTAGTTTTTGATTTTAAATTTCTGGAAAGAATAAGTAAGGAATTTAAAGAAATGGTTAACATGAAAAATGTAGATTTATGTCTCAAGGATTTTTAACCACTGGAATCACTCAATTTGGAGTCTGTATGACGTAGATATGGTCCGATTGGTATGCAATGGTCAGAAATTGGTTAATCAGGGAAGAATATTTTAGGATAGCTTCTGTGTTTTAATTTCTGGTAACTTTCTATAGGGAATTAAAATAAATGGTTAACATAAAAATTATAAACATATGTGTCACGGATTTTAATCCACTGGAATCACTCAATTTAAAGTCCATATGAGGTAGATATGGTCTGATTATTAAGTAGTGTTCAAAAAATGGTTAATCAGGAAAGAACATGTTAGGATAGCTTCTGTGTTTTAATTTCGGGGAACATTATGTAGGGAATTAAAATAAATGGTTAACATAATAATTATAGATATATGTGTCACGAAATGGTAGCCACTGGAATTAGGCAATTTGGATTCCATATGAGGTAGATATGGTCCAATTAGTAAGCAGTGGTCAGAAAATGGTTAATCAGGGAAGAATATGTTAGGATAGCTTCTGTGTTTTAATTTTTGGGAACTTTCTATAGGGAATTAAAATAAATGATTAACATACTAATTATAGATATATATGTCATGGAATTTTAGCCACTGGAATCACTCAATTTGGTGTCCGTATGAAGTAGATATTGTCCGATTAGTATGCAGTGGTCAGAAATTGGTTAATCAGGGAAGAATATTTTAGGATAGCTTCTATGTTTTAATTTCTTAGAACCTTATGTAGGGAATTAAAATAAATGATTAACATAAAAATTATTGCTATATGTGTTATGGATTTTTACCCACTGGAATAACTTAATTTGGAATTCTTATGAGGGAGATATGGACAGATTAGTAGGTAGAGGTCAGAACGTATCCAAGAAGAAATAACCTATAATTTGAAGGAGTAATACACCTTGATTTCTTAATATTTCGCTAAACTATTCAACATAATAGTTTTAGATAATTGTTTTATCTTGAAATTGACACCAAGATTACCTACATCAGAGTTAAATTGAGGGAGTTATGTTCTGATTAGTAAGAGAAGGTTAGATAGGATGAAAACCTGCATCAAGAAAATAAAGAAATAAAATTAATATTTAAAAAAAAAGAATCTTATAAATGAAAATAATAAATTACTAGTATATGCCATAGCCATTGCCATTGTAAGAACTTCTTACCATCTTAAGTGTGAAATTTTGACATGGAAATATTTTATAAAGTGATATTTGAAATAGTTATGTTCATGGCATGATTACCAATGATTTTTGGTAATAGTTATATTTTAATGAACATACTTGTTATTGAAAGCATATTTTTGGCTATCATTGTGAAAAGAAAAGAAATGAGCATGGTCACATGGCAATTCGTGTGGTGCACCAGTAGGAGACGACCTACCAACGGTTATGAATATGTTAAAGAGAAAAGAAAGAGAAAGTGTGTCATGTCGGACGGAGCGAGAAAAGCCCGTATCGGAGAGTAGAAAATACTTACCCTGATCAGGGTAGCTTGATATGAGAATAAATTGATAGTCATTATATGATATTATGAAAATAATTAATCCTGTCATACATGTCATTAATGTACGATTCTCATGTGCATAGATATAGTGCATTCATGTGACCAAAGATATTTACTGTAGTTTATACAACTGAATATGACGTGATGAGCTATATTGATGATGATTTATTGTTGAACTTATTGGGATTTAATTCTTACTATATTTTCATGTCATGTTTAGAAAATTAGTTATGCAGATTTTTCTATGGCTCTGGCTTTTAGTGTATGTTGGATCAAGTTACTTTATGTTGGGTAGATCCCAGAATCAAATAATATGTTTGTGGTCGAGTTGGTTCAGATCCCGGTGAAGGTGCAACCACCTGCACTTATATCTCCGGAATTGGTCAACCAGAATAAATAAGATGTAGTTATTTATGTGTTTGATTTTTGTTGTAAGTACATTTTGATTAATGACGTGTATGTGAACTCTATATCGTATAATAAATAATAAAAAAAGAGAGGTTGTTACAAGTATAATGTTGAAGAATTTAATATTAAGTTTCTATAGGAAAACTAAACTTAAGTGAGGAAAAGAGAATGACTACTTATGTTAAGATGGCTACCTACTAAAAATGGGTCGCTCAATACTGTAATAGATAATTAAAGAAGTATACCTTTGAAAAGGAAGACCTAGTGCTAAGGAATGCATTCTATAACCAAGATAACTCGAGCGAAGGTGAGCTAGCCCCAAAATGGTAAGGGTCTTACCAAGTAAGGGAGGTCATAATAGGTAGGGAGTAAAAGTAGGGGTATACATTTGTTCGGTCTAGTCCATTTTTTAGGCTCAACCAAACTAATTACTAAAAAGTATAAAAAAATTTAGACCTATCAGTTTGTTTTAAATCAAGAGAATCAAACCAAACCGAACCAATTGGTAATTGATTTGGTTTGGTTCAATCCATTGGATTTTTTCTTTTTTCTTTTGTCTACATAGCTTAATTGGAACTTTTTTTCGTTCTCTCCTTTTTCCTTTTTTTCTTCTTCTTTCTGTAATTCCTTTCTTCTAACCCTTTTATTATAGACTCAAATTCAATTTCACTCAACAAAAAAAATCTACTTAAATCTCTATGTTCCACAAATGTGAAGCTTAGACCTCTTTAATCATGGGAGAAATTCTTAGAGAATCAAGAATATATACCTTCATGATGTACCCACAAGTTCGAGTAGCATGGTCTAGGATCATGGATTATATCCTTTGCAACACAAGGTAGATTCAAAATGGTTTTGAATCTATTGATTTTGATGTAAATAATTTTCTCCCTTATTTGGCAGAAAGGCTATGAGATGAGAATGAAAAGTTTAGTATCAAGGCTTAGAAAAACATCTTCGGGTTAACCTAAATGGAGACTTCTTTTTGTGATTATTGCATAATTCAATTGCTAAAGAGAAACATCAATTCAAAGTCTAACCTTTTGCTAATAAAAAAAATCAAAATCACACAAAATCAAACAAAATTCAAATGACAAAAAAGGGGATGTGAAGGACATAATCAAAAATGGAACAAAAAATAGAGCCAAATAAGGAACAAAGAGTGAGTATAGAGATCCAAACTAAAGAAGGAAAAATGAACTAGCTTGAAGATAAGCTCTAATGTTGAGGTTAGTTGGATCATCTCGAACGTGGAGTGGAGACAAATCGGAGAGGAGATACAAGAATTGAGCTGCAAGCAATACTACAAAATGAAACTTATGCACTATAGAAAGAGCCGTTGAATATTTAATATTATATATATATATATATATATATATATATATATATATATATATATATATATATTATATAATCGATTGGTTGAGTTGAGAGTTTTTTTGAGCCAAACAGTTTTCTCTAACAAAAAATTGATCTAAATCGTTTCTTATTGGTTTTTTTGGGTTTTGCCTTGTTTTGGTTTTGTTTAATTCGGAACAGTTTTGTACACCCTTAAGTAAAAGTGAAAAAAAATCTTAAGACTGAGATGTATCAAGATTAAAGATATAACGACATATGGTAGCAGAGTTAAGTGATAAATCTAGTAATTAGTTAAAGGGGAAAGGTGAATGAATAGACTTTTCTTTTGCAAAAATATTTAAATTTTATGTATGTATTATGGAAACAATCTATAAACTAAGCAAAAAATGTAGTGGGTGCAAATCCCTTCTTTAGTTGATCCCACGCTGAGGGATGATATCCCAAAGTAGGGCAAATCCCCTCATTAACAAAGTTAGGATCATCCCCTTCTTGATCGAGTATTTGTAACAATTAGGTAAAGGGTAAATCCTTTGACTAAACCTTAAAAAAGGAGAATCTCAAAATAGCAAACAAATGAAAAAGCATTTTTAGCTTTTACTATTACCTAAATTAAGAAGCAATCATCTGATTTCCTATAATGACTAATTAATGAACAATTCTAACGTCAAGTAATATATAAGTTAACAAATGATTTCTTATTGGTTTTTATTTTTCTTTTTCACGAAATCAAAATTAATGTGCTAATTAAGATTAATCGATTGTGAAGTTTTCTTTTTTCACAATTAAGAGGCAGACGATGAAACTATTATAGCAATAAAGAAAATAATTTCTTCCATTGATTAAAAAAATTGCCGAAGGGATACCCTTAATAAAAAAACAAATTAAAAAAAGGAAGATCAAATGAAGGAAGGGGAATAAAGAATTAGCAATTAATTATAAAAGGTTACAACAAGATAATCCTATTTTATAAGGGTTTTGTTAGCCATGGATATTGGATAAGGTTGAGCAAAAGGTTCAATGATAGGAGCAATGACAGAATCAAGAAAATCAAGTTTAACATTAGGAGGAGGACCATCCTGGATGATTCAACTGCAACATACTTGAAAAATTCCATAATCAACCTATTTAAAAGCACCTTGTAAGGGTCCAACCCCTTATTAACAGTTAGTAGATTGTTATTCAAAATAAAAATCTAGTGTAAAATCCCTAGAGTTTGAATCTAAAGCCTTTCTTTTGGGCTTCTTCCAAGTTTGGGTCATTACGGGCTTATATGTCTACATGCCTTATAGGCCCAGCTTTGATCTCAAATTAAGCTTCCTTTATGGTTTTAAGACATGTCATCTTGTTGCCTTGTGAATTAAGTAAAAGAAGACACTTTCCTAATCTTATATTTGGTAAGAAATGAAAAAGGAAAGTTTTAGGGTTTAAAGACTTACTTTCCTTTTTCAAAGCAAGTTTATAGGCTACTTGCCTTTTATGAGAAATAAAATGTTAAAGTGGTAAGCCTTACTTTCATTTTTCAAAGTTAGCTTAAAGCCTTTATGCATTTTACAAGAAAGGAAAGTCCTGTAGTATGTCTTACTTTCCTTTTATAAATAATCTTAAAGACTACTTGCTTTTTATGGGCAAGAAAAGTTTTGCTTTTACAAAGTAAGCTTAAAAGTCACCTTTTATTGAGAAAAAGAAAAGTTGTCATAATCTTTCTCCTTCTTCATGCCACCTGTTGTTATTTTAATTAAAACTTGCAAGCGTACAAATATATTAGAGTATAAATTTAGTGGTATGAGAGATCAATCTCACAAGGATTGCCAATTGAAAGAAAATTTAAATTAGACCCAAAATAAATATTTCTAACCTAGTTGTCAGAATATTTATTTTGTGAGAATAGTACTGAATAGAGTATGCAAAGAACTAAAATACTAAAATAAAATAGAAGTGTATTCAAAGTAAAGAAACATGCTAAGATTAGGGGATTCAATCTTGGTATATTAAATTAAAATAAATTTTAACTCTTTTATTACTCAAATGGAATCCTCACATAAATGAGGTTCATTCGGAAGATATGTAACAATAAATAACTCTTGTAAAATGGATTCAAGTATACACCGTGTCAATCATTATATTGTCTACAATAAATTAAGAATAATTCAAGCATTTATTGTGCCAAAGATTGTCTACATTGTATCAAGATTCACACTTTACGAAATTAAAAATGAAAAGATGTAAAAGGAAGAAAAACATAACAATAGATAGGTGGTAGAGTCAGTAAAAAATAAAATAACAAGAAAATAAATAAGAGAGGGGCAACAAATCCATCCTATAAGAAAGTAAATAACAAGAAAATAAATAAGAGAGGGACAATAAAGCCATCCTATAAGAAAGTAAATAACAAGAAAATAAATAAGAGAGGGACAATAAAGCCATCCTTTAAAAAATTAAATAACAAAAAAATAAATAACAGAGGGGCAACAAAATCATCATCTAAGAAAGTAAATAATAAATAAATAAATAATTGAGAGGCGCATAATCGTCCCCTAAAAAAAATAATAAGAAAATAATAACAGAGAAAATAACAACAGAGAGGCGATAAATTCATCCTCTAAAAACATAACAAGAAAATAAATAACAGAGGGGCGATAAAGTCATCCTCTAAGAAAGAAAATAACAAGAAAATAAATAAGAAGATAAATACAACATCAAATATAAACATTAAAATTAAGAGTTAGATAAATTATTATTTTCATACCAAGAGTTTCACCGTTTCACCTTAGCATTAGGAGATTAGTTCTTCATAATCAAGGTAAGAAAGCAAAATAAAAGATGAAGAAGCATGATAAAATTTATGAAAGAAAGTAAAGATACAAAATGTTTAAAGAGAGAAAAACATTACAAACGCTTAGAACTCCAACAAAACTTTCTCAAACTCACTCTCCAGCTTTTCTCCTCCTCTCTGACTCACAAGATGTCTCTATTTATAGACACAACAAGGAGAGTAGGTGAAAAAGATGGTGGATAGCAAATTGCACTAAAGTTGACAAGTCGTGTTGTATTATGTGCACCGAAAGTCATCATGAGATATCTCCTTGATATCCAACAAATCTACTAATCCCATCAGCATAAAAGTTATATATATTGTTATAATATTTCCAGCCATATAAGTTAGAGAAAAATTGGCCATGTCTTTTGTGATTTATGGCCAAAATACTAGAGCAAGGTAGGGCTGAACTGTAGCAATAAATATGATCTATTCTGGCCCAATTTTGGCCCTTTTAATATTTGAATTTGTTGACCACTTGAACATAAAAGTTTTAGAAAATTGTATCTTCTATTCACCTACCAAATTTTGTACACATTGAATATGTATTTTCTAAAATAAGGCCTAAATACTACAATAAAGTTAGGCTGGAATGTAACAGTAAACATGTTCTATTTTAACCCAATTTTGACCTTTTTAATGTCCAAATTTTGCTGATCACATAAACAAGACAGTTGTATGAAATTGTGTCTGCTATTCATCTATCAAATTTTGTACATAATATATGTTGTATGTGTTTTATAATTAACCGCAGGTGCACGGCATAGCTGTAGTTAGTCCGGCAAGTACGGGTTGTGTCTCACATAGAACAATGTCAACTACTAGAATTTCACAAAATATGCTATCTAAATTGATGTAATTCGCTGGAGGTTTGTCATAATTAAATAAGTAAAGATAATCAATTAAACAAAAGTCTAGGGTTACGGTTCACCACACTTATGATATTCAACATCCAACTTGTACCTCTAATTGCAATTATCTAGGTTATTGGGGATGGTTTAGCCTTAATTAACTAGAAACCTCTTTCAAGCGTTACTAATCATACCTAGGTTAATCCAATTGTCTACTTTCGTGGTTCTTAATTCAAACTAAGTCCATTAAGTTCTATGCCAACCATGGAATACAATTAATCGGTTTTCTCGTGCCCATTAATTGATTCAATCCTAGAGAATCTTAAACTACTTTCGTGATTAAGATATCCCTAATTAACTATTAGGTTCCGGTATTAATCTTCACATTTCAGTCCATCAATTAATATCCTAAGACGTGATAAATATTGGCCAAACATTCATCAACTCCTATAACCGATGCATAATAGCTAATCCTAATTAACCATAGATAATACAATTAGGGTTCCATTAATTCAATTCAACATAGTATCATCATATCATAATTGGGTTTACCGAAACCCTAGATCAAAACTACTCAAGTATAATAGAAAAAGAAACTAAAATCAAATTCATTAAACAAATCATAATTGTTCAATACAAACCAAGAGAATGGAGTAGAAGTAAGGATGAAGAGATAAAACCTGGATGCTGAATGTAACTATGAAATACAAAGCTTGAATCAATGTCAAATCTACTCTAAGAACATAAATTGAACTTTAATCCTACTATAAACCTAATCCTAAGGTGTTTCCTAAGCCTAAAATTGAGTAAAAATAAGCCCTAATGCATCTCCCCTCGTTTGGCTGTGTATCCCCTTCGATATATATCAGTTTGGGCGGCCAAAACCTTAAAAAATACGGTGTTCGTAGACTCGCAGCACGACCGTGTCCCAGGACACGGCCTGGCCGTGCTTCGGGCAGGTTTCTGGGATTTACTGCAGCTTCTTGCACAGAACACGGCTTGGCCATGTTGGGGGCTGCCAAAGTGATTTCTTCATGATTTTTGGTGGGCTTCCTCCTTGCTTCTTCCTCATCTTGTTCCAAGTCCTTTTGGCTCTTTCCATGATTATTTTTTTCTTGCTTCTTGGCCTCTTTTGCTCTCCTGCAAGCATAAAAACAACCAAAGCAGTATCCAAAGCAAAGCATAACCAAAAGCAGGGAAATGACCACAAGTTTACATGAATTAGGGGATAGAATATAGCCATTAAGTACTCAAAATTCCCCTTTATCAATATATACGTATTTTCTAAGATACGACCAAAATACAGCAATAAGATCAAGTTGAAAAGCAAGCAGCAAACAGAATTTTAACATTAGGTGTTCTACTTTAAATCTTTATGTTTCAATTCTTTTAGAAATGTGATCATAAATCAAGATTGAATTGATGAATATATCCATTAGGATGTGTCTCAGGAGTCAAAAAGATAATGTTCCTTACTCAGCAATTCTCAATGAATTTATTTTGTTTGATTGATTTATAGACATCATTTCCAAATAACCATAATTTAACTTTGATTCCTCTAATTGAGTCCATTTTCTATTCTTTTCTCCATCTATAAAAAATACACAAAACTAAAGACAAATAAGGGAGATAAATGCTTAATTAAGGCAAAAATATAGGATGAAAATATTTAATTTATGAGTATAAAACTTACTCATCAAATATCCCCAAACTTAATCTTTTATTTGTCTTTAAGCAAAAAACACAAACTTTAAAATTCAAAAGATGAGTGAGTGATGAGTTGTTTTTTGTTTACTAAGCATTCCTCAAGGATTTAAAATATGCAACCAAGGAAAATATCAGAATTCCAAGGTTATGTAGAACTTCAATTCAAATGCAACGCATAGTTTACTATTGAATCCCAAGTGTGTGTGTGATAATCTTACGATATTGGACTTTTTGCATTCAAATAAATTTATATAATCAAATATTTAAAATAGATCTCCAGATTTATGCATTTGAGACTCCATAAGCTTATTTTTTATATCACTTTCCACTGATATAGACTAATAATAATATTTAAGATCATTAGGACTTTCATTAGGCTTGTAATGCATGACATAGGTTAAAGGTGGATAAAAAGATATTAATAAAAGCTCAATTCACTCTACAACATACATGATCATTTAAGTCCTCACAAATGCTTTTGATATTATCATGTGAATTCTATCTTTAACCTTATCCTCATCCTTACGTTATTTGGTCATACTACTTTTTTTTTATGTAAACGCTCCTGAACTTATTTATTTTGGAAGTTCTATTTATTTTTCTTTTTAAACTTCTTCCATTCACCCATGAACTATAGCTTTTCAAATTATCATTCCTGTGAGTGAAAGATAAAAGTTAAAAATATTTTTGTTTAAAAGCTAGATAATAATATAGATGTACAAGAAAGGATAAATATAGGCTTAAAATGGATTACTAGGGATGGCATAATATATAGGTTGGTTTGAAAGATTCAAACGATTCCAACAATGCCTAATTCATTTCTTAAATAGAGAGTAGTTTATGATTTTGCCTCAAGTGACAATTAAATAAGTTATGGAGTCTTATGAAATCACTTAGTATATCTGAATCACATAAATCTTTTTAAATAAATAATCAAATGTAAATGATTAAGTGCTTAGGATATTAAGATTCTCAAGTAAAACATAGGTTACAATAGAGTTCAGGTTCATACATAACACTCAGAACTAATCTATTTTCCTAAGGTTACAAGCACTTTAAATCATTTTCATTATTGGTGCTAGTTTTACCTATTCCCAAAACATCACTTAGTTTTTTTTTTTGAAATCTAGGTGTTAGAATCTATATAGAGATAGGAGGCTAGACATCCAAGCCTTTTCATTTTACGAAGAACAAATACAAAACAAACAACAAAAATTAAGATATTACCTAGAAGGAGATATAGGAAAAGATGAACCTGCAGTAAACTAAACAGAAAATAAAAAATTATTTAATCAAATAAAAGGTGTTACAGATAAAGATCCAAGTCCAATTTACACTTTCTACAGTTGTCTGTCGTCTAATCTATTTGAGCTATAGCTAGATTAAAAATATGAACATATGCTTGTAATACATCAATCAACTCATCAGCATTTGAAGTCAAAATGAGAATCTGTCGTGCTGAGTGTGAGATAATATATTGTTCTACAGCTTGATCAAGAAAAGACAACAAACTATCAAAAAAATGGTTAACATTCAATAGACTTATGGGTTTATAGTGGATATTCAGTTGTGTTCAGGAGATTATTTGAAAAATTTTCATACCAAAATCACTTGGTAAGGCAATAAAAGCATTAGTGTTGTTCATCATTCGAACAATACACTCATGTATGGAGGCTACCCTAAATTCTTCTCCAATTATTTTTTTGATAATGTTTGATACAGCTAGAGTTGTAGAAATAATACCAAGAACTTGGCATCCTCCTACATGTGCAGCTGTAGACACACATCCCATTAACCCACGGCTACCTCCACTATAGACTAAATGAATTTTTCTCCTAGCCAGTACAATACCCAAATTTTGTGCTGTTTTTACATACTCTCCATTTTTTTCAGGACTGGAACCACAAAAGACACAAATATTTTGAAATTAACGAAATACGATTCCTTCCATATTTGAACTCACCTTAACTTTAAGTATAAAGGTAAAGATAATAATTTGTATATTTATAGAACTTAGATAAGGGCATACTTACAATAGCTAGCAAATAAGACAACGACATAATTACAATAGCTCTGTGAGTAGGCCAGAGGATGATAGCTAAATTAAAGGTGAAAAATTCAAAAATGACAGCATGCATGCATATGTACAATAGTTATAATTGTGGCTCACATATTCTTCTGGTTTTACGTCCAATAACGGCTTAAACATCCTTTATGGGTCGAGGATATGTTTCCCATCCATTTTTCTTATAAATTGGCAAACATGGTCTTTTAACGTCAAATTCCCAAGACTGTATTGTTTTTGTTCTTTTTTAAAGGGGACCATAAACCTATAATCCTGATATGCACAAATCCACTAGGATGCGTCTTAAGAGACGTTGGACGAAAGTCATCGTCCAATGACTCCTTACTCAAGCCATTCTTAATGAATTTTATTTTATCTTCTTGATTTACATGAACCCATCCTAAAGAACGGCAATGTGTGTTGCAATTTTTACGTCCAAATTTGTAGTAGATACCCATTCTTTTAGCTCTACGTTTTTTAGCATAACTACTTTTTCCTAGACTAGGCATGTAAGAAATAAAATCATTTGCAGACTCACTTGCTAATTGTACTCTAGTTTCAATTAGCCAACGGATATCAGCAGGTATTCCCATGTTCATTATCAACCTCAATCTTTCAACCTTTGTTTTGTAAATTTTCACCAATGCATTGGGTGGAAGAGAAGGAAAATGATTTTTCAAGTTTTACAGTATGTCTTCCATTCTCAATTCAATTTTTTGTGTGAAGAAAGATCAAAAACAAAAAAACCAAGAAAACAATAGCAATTCAAAAGAAGATATTAAAAAGGGAACAAATTAATTCAAACTAAATATTAAAAAAATCTCACCTAAATAGCGTGCGCAACAACTTTTGATAAAGGAAGAAAATCAATCCTAGTAGACAAGATCACGCGAAAGTGTCTCATCTACCTCTGAGTTGCATAATTCTAAAAATGATTTTAATCTTTGGCCATTGACTTTAAACACATCACCATTTTTGGTATTTTCAATCTTTACTGTATCATGTGGGTAAACAACATGAACAATGAATGGACTTGACCACCGAGAACTTAGTTTTCTTGGATTTAGGTGTCTTTGTGACTCTTGAAATTTTGGCATTATCTTTTAAATGTATCATGTGTACTCAAATTGATGGATTAATACCCTTGATATTTGCTATTATCCATCCTATGGTTTCTCTTTGCTCACTAAGGATTCTAATGAGTTCATCTTCATGTTCATTATTTAAATTAGACGCTATGACAATAGGTAAGGTTTTAGAAGGTCCTAAAAACACATATTTCAGATAATTAGGGACATGTTTTAACTATAACTAAGGTGATTTTTCTATAGATGGCAGTAAAACAGACTCAAAAAGTGAAACTGTTATTTTTTTGGCTTCTTATTTATCAGTATCCATTAGTGTAGTGGTCTCTAATAAAGAGTTTACCTCACTAACCAAACAATCCTCATATATGTTCATGTTAACTTCACACAAATGATCTATGTCCACAGGTTGACAAGAGACATTAAAAACATTGAATTCTACAGTCATATTTCCAAAAGACAAATTCAAAATTTTATTTCGAAAATTAATGATTGCATTAGAAATTGCAAAAAATGGTCTACCCAAAATGATTGGAATTTGTGTCTCTGTATTCTCAATAGGTTTAATGTCAAGAACAATGAAATCTAAAGGAAAGTAGAATTTATTAACCTTAATGAGCACATCCTCTATGATACCTCTAGAAATTTTTGTGGACCTATCTGCTAACTAAAAGGTCACTAGTGTAGATTTCAACTTTCCTAACTCAAGTTTCTCATACACAGAGTAAGGCAACAAATTCACATTTGCTCCTAAATCAAGTAAGGCTCAGTTAATTACATGGTCACCTATAACACAAGAAATTGTAGGATAACCAAGATCTTTGTATTTGACATGAGTTTTTTTTGTTGAATTATAGAGCTCACTTGTTTAGTCAAAAATGTTTTCTTTGGAACATTGGTTTTCCTTTTTACCATGCAAAGATTTTTCAAAATTTTTGAGTAAGCAGGTACTTATTTTATAGCGTCGAGAAAAATGATGTTAATGCTAACTTGCTTAATCACCTCTAAAATGTCGCTATATTTAGTACATTTCTTATTTGTCTTAAGTTTTTGTAGGAATGGAGCTTTAGGGGCACAAGGAATATGTTCACTTTTATTATTACTTGAGTCATTAATTTATGGTTCATACTGACTCTGTTCTTTAGCTTTTAGCATGTAAGCATGATTATCAATAACCTTTTCTGATCTAAGGGTCGTCATAGAATTCACTTCCTCATTAGGATTTGTTGATGATCCTATTCAAATTGACCTTTAAGATTAAGAATAGGTTGACTGGTGAATTTTTCTTTCTCTCTCTCTCCTACAGCACTGGCTAATTGACCAAATTTGATTTCAAGCTTTAAAATAGCTTGAGTATGAGATTGTAAAATTTGTTAGGTCAATTGCATGAATTGTTGCAAGGTATCTTTCAAAGAAAGCCTTATTTGTTGTGGTACCCCGAAAGGATAAGCATATTGAGGAAGTGGAGGATATGAGTTAGAAGGGACAAATTGTTGCCCACCTTGATTCATTGAAGGTTGATTTTGCCTCCATGAAAGGTTTGGATGATTCCTCCAATTTAGATTATATGTAGGTGCAAACGGGATGTCTAGTGATTTTTCATAAGATTGAAGAGAATTAACTTGCTCAGAGAATGCTTCTTGGTAAGCTGGTATGGATGGACAAGATTGTGTAATGTGAGAGGTACTAGAACATAAGGCACATGCCTCTATCCTAGTATTAGTAGAAGGGTTCAAAGTGTGGCTTAAAATTAAAGCTCCGACCTTTCTAGTTATACTAGTTAAGGCAATTCTCACATCTGTGTCATCATTCACTTCATAAATTCCTCTATTTTTTTTTGTGTTTAAGACTTATTATCTTTGGGATCAATGCAGTTCCAATGTTCAAAATTTTCAGATAAAGATCTTAAGGATTCCTAAGCTTCTCCCTCATTCAATTGTAAAAATCTCTCACCATGCATGCTTTGGATCATTTGACACTTTAATGAAATTAAATCATCATAGAAATATTTCACCAATCTCCAAGTTTCAAAACCATGATAAAAACATTTCAAAATAAGATAATTAAATCTTTCCCAATATTCAAAAAATTGTTCACCCTCTTTTTGAAAAAAATCAGAAATTTTTCTCCTAAGGGCGTCAGTTTTAGACATGGAAAATTTGTTTGCCAGAAACTTATTTACCAATTGGTTCTAATTAGTAATAGTTGCTGTAAGAATGGAGTTCAAACAGGTTTTAACTTTATCTTTTAATGAAAATAGAAATATTCTAAGCCTAATTGACTTATAATTGAAATTTTGAAAGCGAAATGTTGAACAAATTTCAACAAATTCCTTTACATGCAAGTATGGATCTTCTCTTTTTAAACCATAAAATAATGATTAAAGTTAGAGTATGGTTGGTTTGAGTTCAAAGTGAATTGCAGTAGTTTGTGGCAAAACTATACAAGATGAAATATTGGCTATGACAGGTGAGAAGTGTTCTATAAGAGTTTTTTCATGCAAAACTTGTTCTTCCATTTTTAATGGTGATCCAGCAAAATCTAATGTTCTAATTTTAAAATCAATAGGTGATCTTAAACTTTTTCTATCCAAACACTGATCTTTATCATGTTTCCAAGCATACATAAATTAAAAGAAAAATTATAAACAAATATTTCTAATAACACAATTACAAAATAGGGTAATTTTACAACTTAATAACATATATATACAATGTTAACAAGTAACAAAATGCAAATATAACAAAAAGAAAAAAAAATCAAAAAAGTATGCAGCAAAGAATTTTTTTTTAATATTTTTATTTTGAGTGTTAGTAATAGTGGGTGATATTCAATTAGTGGATTCCTATGAAAGTGTGGAGGAGTCACAATAGTCTCATTGAAAATTTATACTTCTTAGGCATTTTTGTCCTTGTTGTCAGAATCAACTAAATTTACACACCCAAATTACCACACAAATTTTTAATAAATACTTTTTTCACAAAGAAAATTTTCTATCCAAAGAATAAATAAATATTCTCAATAATAACTAGTGGAAGAATTATACTTACCTAGATCTAATCAACTTTTTTGTCACAATCCCCGGTAAAGGCGTCAAACACTTGTTGTTTTAATTAAAACTCGCAAGCGTATGAATTTATTGGAATATAGATTTTGTGGTATGCGAGGTCGATCCCACAATGATTGCCAATTGAGATAAAATTTAATTTAGACCAAAAATAAATATTTCTAACCTAGTTGCCATAATGTTTATTTTGTAAGAAGAGTACTGAACAGAGTATGTAAAGAACTAAAATACTTAAATTAAATAGGAATATATTCAAAGTAAAGAAACATGTTAAAATTAGGGGATTCACTCTTGGTATATCAAATTAAAATAAATTTTAACTCTTGTCATCTTTGACATTTTTCATTTAAATATTTTTTAAAAAAATCAATTTAATTAATTATAATATATATTTTTTGTAAAAGCCGCTTGAAATTATTTATTTTATAAATCAATTCCTTATTTTTTTTAATGAAATTATATTACTCTCATTTGTAATTTGCAAGAAGCAAGTAAAGAAAATTGTAATATATAATAATAATAATAAATACAAGGGAAAAAAAGATAGCACAAATATAAGTGAACGTTCTCTTTTATTATAGATAATGTTATGAAATCATTTATTATTATGGATACCCATTTGGTTTTTCAACTCCCAAAATTGTTACTATTATTCCTCAACTCTAAAATTTTTTAAAATTAACATTATCAATCTTCTTGTAGGAGGTGAGGTGGGTTCAATCCCTCAACTCTAAAATTTTTTTAAAAATTTTAACCTTCAACTATCTCTAATAAGAAGAAAAAAAATTATTGTAATGAGTGTATAAAGATTAATTTTTGACCCATACAACTTACAAATTGTAGAAAACGGCTTTTGTAAATTTATCTTTTGTATACAAACTAATTAGGGTAAACATATATTTTATCTCCCTAAACTGTAACCTAATTTCAATTTTAGTATATCAACTTTAAAAACATAATAAAACAACTCTTCGATCTTTCACAAAAAGTAAAAATATTCAATTTTTGTAGTATCTATCGTTTCAATTACATTGGAGGAGTTCAAAATCTTCTACTTTAATACCTATATATAAGTTTTGTTATGATTTTTGTTTCCTTTTCCACGTACCATAAACTAAATTCAAAAAGCTCCCAAAAACTGAAGTTATTTCCTTGAAGATTGAGTGTGATTAAATGCTATGGGGCTGAACTTTGGGTGAAAAATAGGGAAAATGAGGGCATATCACGCAAACATGTTTATCGCGTATAATTGAATGTTAAATATTACAAAGATATAAATATTTTCATTTTTTGTGAAATATTGTGGTATGTTTTAAAGTTGATACACAAATTATAATTAAGAGAAGTAAAATATATTTTGTCCAATTAACTATACTATCGCAATTTGGATCTCCTTGATCCAAGTAAAGAATGCCACTGAAAATTTTTGATATGTACATACTTTTAGAAGAGTTAGAAAGAGTGTTCCCCTCTCTCTCATAAAACCTAGTGCCACAGCAGAGCACAAGCTGTGGTGAGACTGTTGCCAATGGTAAACCCCCCTCTTTCTCTCTTAGATTTGAGTTTTCTTTTTTTATGGAAGCTTATTCCTTCATTTAGAGATTTTTTTCTTCCATATAGAAGTCTTTTTCTTCATTTACAATTTTTTTTTCTTAAGGGAAGTTTTCCCTAAAAGAAATTTGGTGTTAATCAATCTTTTGAAAAATCTACAATCAACTCTCCAAATCTATAATATTTCAAATTTGGAAGAAATAATCATACTTAAGAGGCTCAATCTTCAAAGATAATTGAAAGGTGTATAATTTCTCCTTGAAATACTTTTTTTTTCTTCTTTTGAAAACTCTAGTCAACTGTATTTTGGTGAAGTTTGTTGTAAGCTTTCTATATTGTTAATTAGTAGTAATTAGGAGGTGTGTTACTTTTTGATCTATAATTTATGTCTAATCTTCAAGAGTGAATCTTGATCGGTAATATTTTTTTATTGTACCTTATTAAGACTTCTATAAATTACATGTTTTTATATTTGTTTGATAAATGAAATGATCTTTGATCTGTCACAAAAAAAGAGGATACCTTCATAAGATGGAAGACATGGCAAATACTTTACCTCCATATTTTCTCATAATTACTAAAATATCACAACAGAAAATTAAGCAATGATTTACATCGAACGAGTTTTTACCTTTTAAGTGTAAAAGTATGAAATAAAATTCATTGGAAAATAATCTCAATAAAGTATATATCATCCCGAGCCAAGCTTCAAACTTTAACCTTTTTTTTATAAAGAAATTGTGTTTAATATTTTTAAAAATTGGAAAAAAATAAAATTGGCTACCTTCTCTCTTTAGATTCTTAATAATATAAATAACTCAGGATAGAAGAAGACTATAAAACACTTAACTTATAGCAAATATTAACAAGTGTGTTACATCTCCTTTATTGTTTTGTTTTTTGATATTAAACTATTTCTTTCTTCTAAAATTTTAGCTATCATCTTCAATTTTCTTACCAATAGCCACTTTTTAACACTTTCTTTGATGTTTTTATAAGGTTGGTTATGTTATTTAAAATTTTATAAAACTCTTTTCTGATGTATTGAAATATTTTTCTCTTATTTCTATTTCAATGAAATAAAATAATCTATGTTGGAAAAAAATGATTTTTTTTTAATTTAAACAGGCAAAACAATATGATTTTTTTTTTACCACATCTTTTTCAGCATACTAACATAATTTTGGGCCTCATAAAGAAAAGGCATACAAAGGAAAACTGATATATATATATATATATATATATATATATATATATATATATATATATATATATATATATATATATATATATATATATATATATATATATATATATATATATATATATATATATATATATATATATATATATATATATATATATATATATATATATATAATGGGCTTCTGCCTTGAATAAATAGTAACTTAAGAGTGCTTCCCCCATTATTACAGCCCATGCACATACATCCACTTTCTAGTTATTACCAAAAAATAAATTGATTCTGCTTGACTAATCTTATTCTTGCCAAAGTAAACTTATATAATAATAAAGAAAAATATTTAGAACCTTTGGTTTTATTGTTTCTACAAAATGAGTTGTGATATGCTTTTCATTTCGTAAAAATTCTAAAATAATGACTAAAAGTAGCTAAAATAATCTCATAATTATTAATGGTAAAACTCATAAACATTGCTCAATAAAGTAATATTTATATCAATTTAATTTGAAAACTACAATGAATAAGTTTTTAATTTTACAAAGAAAACATATTTTTGAATAATGAAAACTTACAAAAAAAATAGAAAATAAAAATGATTTTGAAAATCAAACGCATAATAATCAATTACCTTAAGCTTTATTTGATGTGTTGTATACGAAAGGACCTGAGTGTACAAGTAACTCTAGTTAGATAGTATTATATAAGTTATCTATTGGGTATTTTTTGTACTATCAAGTGTTTTTTGAACTAACATAAAAGATATAATATATTATAATTATGTGCTTACTCATAAATAAAAATTTTAAATATATAAATAATTTCAATATTATAACGTGATAATAGTATTTGCAATGACGACAATGACACTATTGTAGTTGGAGTGCAAGACGACAATAGTAGTAATAGTAATGACGGTGACAAAAATGTAGCAAATAACGAGGATGATAGCAATGTTAGAAACAATGACAATGATTATAGGTGGTGATAATGCTGACTATATAATGTTAAATTGACAGAATTTGTTTGGGATTCCGCATTCATTATATATATATATATATATATATATATATATCGAAGTCCAAGTTTAAGTCTTATTAAAAACTGTGCTTAACGTAGTTATATATTTGGTATAATAATTTTATGTAGACGAATTCACTTAAAAAAAAAAATGATATATTCACATTTTTTGAGATTGTGAAAATTGAAATAATTTTTTTTTAAAATTTATACCATACCCCTCAAGGTTTTTTAAAAAATAACACTAATATATCTTATTTTAAATTTTTATAAGCAATAATTTGATCTTTTAATAATTTATTTTTCATTGAATTAAACTATTTATGATTGATTATTAGTTTCTAGAAAGATTAACAATTTTGTTATTGGAAGAGAGATTTTTCATATAAATTAAAATTAAGAAGTATTAGTATAATTTTTAAAAATTCTAAAAAAATAAATATAATTTACTCAACAAATTTTATAAAACTTAAAATGATGTTAAACATGACTTCCATCTATATATAGCAAAATTCAGATCATATAAGACCAAATTTTGATTACAATATTTTTTAAAGCGTTTGATATTAGACATTTTTTTTAATAAAAATATAACATATCCTTCAGAAAAATTCCTCCGCATGTTAATTGAATCGAAGAAACTCACAGTTATATAGTCCATTTATCAATTTCTTGATGAATCCATTATGCAAGTACTCATGCAATTTTTAGCATTTAATGCATTATAATTGTTATAATGCTTTTTTTAATGTTAATATAGTAAAAACACTAGCATTATTTTCAATCCATTTTAAAAGTTACAGCTGACCACAATTCGATTGCAATCATTTATGTTAATATGGCTTTCACCCTTTAATTTTTTTTTTGGATAATTTATTTTTTTATTAATAAAAAAATATTTTTTATTCATTACTTTTCAATAAATCAATAGCTATAATTAGGCACTATATAATAATCACTTTATATATAATGATTAATTTTTAATAAAAATTATTTAAAGAATAATTGATACTTTTATTTGTTAAAATAAATAAATTAAAAATGAATTATTACATGTCACACACACACACACACACACACAATATATATATATATATATATATATATATATATATATATATATTGTGTTTAACTATAATTATAATGTTGCATAATTAAGTAATTTTATTTTAAAAAGTATAGAAATAACTCTTGCACAACAAGTTTATACGAGATATAGAAAATTTAAACCCACCGAACAGTATATAAAATTTTAAAATGTTTTCATTTAAAATATATAAAAATTTACTTAAATACAAAAAGAGCCATATGTAGGTGTAAGAAATTTTTATATTTACAAGTTATTTTTTTTTGGGGAAGAAATTAGAAATCAATAAGAAGGAAAACAAATGATAATTATGAAAATGTTAAAATGAAGGACTTGAATTATGGGATTTTATTAATGCTAATCATTTTGGATTATGCAAAAAAATTAATATATAAAGTCCTATTTTAGTCTTTAGATTTGTAGTGAAATTCAATTTAGCTTTTAAAATTATTTTTGATTCAAATACATTCTTTCATAAATGCCCAATTTTAGCATCCAAAACTAACTTTGTTAAAAAAATTAACGAACAATATTGATCTAAACACATGTGGTATCTAATTACCAAATTGTCATTTCAAATAGTTGAATTAGTAAAAAAAAATTTCAATTGTTCTGATGCTAATGTGTCTATCATAGACACCACTGCACATTCTTCTTCTTCACTGGCAAACTTCATGGTCTGGAGCACATTGAATGTAACCTGCTCGTCCTGGACTGTCATGTTTAATTCACCCTTCTGAACATCAATCAGTGTCCGGCCAGTTGCTAGGAATGGTCTGCCCAATATAATTGGTACCTCTGCATCAGCTTCATAGTCCAAAATTATGAAGTCTACTGTGAAGATGAACTTATCCACCTTAACCAGGACATCCTCTATTTTTCCCTCTGGATGGGCAATGGATCTATCTGCCAATTGTAGTGTGACCGTGGTAGGTCGAGCTTCTCCAATTCCTAGCTTTTTAAAGATGGCCATTAGCATAAGGTTGATGCTTGCTCCCAAATCACAAAGTGCCTTGCCAAAATACTGGTTCCCGATTGAACAAGGTATGGTGAAACTGCCTGGATCCTTAAGTTTGGGTTGCAACTTATTTTGTAGCACAGCACTGCATTCTCTTGTGAGAGCAACAGTCTCAAACTCACCAAATCTCCTCTTCTTGGTCAAGATGTCCTTCATGAATTTCACATAATTCGGCATCTGCTCCAGTGCTTCCACCAGAGGAATGTTGATGTGTAGCTGTTTCAGGACATCTAGGAACCTTCTAAATTGCTGGTCATTCTGCTGCTTCTGAAATCTCTGAGGGAAAGAGGGAGGTAGTTTGGTTTGCTGCATGCCTTGCTGCGGCAAAGTTGCCGGCTTTTGCTGCGGCATGGCTGCAGCATTTTCTCCAGAGATGGTGTCCTCCTTGCTTACCTCCTCCTCTTGCTTCTTCTTGTCTTTTTTGTTCTCCAGGGGTACAGTGGAGTCTGTCTGGTCTTGCCCTCTTGCTTTTGGTGATTCCACCATCTTCCCACTCCTCAGGGCTATAGCCTTGCAATGCTCTTTCCCTTCTCTCCTAGGGACTTCAGTATTACTAGGAAGTGTCCCTGGGGGTCTGCTTTTTAGTTTATTGGCAAGCTGCCCCACTTGAGTTTTCAGATTCCGCAATGAGGCTGCTTGACTCTGGATTAGAGCATCATTCCTTGCCATATATTCCTTCAGCAGGGATTCCAGTGAAGTGTGGGCTTCCTGAGGCTGTTGTCTTTGCTGCTGGAAGCCTGGTGGACCCTGTGGTCTTTGTGGGGCAGAGTTGCTCCTTTTTCTTGTACCATAGTTACTCCAGGAGAAATTGGGGTGTTGCCTCCATCCTGGGTTATATGTGTTGGAGTAAGGGTTGTTATTGCGATTCATATTACCCACGAAACACACTGATTCTGGGTTTGAGGGATAAGCTTCAAATAGATGAGGTCCATTGCATAGTACACAAGATGGTCCAGTTTCCTGGACTGTTCTGGGTTTGAGGGATAAGCTTCAAATAGATGAGGTCCATTGCATAGTACACAAGATGGTCTAGTTTCCTGGACTGCATTGGCTGCTTGAGTGCGAGCAATTTGTTGGCTTTTCAAGACATTAACTAGTGAAGCTAACTGGGCTGTGAGAGAAGTCACTTCACTTACTTCGTGCATGCCTGCTGCTTTCTTTCCAGTTGAAACTCTGTCCATTGGCCATTGATAGTTGTTACTGGCCATTCTTTCAAGCAACTCATGTGCTTCATTATACGTCTTGGACAAGAGTGCCCCATTAGCTGCTGCATCCACTATGGTACGGGTTTGGGCATTGAGGCTATTGTAAAAGGTCTCCATCTGAATGCAGTAAGGAATTCCATGATGGGGGCATCTCCGTAATAGCTCTTTATACCTCTCCCGGGTCTCATACAAAGATTCACCTTCTAATTGCTGGAAAAAGGTGATGTCATTTCTTAATCTGGCATTCTTGGTGGGCGGGAAGTATTTCAGCAGAAATGTTTCTGCCAAATCACTCCAGTTAGCGATAGAGTCAGGTGGCAGAGAGTTCAACCATGCTCTTGCTCGGTCTCTTAATGAATAAGGGAACAGCTTTAGCCTGAGCACTTCTTCTGTTACCCCATTCATTTTGAAAGCATCCGTGACTTCCATGAACACTCTTAAGTGAAGGTGAGGGTCCTCAATGGGCATGCCACTGAATTGCCCTGCAGTTTGCAGCATCTAGAACATTATTGGTTTGAGCTCAAAATGTAAAGCCTCGATCTCTGGTCTCACAATGCTCGGGTTCAACCCATTCAGGTTTGGTTGAACATAAGCATTTAAGACCCTATCTCTATCGTCCATGTTGTCTGCTCCATTCTAATTAGCCATCTCTACCTGCTGCTAGTGTGTTAACTGTCCTCTTCTTCTTCTTCTCAAAAGTGTTCTTTCTATCTCTGGATCTAAAGGCAGAAGTTCTCTGTCATCTCGGCTCATGCACTGTGTTACCTGCTCAACAAGACACCAGAGTAAAAAGAAATACAACAAAGCAATACTTCACATAGTTGGGTATCTAAAAATAATTTTTAAGTTGACACTCCCCGGCAACAGCGCCAAAAACTTGTAAGTGTGTGATTCATGCAAGATGAATACAATGTCAGGACGCAAGTGCACATGTCGTGTCCAAGTAATAAAGTGATGAGTGAATATCGTCCCACGAGGAGTGAACTAAAACTGTTTAGAGACTCTTGTTGTATGAATACTGTAGCAACGTTAAGATGTTTCACAAAATTGGAATAGAAGTGGGTTGACTGACTTTAACTATAACTAAAATAAAGAGTAACAGGAAATAGAAGGGGAAACTGTATTGGGAGAACTAGGGTTGCTCATGGTTGTCATGGACTACAGCACTCATATATGCTCTAGGCTTTGCTGCAGCAATTGTTCTGAGTGCCAAATTCAGTCTTGAATGGAGCCTTCCCAGACTGCCATTTCTTACAATTCCAAGGTTCAGACTCGTATTCCTGCATCAGTCCTTCACTCGAAATTGTACATGAAGTTCATTATGGGACTAATGGGGTACCCGTATATCCCTACATGAGGTAACCCTTAACATTTAACTTTTTCCCAGCCTCCATTACCCTTCCAGTTGAATGGTGGCCTTGGTTTTCTTTCTCCAAACTTTTGTTATTAAGGAAAGAAAAAGTAACAGGAAACACAATTGAATGGTGAACAACAACTGTAACAAAATGGATTAACAATAAAAATGTGCTCAGTTCATTACAACTCTTGTGCAACCCCAGCTGGAAACTAGCTAAGCCTCATGGGTACACTGGTTACAAAAATCCCCAAAAAACTGGGATGCATCCTAAGGGATATATATAAAATTACAAGTGCAGTTCTTCCCTTTTTCGATAAAACTGTAAAAACAACAACAGAGATCAAAACTCTTTTCTAAAATATCACTATATCCCTTCATGCTGCACCTCCCGGTGTTAGCAGCATTATAGGCTATGGCGTTCTTTTCTTCCAATTCTCTCCTCTTCCTCCTGTCTCTCTCCGCTCTCCCTATAGCTGCTTTATGGCCTTTTATAGGCAGCCTTTGTGGTCCCAGTAAAGTGCCCTGGATTGCTGACATTCCTTCTGCTCTGCAACCGGCGCCCTTGTTGTGCAGCTTTTTCCTCTCCACTTTCAGTAGTGGAGGTAGTCCTGTACCAGCAGCCTGTAGTGTCCCTGTTGTTGTTCCCTGCTCAATGGTGGCTGCTCCTGCTGTGCAGCTCTGCCACCTGCACCATATCAAATAGTATCAGCGTTTTGCAAGAAAGAGGGAGCAGCTTACCCACTATCACCTGGGGTTTTGCTATCATTGCTACATATGCTTACTGAAATGCTGCAGTAATGAGGTAGCTAACGTTGTATCCAGAAGAGTCATCCCATTTAATTAAATCAGGGGGGGTAAGAGTGCTTAAAACACCAGTAAAATTCAGTAAACAAACAGGACAGCACATAGAAACTATAATGAAATGCAGTTATCATATGGGATCCTCCAAATGTTTTCATAAGAACTATGTTGAAGCGTACCATGATTTTATTATCGTTCTTATAGCATTACTTATGAATTGAATATGAATATGAATTTGAACTGAGATTATTTGAAATGCGGGTCCCATATGGACGTACCTCTGAATTGTGATTTTCCATGTGACAAATTTTAAAATAAAGAGTACATCCATATGTTGACCTAAGAGGTCATAGAATGTTTTATCTGCTCATTGAGTTGTAAAAATCACTACACATGGTTGATGTGTTTTTTAGATAAAGATCCAGAGTTTGGTCCTACAGTTTCTTGATCGACTAGGTGTCGTACTTCTGTGGTGAGCTTAAATTGTTTCTGAGCTCTTAGTGTTTAAAATTGTAATATAATTGTACTTTAGAGTTGCTCTGAATGCCACAGGCAGCATCCTTACTTCTGCTGTACTTTGATATTTATAGATTTGATATATATATATGGAAATACATATCTGTAAAATAGTGTATTATACATGTTATGGAAAATATATGATCGTAAAGTATGTGTTTCACGTGCTCTAAAATTAGGGCCGTGATATCAAATTGATGGCGTTTGACCATTTCACTTTTATTTAAAAGGCTTAATACTTTAAATAACACGTATTATATCTAATTATTCAATAAAACACATTAATGAAGGATTTAGTGATGCACATATGCACATGTATAACAAATTAATAGTAGAATATATGATAAATTTAATGGAGGGACCATTTTAATTCATTTGTTAACACTATAGAGACTAAATTTATATTACAAATTATAGGAGGACTAAATTAAATATTTTTAAAAGTGAGAGATTCAAAAGTGTAATTATGCCTTATTAAAAATATGGTAAGCTCTTGAAATGCATCTTAATACATCATTAACCAAAAATACTTAGTTGAGAGATATTACTATTTATACACAATAAAATAAAAAAAGTAATTGAGAAAAAAAAATTGACCAAATCACCTGTCGCCACTTTTTTTTATTTGAAAATAAATTTTTTGTTTAAATGTAAAGTTCAACAATACTTACAATAATTGTAGATTCATGCAATTTAGACTCTTGTTTAGGTTTAAGGATATTGCATCTATACAAGATTTTAAGGATGTATCAATATTGAATTAGTACATATTAAGTATTACATAAGACAAATGAGAGAATGTTAGTTACATTGAGAAAAGAAAGTGGTCCATAATTAATTAATTTAAATTTATTAAATGCTGGTTATCTCCTTATGTGATGATGTAGTACAAGGGGGTTATGGTAACTACCCATTAGTTAAAAATAAACCTTTTGATTGGAAGAAGACTATAGAAAGAAAGAAAAATACAGAGAATTTTTTTGATATATGGGTCTTTAATCTAGCAAAAAAGCTTGTGATTGTCAATTACACATATTAAAATTTTGGATAAACTAGACAAAGTTTTCTTAATTTAGATTTATAATTTGATGCTTGTGTTTCTCAGAAATCTGATTACTATGGTTGAAGGCATGCATTTTTTAGACTTTTACTTTTAGATTATTACAAGTTATGCAAAATTTATTACTTACAGAAGTGCTCTTTCTCCTCTCTTTTTTCTTTTATTGTCAATTTTCACTTATTATGAGTGGCGCCAATTAAAAATGGGAAAATCTCATATTAATCAATATGATGATCTAAATTTTCTATAGTTTCAAACTGAGATTGCAATTGGGGTAATTATAAAAAAATACTAAAAAATAATAATTATTGCATATCATAATTAAAATTTGATACCATTGTAAACTATAGGTAATGGTTCTTGACATATTTCCCTCTCAAAGCTAACAATGTTATAAATTACAAGTTTCATATAGCCCTCCTCGTTTTGTTAAGTCATATATATAGGTTTTTTGTTTATAAGATATATAAGATCAAGGTTCTTAAAGGGAGCGAAAAAAGAATAATGAGTATAGATTGAGCTAAAAATATCAAACTTATTTCAGAATTTAGATTAACGTATTGAGAAATATCACCTCATTTTATTGGTTAGGCATGCTCATTTTAAAGCTTTTATGAATGATTTATTTATTTTATTTAGTATATATTATTGCTTAATTTGAGAAGCTATATTAGAAAGTACGTATACTAATCTTTAATCCAAAACAAGAAAACAAAAATAACCACGCACTATAAAACATAACATTTGGTTAGTAAAATCTTCATTTTTCAAGTGGCAATCTTTAAGACTAACAAGTTTGTGACTTAAGTAGTTAACAAATTTGAGTTGAGCATGTAATGACCTAAAATTAAAGAAAATTCAAAATTAAAGAAATAATTACTATAAGTTAGAGAAGAGTATTATTAGATTCAATGAGTTTGCTTATTTATTATCTAGTTATGAAGATTTACATGGAATATATGAGGATTTAAAGTTTGGAGTCAAAATGTAAATAACTAAAATTGTAAGGACATACCCCAACAATTAAAATTTTGCTAATTGGTCCCCCATATGACAGAAGAAGCATGAATCACTTAGAGTTTTCCTCATATCTCCACTTTCTTTCTCTAAATTTTTATCACTTCTGGACCTTAGATTTTCCTCCCTTACTGTATGCTTACGATTAAATTTTGGTTTCGTTTAGGAATCCTCCTAAACATTAATTTATTTAATGGTGTATATATATATATTGGTTTATCCTTGATTGTACATAAAAGCATTTAGTTTATAATCATACTAAAACATTTCTCTTTTGATTTTATGATACTCAATTTCATTATACCAGTGAAATTGATCATTTATGGGTTTCCAATGACTCATCCATGGTCTTGCAAATGTTGTTACACAAAATTTTATTTTTATGCTATATTTGCTTAGTTGGGGCAAGCCTTATCTACTTACTAGGTTATCAAACAAATTATTCATTATTTTTATGATTTTCAAATAAAGATGCAAAGTCTGGTCCAGTCTGGTCCTTCCTCCACTGCTAAGTAGACTGCTTGACTACATTTCTAGTAGGTGAGCTTATTATTTTGACTGGTTCTATATACCATATTCTAGAGTATGCTCCTAGTGCCATAAGTAGAATCCTTACTTCTGCTTTGATATTGACATATAAACATGGGTTTTTTATATTATATAAACATGGGAGAACTTATATACATATGCCTTTATTTCGGTATATCAGTCGTGTGATATGTTAAAATGTTGCATGGAAAATGTTTTGGTCATGGTTTTGTTTGCTAATCATGTTGATCATGTTCTCTTAAACTAGGAAAGTGAAAATGTTGGTATTCGAGCCTTAAGTTTTTCTGTGGCTATCAAAACAGAAGATTCTTTACTGGAATCTTAAGTATAGATATAAGTTAGACATATATATACTCCAAGTAGTGCTAAGGAATTCTATAGGATGTTAATTTTCTTTTATTCTAAGTTTGTTAATTTCTTAATATGAGATAAGTTAAATATTGTTGTATTCTAAAAGGTATTTTGTTTTGAATAGTATATGATGCTGCCAAGAACCAAAATAGTTGCCAGAGGAGTTGCAGATCATGCTCTTTTTGCTGAAGCGACTACATAATCTGCAATTCCAAGTTAGAGAGATCGTCATAGGGGTCGACCTAAAGGAAGTTCTAAGGGAAGTGCACGAGGTATAGGAACCTTTAGATAAAATGTGCAAGGCCATGTTCCTGATAGAGTACTCGAGGAAAGAGTAGTAATACCTCCCCAAGAGCCTTAAGATAGAACAGTTAAGATGATTGCTGGTATACAGAAAATTATACATAAATTAGCTAGGTTAATAGTAGAGTAAGGTAGGAAAGACTATTAACAGCCAGAGATTGCCCTTATAGCTTAAGAATAAGGCCAGTTGAACAAAAATATATGCCTATAGATATTGAAGTGATACTACTACACTTTTTGAAGTTAAAGCCTCTTATTTTTATTGGATCAGATAGTCATGAGGATCCACAGATATTTATTGATGTGATAAAGAGAATTCTTAGAGCCTTGGGGTGCTCTACTAAAAAATCAGTAGAATTGGTATCTTTTTAACTTTTAGATGTGGCTCAGGTTTGGTATGAGACTATGATACAAGGAAGAACAGTTACCTCTCAACTAATGGAGTGAGGAGAGTTTAAAGAAACATTTATGAATCATTTTCTTCCATAAATTAAAAGATATAGGCCTGCCAGAGAATTTAAAGAACTAAAATTGACACCTAATATGACAGTTACTAAGTATTACAACTATTTTACTCTATTGTCTCGATATGTACCACATCTTGTTCTGACTAAAAGAGATAGAATTAAAATATTTGTTAAAAGATTAGTACATTCGTTGTTCAAATAGGTGAATCCCTAGATTAATCAATTTCCAACCTATGCAGCAGTTGTGAATTGTGTCATAATGATTGAAACACGAGAACTGGTAAAAATTGAGGGTCAAAAAGAAAAGAAAAAGGGATTGAGATAGTGGCATTCATACTCAGTATGATCCTAAAGTGAAAGAACCTCGATTTCAAAGCCCACTGATGAGTGAGTTTTATACTCATAAATTAAATATTTTCATCTTATCTTTTGCCATAATTAAGCATAAATCTCCCTTACTTGTCTTTAGTTTTGTGTCTTTCTTACAGATGGAGAGAAGAGTAGAAAATGGACTTAATTGGAGGAATCAGAGTTAAATTATGGTTCTTTGGGAATGATGTCTATAAATCAAGCAGATAAAACAAATTCATTAAGGATGGCTGAGTAAGGAGCATTATCATATTGTCTCTTGAGACGCATCCTAATGGATATATGCACAAATGTATTCTTGATTTATGATTAAATTTCCAAAAGAACTAAAACATAAAGATTCAAGGCAAAGCACCCAATGTTGAGAATATGTTTGCTGGTTGCAGTCCAGCCCAACCTTGTTGTAGTACTTGGGCCATATCTCCGAAAATACAATCCAATATGTATGCAATTTGGTAGGTGTGTAGCTGACACAATTGGGTACAACTTTCATGTTCAAGTGGTCAGAAAATATGGACATTAAAAGGGTCAAAAGTGGGCTAGAAGAGAATCTGACTACTGCTGCAGTCCAGCTCGACTTTGCTCTAGTATTTTGACCATAACTCACACATTACGTATCCAATTTGTCCACAATTTGTCTTGACGGAAAGCTAATGAAATTTTCTACAACTTTCATGTTGATGAAGTCAGAAAATTCGGCGTCTTTCAAGACGATATTTGAGGATCAATTTTGGTACACATGATGGAATTCAAATTGTCATCTTTGTACAACTTCCTACCTAACAATTTTGACAATTACCACACCAACCACACTTAATTGTATCTATAAATAGAGGGCTTGAGGGGTGAGTTAGAGAGTTTTTGGAGAGCTTTGGATAGAGCTTGGGAAAGCTTTGTTGGAATTCTACGAACTTGTAGTGTTATTATCTCTTTAGACATATTGTATTTTTCATTTTCTTTCATAATATTATCATGTTTCTTCATCTTTCATTTCACTTTCTTGCCTTGATTATGGAGAACTAATCTCTTAATGCTAAGGTGAAAGGGTGAAACTCTTGGTATGAGAATAATAATTTATCTAACTCTCAATCTTAATGTTTATCTTTAATATTGTATTTACCTTCCTATTTCTTTTCTCATAATTATTTCTTAATGGCTGGTTTTATCATACCGCCGATTTCTTGTTATGTTATTGGCTGGTTTTATTAGACCGCCTATCTCTTATTATTTCATGGTTGGCTTTGCCACCTACTTTATTTTATTTTACTATTGGTTGGCTTTGCCACCGATTCTATTTCATTTTATTTTGTTTTGTTAATTAATTTTCTACCTTTCATTTTTTGCATAAGTTAATCTTGTAAAATGTGAATTTTGATATATTGTAGACAATCTTTGGCACAATAAATGCTTGAATCAATCTTGATTTATTGTAGACAATATAATGATTGGCACAATTTATGCTTGAATCCATTTACAAGTTATCTTTTGCATCTTTGTATTTTTAATCTTGTAAAGTGTGAACCTTGATACATTGTAGACAATTTTGGCACAATAAATACTTGAATCACTCTTGATTTATTGTAGACAATATGGTGATTGGCACAATGTACGCTTGAATCCATTTTACAAGAATGTTTTAATTATTAGAAAGGAGGTAAATATAATTCATGTATAAACAAAGTTGAGCTTAAATTAACATATCATCCGATTAGAACTTTATTCGTGTAAAGATTCTAATTGAGTAATAAAAGAGTTAAATTTATTTTTATTTGATATACCAAGAGTGGATCTCCTAACCTTAGCATGCTTCTTTACCTTGAATACATCTTCATTTAATTTCAGTATATTAGTTCTTTGTGTATTTTGTTCAATATTCCTCTCACAGAACAAGACATCGGGAACTAGGTTAGAAGTATTTATTTCCGATCTATATTAGAATTTTCTCTCAATTGGCAATCTCTGTGGGATCGACCTTGCATACCACTAGATCTATACTCCAATAGATTCGTGCACTTGCGAGTTTTAATTAAAACAACAACACCCACAACGTACCATTCAAACGAAGTCAGGTAATTCAAGTCAAGCATTAGCCAGTGGTGGAAAACAAAAAAGTGATTCAGAGAGATAATATGTCTACTAGCCAACAGGGCTCGAGATCGATTCCAGTATGTTCGATTTATGGTAAGTTATATATTGGAAAATGTTACAGAGAGATAGTCCATGCTTTAAGTATGGACAAATAGGACATATGATGAAAAATTGCCCACAATTACGAGGTTCAAGTCAAACATAAGTGTAATCAAACTCATCCCCTGTATTTATGCCAGCATAACCAACTAAAGCAGTTATAGGCTAGGTGAGTAGCAGTGGTACTAGTAGAAGATCAGGAAATCAAAGTTGAATACAAGCCTGAGTCTTTGCTTAGACATGACATGATACTCAGGCTTCAAATGTAGTGATGATAGGTACATTACTAGTATGTTCTCATAAAGCATGTGCATTATTTTATCCTAGTTATACTCATTCTTATGTGTCTCTATGTTTTGCAAAACAATTGGATGGATAGAGATCCTATCAAGTTAGATTATTCTTTTATAGTTACTACTTCATTGGGAGAGTCCTTATTGGTATATGATGTGTATAAATAATGTGAGATCTCAATAGCAAACAAGTAAACTTTTTATGGATCTGATAGGTCTAGATAAGACAAACTTTGATGTGATATTAGGAATAGATTAGTTGGCATCCTGTCATGCTACTTTGGACCTCCAACTTAAGGTGATTAAATACAATATTCCCAAATAATATTTTTTTATGATATAAGGTGATTGTCATGAGGCACCCAATAATTTAATTGTTGCTTTAGTAGCTCATAAATTATTATCAGAAGGATGTAAGGGTATTTGGAAATGGTTAAAGATGTTAATATGAAGTACACCAGTGTAGATCAAGTCCTAGTGGTTAAGGAATGTGTTTTTAGAAGAATTGATAGGACTACACCCAGAATAAGAGATTAAGTTTGGTATTGATTTACTACCTGAAACCCCACTAGTGTCTATACCTCCATATATAATGGCACCTACTGAACATAAAGAACTAAAGAAGTAGTTTCAAGACTTATTAGATAAAGGGTTTATACACCCTAGTACTTCTCCTTAGGGGGATCCAATTTTATTTGTGAAGAAGAATGATGGTTCACTACAATTATGCATAAATTACAGACAACTGAATAAAGTAACAGTACGTAACAAATATCTACTACTCCATATAGATGAGTTGTTTGATCAGTTACAAAGTGCTCAGTGTTTCTCAAATATTTATTTGAGGTCTGGATGCCATCAATGAAGGGTAAGAGAGAAAGATGTTACTAAAACTGCTTTTAAAACTCGAAATAGACACTATAAGTTTTTGGTGATTTCATTTGGTTTGACTAATGAACTAACAACATTTATGGACTTGATAAATAGAGTATTTAAACTATTTTTGAATTGGTTCGTTATTATGTTTATAGGTGACATTATGATATATTCAAAAAATTCAAAGAAATATAAACATCATTTGAGAATAGTATTCAAAACCCTAAGAAAACATTGGCTATATGCTAAGTTTTCAAAATGCGAATTTTGCCTTATTAATGTTACTTTCCTTGGGCATGTGGTTACTAAGGATGATATTCAAGTTGATCCTAAAAATGTGAAAGTAGTACAATAATGGCCACATCTTACTACAGTTATAGAGATCCGTAGTTTTCTTGAGTTAGCAAGCTATTATCATATGTTTGTTAAAGACTTCTTTCAAATTGCTGCTTCTTTGACAAGATTGAACAAGAAGGAGGCAAAGTTTAAGTGGTCAGATGACTATGAGAGAAGCTTTTAGAAACTAAAGGAATGTTTGATTACGACACCTGTTTTAGCTATTCTTTCAGGCATTGCAGGACATATAGTGTACTGTGATGCATCTAGAGTTAGATTGGGGAGTGTGCTGATACAATATGGTCGAGTCATAGCATATGCGTCTAGACAGCTTAAGCAACATGAACATAATTATCTGACTCATGATTAGAAATGGCAACAGTGATTTTTGCTTTTAAACTTTGGAAGAATTATCTGTATGGTGAACCATATGAAATTTATACAGATAATAAAAGTCTCTAGTATATTTTTCAATAAAAAGATCTTAACTTAAGAAAAATGAGATGGATAGAGTTCCTTAAAGATTATGATTGTACTATATTGTATCATTCGGGCAAGGCTAATATTATAGCATATGCATTAAGCAAGAAGTCTATGAATAGTCTAGCTCATATAATAGAGTTAAAGAGGCTATTAGTTAAAGAAATGCATGTGTTGGAAAGTGACAATGTGATGTTGGAGGTAAAGGAGCCTGGAATATTATTTATTCTACTTCAATCTTCCTTAAAGGAACAAATTAAATTGGCACAAAAAGAATATGCACACTGCAAGAGAATTGAAGATGTAAAAAATGGTAATGATGCTGACTTTATAGTGGATTATGAAGAAGTCTTAAAATATGGTAAGTATGGTAAGCATTTTTGGTATAAAACATAGAATTTAATTGGCTTGAGTGTGTGCCTTACTATAAAAGGACCACAAGTGACAACTATTGCATGAGCTCATACAGGATTTTTTTGGGAATTATTATGCTCTAGCACTCTTTCAAATGATTAAGTAACTAACAATGTAACATCAATTCACCCAGGTTCTGTTCTACATTTATCTGAAAAAGGTGCACTGCAGGCTTCAAAGCTATTAGTTGAGGATTGCATTGTATGTATTGATCTTCTTGAAGTGCTGCTTGTGGAACATTTACAGAGGTAAATCCCATTTATAGTTCAGAAAAGGCGTCCATAATTTATGTCTTCATGGGTTAGAGATCATTATATAAATTCATATGTTAAATTATGTTTTTTCTACTTTATTTTGTAGAACACTGGCCAACTTCTCTCCCGATTGCTGTTGTAGGTAAACCAGTAAATCAACAGTGCAATACACCCGGTTCCTTTATTAGCATGTTATATTAACTAAGTAATTGTTAATTAGGTGCAGTTAATGATTTTTTTTATATGCCATTCAAGTTGGGATATTCGAAGAATGGATTATAATGTTGCTAGGAAGATTATTACTTTTGCTTTGCAATTGTCTGAGGATCTTTTCTTCGAATTTTCAAATTTTGTTTCATTGGTTGGAGAGAAACTTTGTACTTCAAAAGTAAGGTAAAGCCTAATTACATAATGATGTCTATATCTAGATGTAAATGATCTAAATAGTAGTTTCTCCAAAATCTATGGAAAAAATTGAAAAAATTGTGAAGGTCTGATTCTACACTGACCCCCATAAAAAGAGAGCTATCCCTTGTATTATAAATTTCATATTTTGCTTTCAGACCTGAAAAAAGCTTAAGATTCCTTCCAGAAAGTTGTTTTCGAAAAGTCTAGAAGATATGAATTTTTAATACGGAAAGTACAAGTATTTGTGAATTTCAACAAAATGTGGAGTGACAAATTTTCTCTCTTGTTATCTAGTGCATTGTTCTATAAAATGTTCTAATTCTTCTTCTGTTTAGATTAATATAGAGGGGGCATGTGTTTGTTGATGATTGTCCTGAAACCTATGTGCGCAGGAAGCAAACTCTAAAGAGGGAACATCAAAAGTTGGGTTCTTTAGTGAATGATGAGGGAGGTAGACGTAAGCAGGCACGGCTAGCACTTCAAACAATGGGAATATCTTCTTCTCATGGTAGGGTGTTATTACCATTAGTTATTTAAAATGCCAGATGAAGTCAGAGGGGAGATAGAGTTTTATTTTGTGAATTTTGATCCAGTTGTGAAAAAGGATAACAGAAAACTTTTTAAACTTGATGAAAATACAACATATTATATTTATACTATTTTAATTGTATGTGAAGTTTTTCAACAATATTATTATTGATTTACTTTCTAAAATTGAAGCAGATGTTTTACTATATCTTTATTTTCAGCGTCGATGGACATATATAGTTTATTGCTTTTTTTTTGGTAAGGTGAGAAATGGTAGAGTGTGATTGAATGGATATATTGCTCACTCTTTTATATTTTGACTACTTTTCTAACTTAAATTTGACAGCATTATGATTTTCATATGGGTTTCATTCCAATATTGGACTTTTTTTTAACCATTATTATTTTTTATAAAAATGTAAAAATCAACAGGTTGGCATCATAAAAAGAAATCCTATAGTGAGTTAATTAGGAGTAAAATTGATTGGTTTTAAATTGGAATTGGATACATTTTGCATGAGATAACTTTCAGTCAGCTTTTTATTATTTAAAATAGTTTTAAATAATATTTTTTTAAAAAATTAAATAAGGCCTTTAATGGCGAGTTGAAGTCATCACTATATGCGATTGATGAAAAATAATTGTTACGCCAAATAAAAAAAAAATTTGAATACCTTTTTAGTGGCGACAAAAGTCGCCACCATATATACTTCGCAGGGACATATGGTGGCGACCTTATGAATGTCGCCACCAAAATACCCTTTAATGGCGACAAGAGTTGCCACCATATATACTTCGCAGGGACATATGGTGGCGACTTTATGAATATTGCCACCAAAAAATGCTTTAGTGGTGATAAAAGTCGCCACCATATATTCTTCTCAAGGACATATGGTGGCGACCTTATGAATGTCGCCACCAAAGAAGGTCTTTAGTGGCGACAAAAGTCACCACCATATCTCATTTACAATTATCTATAGCGGTGACTTTACGAATGTTGCCACCAAATGACGATTTGGTGGCGACCTATATTGCTGCCATAGATCCTCTCTAGTGGGGGACTAAACAATGTCGCCACTTAAAACTATTTTTTGGTGGCGATTATTCCAGTTTTGGTGGCAATTTTTTGTGTTTTAATGGTGATATTTCTCGCCACGAATGTATGAGATTTAGTGGCGACCCTATTTAGTCGCCACTGAAACCCTTTAGTGTCGCTTGTATAGGTGATCACTTGGTGGTGACCGAAAGTCGCCACTGAGGACCTTCAGTGGCGACTTTGGAGGATTTAGTGGCGACTTTGATCACCACTGAAACCTATTTTTCTTGTAGTGGTTGTTGGAGCTTATACAACAAGTAGATACAATTTTACATCCCAAATATGTAATTTAATAGATCTATAGGTTTTATTCATCTTTAGTTCAACAAAAACAAAATTATATTCATATGATATTATATAAGAGATCTTTTCTGTTAGTATAAGTGTTGTTGCACTTTACATTTGAAAAAAAAAGTGGTGACAAGTGACTTACTTGGTCCAATCCATTTCATCATTGGTATTTTTCTTATTTTTTGATTTTATAGGTTATAAATAATAATATCACCCAACTAAATATATATTGTGACCGCTTTTGTGACCATTTAAAATGGTCACAAAAACTATGCTCACAAGACTGAAATTTGTAACATCCCTAAAATTTAGTAATTTTAATTTATGTATGAATTAATAAAAGAATCAAAGGAATAAGGATGTAATTGAAAGGTTTTAAGGATAAAAATGAAAACTTATTAATATTTTTGGGGTCAAATTGTAATTTCCTAAAAATTTAGGGGCCAAAATGTAAATAAAGAAATTTACAAGGACTTCCCTTAACAATTAACAAATTGATAATTGGTCCTCCATCATTTATAAAAAAAACGGAGAAAGTTTCGGGAGTGAATAGTGTGAATAGTAACTTCCATTTTTTTCTCTAGATCTGGAGTGTTTACAGGCCTCCAATCTCAAAATTGAGGGTACCACTGGATTCAAGACAGAGAATACTACGGTTTTGACCAATCAATTTTTCAAATAAGCCGTTGAATCGCCGTAGATTTGAAGTAGAAAATTTTCGAAAAAGGTAAATTCTGAAACTCTTACTTAGAGACCTCTAATTGAAATTCTGACACTGTAGATGGATTCAGAAGCTAGATAAACCTTAGGATATGAGTTCTTTTTAGTCATTTGGTAACTTTTTATATGGCGGTAAATAGTGATTTTCGGTAGTGAATAGTATTTACGACGGTGAATAGTGGCGGTGAACAGTGTTTCGGCCGTAAATAGTAATCAAGCTCTTGAAGTCATTTTGAAAATTTTTGGACCCTCCAGACACGTTTTTTTTATGTCTAATTAATCAAATACGGATTGGAAAAGTATATTTTAGGGCTGTCTAACTTGAAGCCCTTACCAGGTGAGTAGATAATACTTACTATGACATTATTTTTAACTATCCATTTGATACATCCACATGAGACATTACTATTAATGTGAAATTTATTTCTTTTAAAACATGACTCCTAGTATAACCTTTAGAAATGCAGGACAAGCATAATTTATATTTTAATTCTCTATTGATATTAAGCTATACTGATTGAGAATACTCAAAATTTTGTTGGTATGGTAATGTTGATATTTTATATAAATTGATAAATGGTTTTTATAAGGCACATGTGTGGGCCTTTGGATATAAATTTATAAGTTAAATTGATGTTGTTGTGGCTATTGTTTATCAGTAAGCATATGTTTTTTCTGGAAGAGATGTGACATTATTATTTATTTTGCATTTCCTGTTATTTCTTTCTTGTATTTATACGAAAGAATCTAAAGTGGTTATGAATATTAACCCTAGTGCATATTGAGTTTTGTGTAATGGACTTTTACTTGACTGATGGATGAATTGTGCGGGCTTTTGCCTGATGGATAAAGTGTGCGGGATTTTGCCTGATGGATAAAGTGTGCGGGCTTTTGCCTGATGGATAAGATGTGCGGGCTTTTACCTGATGGATGCAGGCCTTGGCCTGATAGATGATTGTGCGGGCTTTTGCCTGATAGATAATTGTGTGGGCTTTTGCCTAATGATTCCTGATTGATGGTGAACACTCTTTTTGTTGCATGCTTGAGAAATGACTATAGATCTGATTGTATTTATTTATATAATATCGTAACATTGATATTATGTATTTTGATACTGAAACTTTATTGTTATTGATCTTTCAAACATTTGATGTATATGGCATTCATCTTTTCCTTGTTTTAAATATTTACTTGTGAAGGAAAAACTCGTGCCCTGCTTGTCCTGTTTCCGTTATGGTAAGAATTACCTGCTCATTGAGTTGTCAAACTCACTACACGATATTTCTATTTTTTTTTTCAGATAATAATACAGATTTTGGTCAGTCTCCTTCAGATAATTGGTCAGTTAGGCAACACATTTTATGGGCGAACCTACTTTATTTTCAAGGTTCTCAGCTTTTGGCTTATGTTGTATTTTATGCTCTAGAGTTGCTCCATATATCACAGGCAGGATCTCAGCTTCCATATTACATAGTATTTGTGTATATTTTAATATAATTGAAATTATAGTTCTAAAATGAATATGTAATTATGAGTTTGATTACAATTTGTTTTAATTATGATGAGTTTATTTATATGTATCATTTTAGAGGTTTACGAGATGAGATGATTCTCAAAACCCGTGCCGGTTACGTACTCTTAACTTGGGGTTGTGACAAAATTGGGACGACCTCAACTTTTTATTGTAATTGCTGAACTATCGTAACAAGGTTTATTTATTTATTTGTTTATTCTTATGTCCAGTTGTGATCACTAAACAGAGAAGTAAACTAAAAGAAAATTGTAGAAACTAGAATAAGATATTGTCAAAAAAAGCGATCCATTTGTAAGCAATAGATTCTAGTTGTCCAGAAATTTGAGTTTTAAAACACCATCTAATTTTATTTGACCAGATATTTGAGAAGAAACAACTATTTTTCCTTTAATATGGAGAGAATGTTAGAAAGGAGTTCATAGAATTCTAAAAAACTTTAAAGAAGAGTCCTTAAAATTATATGTATATAATGTTGTTATCATTTGTATAATACACATAACTTCAATTTTTACCTTTGAAGGGAAGCAACGAGTTCTTCATCTCTTCAAATAGTAGCTCACTACAAGAAACGCGTGGCATGAGGACGGACAACTAACGACGGTCAATCAAAACCGTCGCTGGGTTTAACAACAGTTTTAAAATCATCATTAAAATTGTAAGTTTAATGACGATTAAAGAAAAACCATCATTAAATAGAGTTTAATATGTCGTAGATTTAATTGTTTGTTGGAAATGGTGAAGTTTTAGGACGGTTTTAACAAGACCGTCGTGAAGTAACGACGGTTTGGACTGAACCATTGTTATTTAACGGTGGTTTAGTCTAACTGTCGTTATGCAACGACGATTTTAAATAGACCGTCGTTAAGTAACGACGGTAACATTTAAAATTTGGACTGTTACTCGAGATATGTGTGGTTTAACGACGGTCTTAGGAAAATCATCGTGAAACCTATTTATAACGACGGTTTTAATGAAAATCATCGTTATATGGGTTTCACGACGATTAATTAACCGTCGTTAATGGGTTTAACGACGGTTATTTAATCATCGTTAACGATGGTTTTAATGAAAATTGTCGTTATATGGGCTTAACGATGATTATTTAATCGTCGTTAAACCAGACTGTCATCTATAAATTCATTTTCCCTCTTCATTTTTATTACGAACACTTTAAATTACAATTTTTTTGTATAAAATATATCAGCTGAGGTACTTGAGTGTGCTTTACGAGTTGGGGTATTTAGATGTGCTTTGCGAGTTGTGGTATTTTGGTGTACTTTGTGAGTTGTTTTTTATTTTACTCAAGCTATGTCATATAATAATATAATTATATTTGAATATATTTTTTAAAATATTGTATGTTCAAAATATTTTGCTATATTAATTTTTGTTTGTTTTTGTGAAGATCTTGTGGCAACACTCCAACTTTTGTGCATTATTTATTTGGAATCAATTTGAAGGTATGCAATCTAATTATTTTTATTTTAAATAAATTTATTTCAAAATATTGTATGTTAAAATGCGATAATAATAGATATTTTATATACTTCATATTTATTTAAAAAAATATAGTTACATTGTGATGTACATGTATGAATAAATTTTAAAATTTGTATTACTTTTTCAATGTTTATGATGTTTAATATTATAATACATTGTGATTTGGGTTGGGTGTTTGCCCAACCCAAGTCTTTGATCGTGGCTTGACTAGGTCGACTTCACAGTCTGGGCCGTCATACTACAAGTTACAGACTGAGGTGGAGCGCTTGAAAGTAGCTATACATGAGCGGGACATTGAGCAACAGTGACGAGATGTTGACCTTGCAGTATGGCAGGGATAAGTAGAGGTTGCTATGACGTTCCTGCTACAAAAATTTTAGGGTCAGCTGCCATCTGAGATAGTAGGACTTTATAGTCCTGGGCTCAGGGTAATTTTTTTAATACATAAAAATTGTTGGTATAATTTTGTTTACTTTGAAAACGCGAAAAATTCTAACAAAAAAATTTATTTTTCTGGACCCTAGTGACCGTGGTAGTGGGCATTAACTTGATCAGCATCCGCAGGGTTCGAGAACATGATTTAGTTATTATAGTCTGTATATGTAATTTTGTTATGCTCGTAACTATTAATTTTTGTGTACATATTTTTCATTTATATATATATTCATTATAATTCAATAATTTACATATATCTAATATGTAGATAAATATCAATAAATTTTAAAATAATTTTTTAAATTATTAAATAATTCGCAAGCTTAATTATAATATAGTAGATAAAAATGTATCTAAACTAATTTGCTGAATATTAAAAATATAAATTAATTTTTATGCATGATGGTTTAATAATAAAAAAATTTAATTCGAATTATCTTTTATGAATGACAAAAAATATTAAATTTCAAATTAAAAAGAAAATTTATTTTTTAAAAAATAAATTAATTTTCACGTATAATTGATAAATAATAATAAAATTCTCAATTTAACGACGGTTCTAAAACCGTCGTTAAACTCGTTATAACGACAGTTTTATGCGCGTCGTTAAACGAGTTCTTAATGACAGTTTTGAAACCCTCGTTATACGAGACATAACGATGGTTTGGAAACCCTCGTTATACCAATTTTTACGACGGTTTTGTAACCATCGTTAGAACCTGTGTAACGCCCCCAATTTAGGGGTACGTGAAACAAACATTTTTTTTTCTGCTATAAGCTATTTTTCATAACATGCATAACACTATTCTTTGTCATAGAAATAGATACATATAGGTTCTTTCATGTATATTCATTATACAGACCAAGTTATAAATGTCAAAGTAACAACAGAAGCAAGGATCCTGCCTGTGGCATTAAGAGAATACTTTAGAATACAAACATAGTATAATTCAAAACTGTGAGCCTTGAAAACAATATAGACTCACCCAGAAAATATGTCAATTAACTGATCACCTATCTGTAGGATCAGACTCTGTATTCTTATTTGAAAAATGTGAAAATATCATGTAGTGAGTTTGACAACTTAGTGAGCAGATAATACTTCTTAGGTTAGCATATGGATGTACTTATATTTTAAAATTTGTCACATAGAAAATATAGTTCAGAAGTACATCCAATTTCATATTCTAAGCTTTATCTAGCTCCTGAATACATCTATGGTGTCAAATTTTCAATTTGAGGTCTCTAAGTAGAAGTTTCAGAACGTATCTTTTTCTAAGATTTTTTACTTTCGATCTACGACGATTTTGCGGCTGATTTGAAAAATTGTTCGGTCAAAATCATAGTATATTCCGTCTTGAATCCAGTGGTATCCTTAATTTTAAAATCGAAGGCCTATAAACACTCAAGATTTAGAGAAAAAACTTGGATGTTACTATTCACACTATTCATAGAAATTTTGCTAAACACGCTCTTCTTGGTTCGTCTCCCCCTCTTCGTTTTTTTTATTATTATTTAATAATTAAATATTTAAGATTATTTTTATTTTATTTTATATATATTCATATAAATATCATTTTTCATCCTAAAACATTTCAAAATGTTCAAAAAATTTACATTATTACAAAACTTTAGTTGAACTCCTAAATCATGACTTTTCATGATAAAAATCTTAATAAAATAAATCACAAAATAAATATCTTTATGCATAATAAAAGAAAGAATATCTCTAAAAATAGAAAAAAAATTTATTAGAGGCCAATATAATTATTTTAAGAAAAATAATAATTATTTTAAGAAAAATAATAATTATTTTAATTAAAAGTATACTTACTTTTAGCAAAAAATTATCATTTAAAGTAAAAATATATTTTTTATCGTAAAACATTATTATTTAAAAATTATGGGATATTACATTCTTTTCCCTTTAAGAAATTTGGTCCCCGAATTTCAAACCATCCTATCTTATGTAGGGAATGAAATCAAGGCATAATTTAGAGTTACCAACCTTATTACTCAAATAATTAGGGATATCTCATCTAAATGTCATCTTCTACTTTTCAGGTGGCTTCCTCACTTCAGTGGTTTTTCCATATAATCTTAACCATTGGGATTTCCTTCAACGATAAGTTCTTTACTTGTCGATCAATAATAAATATCGGTTTTTCTTCATGATTAAGCCAAATTCTCGTCCAATTGAATTTCTTAGAATTAGATAACATGAGAAGAATCTGATAGGTACTTCCTTAACATTAATGCAAGAAAGACTATACTAACATTACTTAATTCTAATAGCAAAGTTAGGCGATATATATTATACATACTTTATCTAAAATTTCAAAAGAGTTTACACACTAGAGCTTAACTTTTTCCTTCTTTTCAAACCTCATTTCCTCTTTCATGGGTGAGTCCTTCAAGAAAATTTGATCACCAATTGATAATTTCTAGTGCTTAACATTCATGGTCTTTATAGACTTTTGGCATGTATTGAATTTCTTGTATATTTTTTTTAATCAATTTCACTTTATTAACAACATCTTACCATAAGTCTGACTGCACTAAGTCATCTAACAGAAAGTTTATAACACCTCTTACATAAGGCTTTAAGTCATCCAATAACACTTTATTATAAGCAAATTCTGCTAAGGGATCTCCTTCCAAACTTGAAGACGTACGCTTGAAGCATGCTCTCTAAATTAACGTCATCAATTTAAGTTAGTCATATTCTATCTATTGTATGTTATTCCAAATTAGATTCCAAAAGCTTAACTTTACTTAACTCACTCACCTATCAAGAGACCTACAATGTTTCATGTAAAACCTCAAATGGTGCCATTTGTATGTTGGCCTAATAATTATTGATAAGGGCAAGTTCAACTAAGGATAAATGATATTCTCCAAAATTTCACGAAAATTTATATAAAGATACCTAAAGTATAACTTCTAATGTATAAACACATCATTTAAATTTACTATAAGCTATACTATAATCTAGCTAAGATCCTAAGCTTCTTGATTAGCTCTCTTGAAAAAAAAATATTCAATTTTCAATTTTTTTTTACTTGCTGACACACAGAACAACAAAAGAAATATCAATTGTATATTCTTTTTACTATTATACCAGTACAATTCTTTCATATCTTAGCATATCCTTATTGCCTCGGGTTATCCATATTCAAAATCTATGACTTTTCTAAAATCTCCTTTCTCAACAATTACTCATACGTAAATTTCTAATCTCAACATAATTTACATCCTTGATACATCTTAGATACTAGACTCAACTTAGCATAGTATAAACCCTTAACACAAATACCTTGATCACTTTACATTATTTTCGAACATGGTTATCAAATTATTCTCCTTTCCTTTCTCAACCACATTAGGTAAACTTAGGTGTTCTTCATACCTTAATACTCAATCAGTATATACTGTAAAATCATTATTCTTTCTAATTTGCACATAATCTGCCAACTTGCATAGTTATACATACTTGATATAAATATTTTTTTTAAATACGTTCTTTGTTAGATAAATTCTTTCAAAATCTCCATATTTTAACCTACTAACCACTTGGACACCATAATAACTGAATTTCAAAGAAAAGAAATTATTTTTTCTTGTAATGAGGGAAATGCACTTTGCACTTAATGCTAAACATTAATAAGGAAGAATGTAGTAGAATAGACGAAAAGCATAATAAAGAACGGTGCCAAAATAGAAAGTCAAAAATTTGGACAAAACATTGAAAGAAAATTAAATTCGGTGGTTGTAATTCTTGAAAATCTATAAACAAAATCTAGTTGTTATTTCGGCAAAAATTGGTGGCCGCAAGTTTTGAATATATATGCCAAAATTTACTTTAAATTTGTTGGTATTTGGTGAAAAAGAAACATTTCTGACTTTATAAAAGTCTATGAAAAATAAAGAATACATAGTTAACTAGTAGGATGCAGTTGATTGTTTTAAAATAGATGTAATCAATCAACTGTAAAATAAACCAGTTTAAATTTAAAATTCTCAAAATAACTAGTCGACTTAATAATACCAATAGTCGATTAGTAAGAACATTGGGAAAACAAAATAAACCATTTGATTGTCTCTCTTCAATAATTAACTTGTTTACATTTTCACTCTTTTTTTACAATTACGCCTATCACCTACAACTTTTCTACAAGAATCAAGAAATCAATGCTTCATCAAGGACAACAAGGAAAAGACAAATTTTTGGTGATATCTTTACCTTATTCTCTTTATGTGCTTAATATGAACCACGATCACAACTACTGTATATATACATGCTTGCCGTCATTTTTGAAAAAAATTTCACCTTCAATTTAGCTAATATCCACCAATCACTCACATAGCTGTTCTAATTATGTTCGGCCTATTTGCATAGCTATTATAAGTATGCCCTTCTCTTAATTCTATAAATGCTCACGTTAGCATCTTTACCTACATACTCAAAGTTAGGGTGTGTGTAGCTATGGAGGGAATCGAATTCCGTCAGTTTCAAAATATTTGTGTCTTTTGTGGTTCCAGCCCTAGAAAAGATGGAGAATATGTGAAAGCTGCACAAAACTTAGGTATGGTGCTGGCCAGAAGAAAAATTCATTTAGTGTATGATGGAGGTAACCGTGGGTTAATGAGGTGTGTGTCTACAGCTGCACATGTAGGAGGGTTTTAAGTTCTAGGTATTATTCCTACAGCTCTAGTTGCATCCAACATTATAGGAAAGACAATTGAGAAAAATTTTAGGGTAACTTCCATGCATGAGCGCATGGCTAGAATGATGAGTAATGCTGATGCCTTCATTTCCTTACCAATTGGTTTTGGTACTTTAGAGGAGATTTTTCAAATAGTCTTTTGGGCACAACGGAATATGCATAAAAAACCGATAGGTTTATTAAATGTTAATCACTTCTTTGATGGTCTGTTGTTTTTTCTAGATCAAGTTGTGAAACAAAGGTTTATCTCACACTCAGCACGATGAATTCTCATCTCAGCTTCAAATCCTGAGGAGTTGATTGATGCTTTACAGCCATTTGTTCATGTACATGATCCAACTATGGCTCAAATAGAATGGACAACAGACAAACACAGAAAGCACAAATTGGACTTGGATCTTCATTTGTAACTGTAGTAGGACATGCTATTATTGTACCGCTTCTACTTTCTTAGGGTCAACTTTGATACCATCCTTACCAACACTACTCCCTTAGAGTTGGTAAAACTATCTTTAAATATTGCTTATGATCCTCTGAACTCTCCAAACATATTAGTATTTCGTTAATAAAGACAATAATAAATTTATCTAAGAATAGTTTAAATACTCTATTCATTAAGTCCATGAATGTAGCTAGGGCATTTGTCAAAATAAATGACATCACCAAGAACTCATAATGCCAATAATGAGTCCTAAAAGAAAATTTTCAATTAACCTCTTCCCTTATCCTCAATTAATGATACTCATATCTCAATTCAATTTTTGAAAAAATATTGAGCACCTTGTAACTAGTCAAACGGATCGTCTATACGAGGTAATGGGTATTTATTCTACACTGTCACCTTATTCAACTGTCTATAATCTACGCACAATTGCAATGATCCATCTTTTATTTTTCACAAATAGTATTGGAGCTCTCCAAGAAGGAGTACTAGGGTATATAAATCCCTTGTCCAACAAGTCTTATAACTAATTCTTCAATTCCTTGAGTTCAGTCGTTACCATTCTATATGGGGGTATAGACATTGGTTGGGTTCTAGGAAGTAAATCAATACCAAATTCTATTTTATATTTTGAGGTAATTCTGACAATTACTCAGGAATTACATCAGAAAATTCTCTAACCACTGGAACTTGATTTACACTGGTATACTTTATATCAACATCTCCCACCACTGCTAAATATCCTTGACACCTTTTTGTAATCACTTATGGGCTGCTAAAACAGAGATTAGATTTTTGGGTACCTCACTACGGTCTCCTTGTAACAAGAAAGAATATTCTCCAGGAATATTGAATTTAATCATCTTAGGATGGCATTCAAAAATGGGCTGACATGTTACCAATCAATCTATTTCTAATATCACATCAAAGTTTACCCTATCTAGACATTCAGGTAAAACAGATATTATATTCAGAAATGATCATATTTGACATTTGTCTCAATTATTTAAATTCTTTGGGACATCTATTCTTTTCACTTTCAGGAAGTAATTGACCTATAGATACCTCTTAAGATGTCACAATATTCAATCAACTTTATACTAGAAAATTTAATAACTTGGAATAGAAAGGAAATTAAGACCCTATAGAATCTCTCAGCAGCACCAAAAGTATAAATATGTCCGGCTCATACCCATACTAAAGGTCTTACTAAAGAATCCTTTAATCTGATAGCCATAGGGAAACCTAATTCTCTGATACCAACTTATAACGCCTCCAATTTACGGGCACGTGAAACAAACATCTTTTTTTCTGCAATCAAATATTTTTCATAACATGCATAACACTATTCTTTGTCATAGAAATATATACATATAGGTTTTCTCATGTATATACATTATACAGACCAAGTTATAAATGTCAAAGTAACAACAGAAACATGGTTCCTGTCTGTGGTGTTCAGAGCACACTCTAGAATATAAACACAATATAATTCAAAACTGTGAGCCTTGAAAACAACGTAGACTCACCCAGAGAATATGTCACTTAATTGATCACTTATCTGTAGGATCAAACTCTGTATTTTTATCTGAAAAATGTGAAAATATTGTGTAGTGAGTTTGACAACTCAATGAGCAGATAATACCTCCTATGACCTCTTAGGCCAGCATATGGATGTACTCATATTTTAAAATTTGTCGCATAGAAAATACAGTTTAGAAGTACATCCATATGGGACCCGTATTTCAAATATTCTCAAATAAAAGGATATTTAGATATCCAAAACTATATTCAGCACGATATGATCATTAAAAAAATGTTGTTATGCTCAACTGTATAAACTATAGAAAAATATTAAACTTTTGAGATAAACTTATAATTTTTAAAATGACCTGCCTCATTCGGCAATATGGTCAACCCACACACTCATTTGCTGTACGCATAGTGATCGATCGACTATAGTCACAATAGTGATAAGGGAATGTGAGTCCATTACCCATATGCCTCCTCACATTACCAGTGTCACCTAGTTGGAGTGGCTCTCTCTCAGCTCACTTAGGCTAATAGGGCGTCCCCTATTTGATATCATCACAAGCCATACAATCCGTTTATATTCATCCATACATATAAATACATATATATAAATGCATATTCATCAAATGCAATGTAAAATTATCAAGCAATTCGCCATGAGCTTTAAGCTTGGCATTCAATCATAATCAACAACCATATAGTTTCATAAATCAATGCCTCATGAACATAATATTAAATTAATCAAATACACATTTAAAGATCAAGAAGATTATAGGCAAGTCATAAAAAGAATTATCCACTTACAGGTCAGGGCTCCAGGTTGGACAACCCCAAATGTAATTTTCTAAGTCAAATCTGATCAAATGGATCTCAAAAACAAGTCTGGAGGGTCCAAAAACTTAAAAAATGACTCTGAGAGCTTGGTCACTGCTCACGCTGGTCGAAATCACTATTCACCACCGAAAAATACTATTCATAAAGAACAAAAAATTATCAGATGATTGAAAATTTTCATATCTTAAGGTTTATCTAACTCCTGAATCCATCTACAGTGTCAGATTTTCAATGTGAGATCTCTAAGTAGAAGTTTTAAAACTTACATTTTTATAAGATTTTATACTTCTGATCTACAGCGATTCTACGGCTGATTTGAAAAATTGTTCGATCAAAATCGTAGTATATTTTGTTCTGAATCCAGTGGTACCCCTAGTTTTGAGATCGGAACTCCAGATTTAGAGAGAAAACTTGGAGGTTACTATTTATACTATTCACACTATTCATAGGAATTTCGCAGAACATGCTCCTCTCGGTTCGTCTCCCCCTCCCCGTTTTCTTTTATTATTGTTATAATAATAATAATTATTATTTGATAATTAAATATTTAAGATTATTTTTATTTTATTTTATATATATTCATATAAATACCGTTTTTCATCCTAAAACATTCCAAAAATTTCAAAAAATTTACATTATTGCAAAACTTTAGTTGAACTTCTAAATCATGACTTTTCATGATAAAAATCTTAATAAAATAAATCACAAAATAAATATCTTTATGCATAATAAAAGAAAGAATATATCTAAAAATAGAAAAATTTATTAGAGGCCAATATAATTATTTTAAGCAAAATAATAATTATTTTAATTAAAAGTATACTTACTTTTAGCAAAACATAATCATTTAAAGTAAAAATATATATTTTTATCGTAAAACATTGTTGTTTTAAAATTATGGGATATTACAACCCGTCATAACGACATCGTTCCCATGGTTGACTAAAACTGTTGCGATGCTCATGAATCCACGACGGTTTCTTGACCATCGTTAAATGCTTTAGCGACGGTTAAAACTGTCGCTATATCTACTTAAAAATTGCCGCTAAATCCCTCGTTTCTTGTAGTGGGTCAAAATTTATGCAATGAAAATAAAAGAGACTTAATAAAAATAAACATAAGAATGAGAAAAAAGAAGAAGAAAGAAAATCAACAAACCAAAATCAGAACCCATGCCTATGAGATTAGAACTCTGGCAGCCTTCTCTTCCTTATCTTAGCCACCTATGTTGTTATAAAACAAATTAACACAAGAAATCAACAATATATATATTGGAGTATCACTAGCAAAAGGAATCAGTAAGAGTAAACAGAAGAATGAAAAAAAAATCAAACAAAAGAGAAAAGACAAGAAAAAAAATCGCAACAGTAAAGGTAAAATATTATAAATTGATAGAGAAAAGAGGAAAGGGAAAGCCCTATGCTATTTATATATATATATATAGTTTATATTAGGGGGCAATAGAATTCATCTCAATCTATAGTTAATAAATGGAAAAATTGTATGTTTATGCATTGTTTTTCATCCTACAACTCAATATTAACTTGTGATTATTTTCTTATTTTTGTTCTATTTTCTTTCTTTTTGCTTTGGATATTGCTTGACCTTGTTTTTTTTGTAGGTAAACAAAAGAGCTCAAGAATCAAGGGAGAAAGCTTATTTGAAGAGTCCAAAGGAGCAAGCTGAGGATGATGCAAGGAGGAAAAGCGGAAGAAATGAGCAAGAATGCACCATGGCAGCCCCCAACACGACCAGGCCGTGTTTGGGATACCCAGAATACGGCCAGGCCATGTTCCATGCAAGAGGAGTGCAACATCACCAGAAACTAGTCGAAAGCATGGCCAAATCGTGTCTTGGGACACGACTGTGTTGCAAGACCGAAAATCACTGTATTTTTTAGGGTTTTAAGCACCTGTGAAGTTATATATAATAGGGATTCAAATTTCTTTGGAAGCCTTTACATGCTTTACAACTTTTACACTCTGGAAACACTTTAGGGCTAGGTTTTATATTATCTTTATGCTTTTAGACTTGGATTTACATTGGATCAAACTTTGTATTACATATTCGTCTTTACTTTTGCACTAGTTTTATCTTTCTATTTCTATATCTGCTTCTACTTCTACTCTTTCTCTTTTGATTGCATTGAACATTATGGCTTATTTAATGGAATTGATTTTTCTTTCTCTTTCAATTATGTTTGAGTAGATTCCATTCTAGGATTAGGGAAACCCATTTATGATATAATGATGTATTGAATCGAATTGTTGAATTATCTTTGGGATTATTTGTAGATAATTGATTTAACTATTATGCATGTCTACAAGTTGATAAAATGATTGGACAATGTTTTATCACATCTTAGGTTATTAACTGATGGACTGAAAGGTGAAAGTTAATGTCAAATCTTGATAGTTAATTAGGTGAAATTAATCAGTTGGTTGGTACAGAAAGTTAAACTAAGAACCATAAAAGTAGGCAATTAGATTAGCTTAGGTACAGTTATTAACAGCTAAAAGAGGTTGTTAATGAATTGAGGATGAACCATCCCCGATATCCCAAATAATTGTAATTAGAAATACTTGAATTGGTTGTTGAATATAATAAGTGTGGTAAACCCTAGTCCTAGACCCTTTTATAGTTGGATTCAATCGTCAATTTACTTTCATTGCTTTTGAATTGCCATCCCAATATCTCTCGAATTACATTGATTTAGATAGTTTGATTTGTGAAAGACTAGTAGTTGATACATTGGTCTCCATAAGATACGACTCGTACTTGTCGAACTAACTACAGCTATGCCACACACTTGTTGTATTTAGTGAAACACAAGAACAATAGTCTTATCAATTTGCAACTCTTGTTTTATATGTATGCAATGTGTGCTGGTGTACACTATTTTTGGAAGAGCTAAAAGTGATGGCATTACAAGTCAGTGAGAGAGCTATTTTTCTTATGGGCCATGATAAATGGTAGTAAAATCAACATGGGGGAATTCATGGCCTAACAAATGAATAAAGTGGGTAACACATTATAAGGAAATATTGTCACGAGAAAATTAGTGACAACAATTGCTTGTGGTCTAGGATTGGGACATCAAATTTCAAACTAGCAGCCCTTACTTGGAAACTCTAGGATTGACATGGAATCTTGTTTTCATATGAAATTGACCATCAAGAGAGGATCCCAGTATTGGCTGAATCTTTACGGCCATGAACTTTTTTGCCTTCCAACCCCGATTGCACCACTATCATAAACGAAAAAAATTGGTAATATCCCCTTCAAAGAGACATTAAAGAAGAAGATGACGAGGATGAGGGGGAGCTCGCACCTCAACTCTTACCACCACAATTTCCCATATAAAGTCTCCCCCCTGTGTCCAACAAGATGAGCTCAACATGCTGAACTTACAGCTTACCTGATTTAAAGAGGAGCAACAGAGCCAACAAACCATATTGTAGTCTATGCAAAGCACACTCCATAGCATATAGGAAACAATGAGGTCTATGGAACAACTGCTCCTAGCTCTATACACTCACTTGGGGGAACACCAACCTCGCATACCACAGTTTAAGGATCTATAAATAGGTAAGCTTATATCCCTTATTAAATCTTTTTTTTTGCTGACTACTTGAGGATAATGTAGAAATTAAACATGGAGGAGTCATTACCCACTATCTATTTTTTTTAATATTTTTTTTAAGTTTTTGGTCCCATTTGTACAAATTATTCTCGTTTATAGTTTATTTGTTCTATCACAAGGCTAATGACATTATCAATGAGTTGATGTGGTATTAAGCAATTTTAAACCATGAAGTCTAATATGAGATAAACCCCAAGTGAATATTCTTTTATTTAGTCTTTCTCTCCTAGAATTGAACCTTAAGCTCTTGTTAAAGCACCTTGTTCGACATGCCACAACATGAAAACACCTTATAACTTTCGGCATTATGAAGGTATAAAGTTAGGTAAAAGTAGTACCTAATCTACAAAGCTCCAAAAAGGCCTTTGGTATAAGTACCTAGATGCAAGTACCCTGGTGAGATGGAGTATAAAATGCACTCACTCAGTATGTGTATGTGTGTGTATATATATATATATATATATATATATATAAGTAAAAATAAGTATATATATGGGTAAATAAGTGAAATAATGATTTAGAATAGTAGTGTAATCTAGGGAGATCCAACGGATAAGGACCTTACCTAAGTGCTTTGAGGGTCAATTTGGTGTATGAAGGTTATGGTAACATTGAAATAGGGTGTAGAATATAAGAGCCAAAGTCTAATTTTAGGAAAGCAAAAACTAGTGATTGAATGCTCGCCCACATGTTTGTTGACGTCATGCTAATTGGGTGAAAAAAACTAGTTGTACCACATCCTGTAATATATCGTAATTTTTAAATAATATTTTTCTATAAACAAATATATTTTTATTTTAAATGATTATGTTTGACTAAAAGTAAATATGCTTTTAATTAAAATAATTTTTGTTTTGCTTAAAATAATTATATTTGGCTTTAAATATTTTTTGTTTTATTTTTTATAAATTTATTTCTTTTAATATACATGAAGATATTTTATATTGTGATTTGTTTTATTAAAATTTTATTAAGAAAAGTCATGATTTGATATTGCAAATAAAATTTTGCAAGAATATAAAATTTTAAAAAATTTTGAGATATTTTAGGATGAAAAATAATATTTATATGTATATAATCAAAAAATAAATTTTAAATATTTAATTATTAAATAATAATAAGTAAAAAAAAAAGAAAAAGGGGGAGGGGGAAACGCCAGCGTGAAGAAGAGAATAAAAAACTTTCGTATATGAATAGTGTGAATAGTATTTTTTTTCTCTACCATGTTCTCTTTCTAGATCTAAAGTGTCTACTGTCTCTGATCTCAAAACTAAGGGTACCACTAGATTCAGGACAGAGAGTAGTATGATTTTGACTGAACAATTTTTCAAATCAGAAGCAGAATTGCTGCAAATTGGAAGTAGAAAATCTTAAAAAAAGGTAACATCTAAAACTCTTATTTAGAGACCTCAAATTGAAAATCTAACACTGTAAATGGATTTAGGAGATAGATAAACCTTAGGATATGAAATTTTTCGGCCATTTGACAACTTTTTGTTAGTCGTGAACAGTAAATTCGGCTGGTATAAATAGTGATTTTGACGGTGAATAGTCCCATAAGTTGACTAGTGTTGACTAAGCTTCCGAAGGTCAAATTTTGCAATTCTGGAGTCATTTTTTTAGGATTTTGGACCCTCCTGACTCATTTTTTAGGTCCATTCAGTCAAATTTGAATTGAAAAAGTTCATTTTGGGATTAGCCCATCTGAAGCCTTACCTTGTGAGTAGATAATTCTTTCTATGACTTACCTTATGCTCTTCTTGAACTTTAAATATATAACTGGTTCTGTTTACAAATTATTTATACTATCATAAATTTTTGAAATGTGTTAAAATATCTGCTTTACTTATTAACTAGCATATAGTTCAAGAAGAGTATGGTTTTGCAAATAGATTTTGAAACTAATTTAATATGTGGTTCTAAATGTATTTATCATTATTTGGTAAAGTGAATATTATGTGCATGAGGGATTGATTTGTAAAGCTATAAATTTGCTGAATATGATTGAATGGCAAGCGTAAAGCTCATGGCAAGTTGCTTGATAATTATACATTGCATTTGATGAATATGAATTTATATTTATATGTATAGATGAATATCGACGGGTTGTATGGCTTGAGACGGTACCGAGTAGGGGACGCCCTATTAGCCTAAGTGAGCCAAGGGATGGTCGCTCCAATCGGGTGATAGTAGTAATGTGAGGGGGCAGGAGGGTGATGTACTCACATTCCTTGATCACTTATTGTGACTATAGTCGATCGGTTACTATGTGTATAGCAAATAAGTGAATTGAGTGTATTGAGAGATGTAACATGCTTGAACATTATGTAAAAAGAATAGATTTTCAGTGCATATATAGTATGTTAATTATGCATCAACGAAACTTATGACTTTATCTTAAAAACTTAATATTTTACTATAGCTTATACAGGTGAGCATAACAACATTTGTTTAATGATCATACCGTGCTGAATATGGTTTTGGATATCTAAATATCCTTTGATTGAGAATGTTTGAAATATAAGTCTCATATGAATGTACTTTTGAACTGTATTTTCTATGTGACAAATTTTAAAATATGGGTACATCCATATGTTGACCTAAAAGGTCATAGGAGGTATTATTTGCTCACTGAGTTATCAAACTCACTACACGATATTTCTATATTTTTCATATAAGAATACAGAGTCTGATCCTGCAGATAGGTGATCAGTTTGGTGACATATTTTCTAGGTGAGTCTACGTTGCTTCCAAGGCTCACAGTTTTTGAATTATACTGTGTTTGTATTCTAGAGTGTGCTCTAAACGCTACAAGTAGGATCCCTGCTTTTGTTGTTACTTTGACATTTATAACTTAGTTTGTATAATTTGTATACATGAGAGAACCTATTTGTATCTATTTCTATGACAAAGAATAGAACTATGCATGTTATGGTAAATATATGAATGCGAAAAAATTTTTTTGTTTCACGTACTCATAAATTAGGGGCATTATAAGTTGGTATCAAAACATTAGATTGCCCTGTGGCTAACAGAGCAAAAGATTTTGTAGTAGGACTTTGAGTATGGGTATGTAACTATAGACATATTTATACTCATGGTGCTGCTGTGGAATTCTATAGGGTGTCATCCTCTTCTTTCTTCTGACTCTTATCCTTAGGTATGTGATGTTTAAGTATCATTGCGTATGTTCTAGACGACGCCTCTTGTGTATGGACTATTAGTTCAGCTTTTGAACTCGCTTTGATTAATAGTGATAAAGGGAACCCTCTTTTACAAAGAAAAAGAATTAGCTAAAAATAAGAAGATTTCATCTGAACACAAAGGTAATGGCTTGTTTGGATTTCAGAAAGGTTTGAATTGGTTGTTTGATTTGCTTATGTGAAACAATATGACGAATGGCTAATACAATATTGATAGTGGGTTATGATGTGATCGAGGTTGTTAACTCCAAGATAACGGTTTGTCATAAAGTGAGTGTTTTAGAAATAGATGTAAATCTATTTTTGGATGGATGAGTTGGAACCTATGTATATAAATGGATTTGGCAAGCTGTAGGGTGGATCGAATTTGAGAGCAGAAAATCCATGAAGATAATGATTTTAATGATATATTTTGTTGATATAAAATATTCGAAGACAATTTGATTTTTAATAATATTATGTACAAGCACTATGAGAAAGGAAGGTTTATGGAAATTTAAAATTTGAGGTATGCAAAATGGGTAATTCATGTGAAAGACTCTTGGATAGACATAAGCTTTTCATGATTGATTTTTAAGACATTGCATAAGCATATTAAAGAATAAATTCAAAATGGGTTGACCTTATTTAAGTGTTTTGAAGTGCGTTCTAGCTAATACAGTTTGAAGATGTCATCAATAGCATAAAAGGTTAGTAAAGGAATTGTAAGTAGTGAACAATCAGTAAAAGCATGTACCCAGTAATTTTATTTAAGCTTTATCAGCTCATAAGTTATTATAAAAAAGGTGCCAATGATATTTGATAGTGGTGAGAGATGTTGATATAAAGTATATCAATGTAGATCGGGTTCTAATAGTTAGGAAATTTTTTGATGTGTTCCCAAAAGAATTGCTTGAATTACTCTTAAAACGAGAAATATAATTTGATATTGATTTACTTTCTGGAACCCAACTAGTATTTATATCCCTATATAGAATGATATTGACTGAACTTAAGGAACTAAAAAAAATAGTTACAACACTTGTTAGACAAGGGATTTATACATCCTAGTACTCTCCTTGAGTGCTCTAGTCTTATTTATAAAACAGAAAGATGGATTATTGTAGTTATGCATAGATTACAGATAATTGAATAAAGTGACAGTGAGTAATAAATACCCATTACTTCGTATAGATGATATGTTTGACCAATTACAGGATGTCCAATATTTTTTGAAAATTGATTTGAGGTATGAGTATCATCAATTGAGGATAAGGAAGGAGGACATTCTGAAAACTGCTTTTAGGACTCGATATGGGCATTATGAGTTCTTAGTAATGCCATTTGGTTTAACGGATACTCTACCTACATTCATGGATTTTTTGAATAGAGTATTTAAATCTTTCTTAGATCAGTTTGTTATTGTTTTCAAAGATGATATCCCGGTATATTCAAGGAGTTCAGAGGAGCATGAACGACATTTAAAGATAGCTTTGTAAACCCTAAGAGAACACCAGCTGTACGCTAAGTTTTCAAAATGTGAATTTTAGCTTAGTTGTGTTACTTTCTTAGGGTATGTGGTTACCAAAGATGGTATTCAAGTTGATCCTAAAAAGGTAGAAGCAGTGTAGTAATGGCCACGCCCTACCACAATTACAGATATTCGTAGTTTTCTTGGTTTAGCAGGCTATTACCACAGATTTGTTAAAAAAATTTCAAAAATAACCGCTCCTTTGACGAAATTGACTAGGAAGGAAATAAGTTTGACTGGTCAAATGAATATGAAAGAAGTTTCTAGAAACTTAAGGAATGTTTGACTACGGTGCCAGTACTGTCTATTCCTTCAGGTACTGGAGGATACACAGTATATTGTGATGCATCGAGAGTTGGATTATGGTGTGGGTTGATGCAACATGGTTGAGTCATTGCATATGCATCCAGACAGCTTAAGCTACATGAGTGAAATTATCTGACTTGGAAATGGCAGCAGTAGTTTTTTCTCTTAAAATTTGGAGGCATTATCTATATGGTGAGACATACGAAATCTATACAGATCATAAATGCCTCAAATAAATTTTTCAACAAAAGGATCTTAATTTGAGACAAAGATGATGGATAAAATTACTTAAAGATTATGACTGCACAATACTATATTATCCAGGTAAGGACAATGTAGTGGCAGATGCATTAAGTAGGAAGTCTATGAGTAGTTTGACTCATATCATAATGGTAAGAAGGCCGTTGGTTAAACAAATGCATAAATTGGAAAGTCATGGGGTAGTATTGGAAGTAAAGGAGCCTGGGATACTATTGGTCCATATACAGTTTCAATCGTCTTTGAATGAACAAGTGAAAAAGGCACAAGAAGACGATGCCTATTTATGCAAGAAAATTGAAGAGGTGAAAAATGACAGTGATGTTGAATTTACTATAGATTCTGAAGGAATTTTGAGATTGGGTAAGTGATTGTGTGTACCTAATAAAGAAAAACTTAAGAAAGAGATTTTAGAGGAAGCCTATAGATCCATATATACCATTCATCTTGGGGTAACAAAAATGTATAAAGATCTAAAAGAAATTTATTGGTGGGAGGGTATAAAGAAAGATATAGTTGATTATGTCTCTCAATGCTTAACTTGCCAGCAGGTAAAAGCAGAACATCAAAGGTCTGCAGGATTACATTAGTAGATAGAGATACCTAAATGGAAATAAGAAAGAATAACTATAGATTTTGTTACAGGACTACCGCAGACACCAAAAGGGTTTGATTCAATATGGGTGATCATTGATAGGTTGACTAAATCAGCACATTTTCTACTAATGAAAACCACATACAATGTAGCTCTGTATGCAAATTTGTATTTGAATGAGATAGTGAGGTTTTATGGAGTGTCAATATCGATTATTTCTTATCAAGGACCACATTTCACTGCTTGTTTTTGGTGAAACTTCCAAGAAGTTTTAGGCATGAAGTTAAATCTCAGTACTACTTTCCATCCTCAAACAGATGGACAGTCTGAGTGAACCATCCAAATATTGGAAGACATGCTTCAGGCATGTATGCTAGATTTTCAAGGTAGAAATTCTTGCCCTTAGCTGAATTTACTTATAACAATAGTTATCAAGCCAGTATACAAATGATCCCTTTTGAGGCATTATATGGTAGATGTTGCTGTTCTCCGATCGAATGGTTTGAGATAGGAAAAACTAAGATTTTAGGGCCTAATCTGGTACAAGATGCACTTGATAAGGTAAAGTTAATTAAGGAAAGGTTATTAATAGCCTAGAGTAAACAAAAAGATTATGTTGATAATAGACGTCGACCATTGGAATTTACCATAGGTGAACATGTCTTTTTGAAGATATCTTATATGAAAGGAGTATAAGATTTGAGAACAAAGGGAAGTTAAGTCCACGGTACATAGGACCATTTGAAATTCTTGATAGGATCGGCCTAGTATCTTATCGTTTGGCTTTGCCACCTGAATTGGGTAATGTCCATCCAGTTTTTCATGTGTCTATGCTACAGAAGTACTTATCGGATCTTACACATATTATACAGTGTCCACAAATTCAGTTACGGGAAGACATAACTTATGAGGAACAACTAGCAGTGATAATGGACAGAAAAGCAAAGAAATTGTGTTTAAAAGAAATACCTACAGTAAAAGTAATATGGTAAAATCACTCTTCTGAGGAGGTTACTTGGGAAAGAGAGGATGACACACGCATCAGATACCCACATCTTTTTGAATCACGAGAATAGTTTTTATTGTAAATATGGAGATGAAATTCGAGGACCAAATTTCTTAAGGGGGAAGAATGTAATATCCTGTAATTTTTAAATAATAATTTTTTTCTATAAATAAATATATTTTTATTTAAAATGATTATGTTTTACAAAAAGTAAATACGCTTTTAATTAAAATAATTTTTGTTTTGCTTAAAATACTTATATTTGGCTTTAAATAATTTTTTTATTTTTATAAATTTCTTTCTTTTAATATACATGAAGATATTTTATAATGTGATTTTTTTATTAAAATTTTATTAAGAAAAGTCATGATTTCATATTGCAACTAAAGTTTTGCAAGAATATAAATATTTGAAAATTTTTAGGATATTTTAGGATGAAAAATAATATTTAGATGTATATAATCAAAGAATAAATTTTAAATATTTAATTATTAAATAATAATAAGTGAAAAAAGGAAAGAAAAAGGGGGAGGGGGAGACGCAAGCGTGAAGAAGAGAATTAGAAACTTTCGTATATGAATAGTGTGAATAGTATTTTCTCTCCTCCATGTTCTCTCTCTAGATCTGGAGTGCTTACTGGCCTCTGATCTCAAAATTAAGAGTACCATTGGATTCAGGACGGAGAGTAGTATGATTTTGGCTGAACAATTTTTCAAATCAGCAGTAGAATCGCCGCAGATCGGAAGTAGAAAATCTTAGAAAAAGATAAATTCTGAAACTCTTGTTATCTAGACTTCAAATTGAAAATCTGACAATGTAGATGGATTTAGGAGATAAATAAACCTTAGGATATGAAAATTTTCAACTATCTAACAACTTTTTGTTCATCGTGAATAGTAAATCCAGCTGGTATGAACATTGATTTCGGTGGTGAATAGTATTTTTCAATTGTGAATAGTACCTAACAATTGACCAATGTTGACCAAGCATCTAGAGGCCAAATTTCGTGATTCCAAACTCATTTCTTAAGTTTTTGGACCTCCGAACTCATTTTTGAGGTCTATTCAGTCAAATTTAGATTGAAAAAGTTCATTCTGAGATTGGCCCATCTGAAGCCTTACCTTGTGAGTAGATAATTCTTTCTATGACTTACCCTATGCTCTTCTTGAACTATAAATGTATAATTGATTTTGTTTGCAAATTATTTATACTATCATAAATTTGTGAAATGTGTTAAAATATCTGCTTTGCTTATTAATTGGCATATAGTTTAAGAAGAGTATGGTTTTGCAAATAGATTTTGAAATTCATTTAATATGTGGTTCTGAATGTATTTATCATTATTTGGTAAAGTGAATATTATGTGCAAGAGGGATCGATTTGTAAAGCTATAAAGTTGCTGAATATGATTGAATGGCAAGTGTAAAGTTCATGGCGAGTTGCTTGATAATTATACATTGTATTTGATGAATATGTATATATATATATATATGTATGTATGGATGAATATCGACGGGTTGTATGGCTTGAGACTGTACCGAGTAGGGGACGCCCTATTAGCCTGAGTGAGCCAAGGGAGGTACATTCCAACCAGGTGACAGTGGTAATGTGTGGGGGCAAAAAGTTGATGTACTCACATTCCTTGATCACTTATTGTGACTGTAGTTGATTGGTCACTATACGTATAGCAAATGAGTGAATTGAGTGTATTGAGAGATGTAACATGCTTGAGCATTATGTAAAAAGAATAAATTTTCAGGGCATATATAGTATGTTAATTATGCATCAACGAAACTTATAACTTTATCTTAAAAGCTTAATATTTTATTATAGCTTATACAGCTAAGCATAACAAGATTTGTTTAATGATCATACTATACTAAATATGGTTTTGGATATCTGAATATTCTTTGATTTGAGAATATTTGAAATACAAGTCCTATATGGATGTACTTCTGAACAATATTTTTTATGTGAAAATTTTAAAATAAGGGTACATCCATATGATGACCTAAGAGGTCATAGGAGGTATTATCTGCTCACTGAATTGTCAAACTCACTACACGATATTTCTATATTTTTTATATAAGAATACAGAGTTTGATCCTGTAGATAGGTGATCAGTTTGGTGACATATTCTTTGGGTGAGTCTACATTACTTCCAAGGCTCACAGTTTTTGAATTATACTGTGTTTGTATTCTAGAGTGTACTTTGAACGCTACAGGTAGGATCCTTGCTTCTATTGTTAATTTGACATTTATAACTTGGTCTGTATAATGTGTATACATGAGAGAACCTATATGTATATATTTCTATGACAAAGAATAGAACTATGCATGTTATGGTAAATTTTTGAATGCGAAAAAAAAAGTTTGTTTCACGTGCCCATAAATTGGGGGCGTTATACGTCTACTTATTTGAATCAATGATCTTCCCCTTTCCATGTTTGTATATGTGTTCTTGCTTGAGGACAAGCAAGTGTTCATGCCTGGGGGAGTTGATAAATAGAAAAAATGCATAATATTATCTTCTTTTTTTATCTCTTGAATTGTTGTTAACTTAAGACTTTTTGTTGTCATATTTGCTTTGATTTAGCATTCTTCTCCCTTAGTATTGCTTTGTTCTATATTTTCCATGTAGGGTGGTAAAGAGGCACATAAAGGAGGATAAAAGCGAAGGTCCGATGCCTACACAAACTTTGAAGTAGATAAAACAGGAAGTCGCAAAGGACACACCTCAATTACATTAAGAAGAACAAAACAAATCCAAACACGGCCTAGGTGTGTTCTAAGCCATACCCATGTTTGGTGCTATCCCGCACCCTCTAAAAGATAAATTTTATAGAACAAAACATAGCTTAACCATTTTATGCAACATGGCCTTGTTAGGTGTCTTAAATTCATCTTTTTAGTACAATCAAGGAGAAGAGAAAGGGGATAGGTTTTATATATAAAGAGTGATTGTTTAAGTAGATTATCAAATTTATTGTAGACTTTAAGACTTCACTTTGATTATTGCCCATTTGTTCATCCATCTCTTGGTTACATCTTTTATTCTCATACTCTTTTTGAATACTTGTATTTGAATATTATAGGTTGTTTAATAATAACGATTTCCATTGTTTATCTTCATTATGTGTGAGTAGATTTCTATTCTACAATTGGGAATAACCCATCTATGATTCTTCATTGATGTTTTGGTTACCTTTTAATTGTGATTAATTAGTATTATCGATTTAACTATTTTGCATATCACGTGTTCGATGAAATGTTGGCCACTATTTTGTCTATTTTAGGTGGATAATTGAAGTATTGAAAGTAGAAAATCATCACCGGAACCTAACAATTGATAAAAAGAACTTAAATCACAAAAGTACATTAAGCTTCTTGTCTTGTTTTGGCTGACATTGATCTTAAAGAGTTTAAGTTAATTTAATTCACGAAAGTAGGTTGATTAGATTGACTTGAGTATTATTATTAGACCTTGATAGAGGCTAGTAATTAACTTAGGTCAAACCATCCTCAATTATACCAATAATTGCAATAGAAAGATATTATGTTATTGACAACTCTAATTCATTAGAGTTTATGTATGCTTTTCTTGGGTCATTTACACTGCATTTTGATTTATTAGCATTAATATCCCCTGATTTAATAGTGTGTTTGTGCCTTCCATGAATATAAAAGCACCCATTACACTTGTTGTGAAATTCAGTGTGCATGAAAGAAAAAGAAGGCAGCAAACCGAGTAATGCTGGGTGATCTTGTTGATCTGGTACATATAATTGGAAACTGATTTCTATGTGATATGGTGTAGGTGGAATTGATTCATGGCTGTTATAGCAGGAGCAGCCACCATTACCCAACGTCACACAGGGAGCACTCAGCTGACACAGTAGAGTTCTGAGATGCAGAGGCACAGAGATTGTCTCCACTACTGAAAGTGGAGAAAAAGGCGCTAGCAGAGGTGCAGGCCAAAAAGGAAAAGAATGTAGCATCTCAAGCCAACTCACCGAGACAACAATGCTTGTCTATAAAAAGGTAGAAAGGAGAATCAGAGAGGAGGCGGGAGACAAGAGAGAACAAAATGGACAAAAAACATAGAGGAGAGCCTAGAAATCCCTGACAGGAGTGTGTTGCAAGGATACACTGTTCCATTGGGAACCAACGCAGCAAGAAGAGCTGCTGAACGTGAAGAGAGGATTCTTTGCTGAGAGTTCCCCTTTTCCTTCTGTGTTTTGATTTGTACGCTAAACTATATTTTATTTCTGTATTACTCTTCATTACATGATGGTTATCCTAATGCATACAGTTGTAATTAATTTAGATATGAAGCTGGGCTAAGCTTCCAGCTAGGGTTGTAGAAGGGTTGCAGTGAACTATTGCATATTTTAATACATGGATGATTTTGTTACATCATTGCTTTTGTCATTCAACTGCTCTTGTATTTCTTAAACTTCTTCTGTTAGCTGAATTTTAATAGTAGAAGGCTGAGGCTGACATTGACCTGAAAAGGCGATGAAGGTTGGAATAGGGTTGGATGTTATGGGTTGGTTGAAAGACCAAAGCACAACTAATATAGGAATATATAGTTGTCCCATATGACCCAATAGTTGGGTCTTCAAGCATAACTCTAGGGCTTGGATTTATACAGGAAAGTATGATTGAACCCTAGAAGTACATGAAATGGTAGTCTGGAAGGAACCCATTCAAGAAGAAACTGGGTACTTGAGCAGTTGCTATAGAAATTTCTAGAGCAAAATGGGTGCAGAAGTTCATGGCAACCCTGAAGCAACCCTAGTTCACCTAATATCTATTTTTTCGTAACCTAGTGTATCTCAACTTATTTCAAGTCTTGTTTAATTTAGTTTAGCCTTATTTGCACTTGAACCTTATATCTTGTGATAACTAACAAGATTTTGCTACAGCATTTCACTAGTCAAAAATTTTATAGTAATTTCTGGTACACTTTCTCGTGGGACGATACTCACTCATCATTATATTACTTAGTCACAATACGTGCACTTGTGTTCGAACATTACATATATACTTTGAAAACAACAAGTTTTTAGCACCATTGCTGGGGAAGTGTCTACTTGAAAATTATTATTAGATATTTGACTATGTGTAGGACTTTTATCCTTTAGTCATCCTAGTGTTATTTTAGGCAAGTGAACTCAGTGCATGAGTAGGTTCAATAGGGAGTTACTACTTTTAGATCCTGAAATAGAGAGGACTCTTCTAAGAAGAAGGAGAGAACTGTTGGGACCTCAGCAAGGAGCATAAATGGCCAACCAGAGAGGAACAGACAACATGGATGACCGAGATAAAGTCCTGAATGCTTATGTTCGACCAAATCTAAATGGGTTGAACCCAAGCATAGTAAAACCAGAAATTGAAGCTCTTCACTTTGAGCTCAAGCCTGTAGTGTTTCAGATGCTACAGACTATGGGGAAATTCAGTGGAATGCCTACAGAGGACCCTTACCTTCACTTGAGAGTGTTTATCAAAGTTACAGATGCATTCAAAATGAATGGGGTGACAGATGAAGTTCTAAAGCTGAAATGGCTCCCCTATTCCTTAAGAGATCGAGCTAGAGCGTGGTTGAAGTCTGTACCACCTAATTCTATTACCAATTAAAACGATTTGGCAGAGAAGTTTTTGTTAAAATACTTCCCACCTACCAAGAATGCAAGGTTGAGAAATGACATCACATCCTTCCAGCAACTAGATAGGGAATCACTATATAACACTTGGGAGAGGTATAAAGAACTGCTACGGAGATATCCTCATCATGGAATCCTGTACTACATCCAGATGGAGACCTTTTATAATGGTCTCAATGCTCAAACTAGAACTATAGTGGATGCAGCAGCTAACGGGGCACTTATGTCCAAAACATACAATGAGGCATATAAATTGCTCGAAAGGATGGCTAGAAATAATTATCAATGGCCTATGGACAGAGTCTCAACTAAAAAAACTACGGGTATGCATGAAGTGAGCGAAGTCACTTCTCTCACAGCCTAGATAGCTTTATTATTGAATGTTTTAAAAAACCAGCAGCTAACTCGCCCTCAAGGGGCTAATGCAACTCAAGATATTGAAGTGTCTTACGTTTTGTGCAATGGGACGCATTTATTTAAGAATTGTCCTTCAAATCTGGAGTCAATGTGCTATGTGGGAAACATGAATCGCAGTAACAATCCCTACTCAAATACGTATAACCAAGGTTGGATGCAGCATCCCAACTTTTCTTAAAGTAACTATGGTGCTGACCAGGGAATCAATTATGCCCCACAGAGACCACAAGTTCCCTAGGATTTTAGTAGCAAAAGCATCAGCCTAATGAGACTCCTAACTCATTGGAGTCCTTGCTTAAGGAATACATGGTGAGAAATGATGCCGTGATCCAAAGTGAAGCTACATCATCAAGAAATCTGGAAACCCAAGTCGGGCAGCTTGCCAATGAATTGAAAAACAGACCTCCAAAGACACTTCCAAGTAATACTAAAGTCCCTAGGAGAAAAGGGAAGGTACACTGCAAGGCCATAGCTCTTAGGAGTGGAAAAGTAGTGGAATCACCCCAAGCAAAGAGACAGGATCAAAAAGATCCTGCTGCACCTCTGGATAAGAAAAAAAAAACAAGCAGGGGCAGGTTCAGGAGGCAAGTGAAGAAGTTGGAACCTCTGGAGAAAATGCTGCAGTTTTAACATAACAAAATTCTACAGTTTTGCCACAACAAAATTCTGAAGTTTTGACATAGTAAAATATTGCCGCTTTGTCGCAGCAAAACATACAACAGACCAAGCTACCTCCACCATTCCCTTAAAGATTCCAGAAACAGAACCAAGACCACCAGTTCAGAAGATTTCTGGATGTCCTCAAGTAGATGCACATTAACATTCCCTTAGTGGAAGCATTGGAGAAAATGCCTAACTATGTCAAGTTCATGAAGGACATCTTAACTAAGAAAATAAGGTTCGAGGAATTTGAAACTGTTGCTTTAACAAGAGAGTGCATTGTTGTTCTACAAAACAAGCTGCCACCCAAATTCAAGGATCTAGGTAGCTTCACTATTCCCTGCTCCACTGGAAACTAGTACTTTGGTAAGGCTTTTTGTGACTTGGGAGCAAGCATTAACCTCATGCCTATGTCAACATTCAAGAAGCTGGGGATTGGAGAAGCTAGGCCTACCACGGTTTCACTACAGCTGGTAGACAGATCCATAGCACATCCAGAAGGGAAAATCGAGGATGTTTTAGTTAAGGTGGATAAATTCATTTTTCTAGTAAATTTCATAGTACTAGATTATCAAGCAGATGCAGATGTGCCAATCATTTTGAGCAGGCCATTCCTAGCCACTTACCGAACTTTAATTGATGTCCAAAAAGGGGAATTAACAATGAGAGTTCAAGATGAGCAGATAACATTCAATGTGTTTCAGTCTATGAAGTTCCCTAACGAAGTGGAAGAATGCTTGGTTATTTCTGTAATAGACACATTAATATCTGACCAATTTGAAAAGTGTTGTAGGGGCCTATCACCAATTGTGTGGCAGGATAACTTAGATTCAGAAAGAGAAAACGAGAAAGAATGGGCCTGGATAGAAGCAAAACATGGTACTGGGAAGCAAAGACTGATGAATAAGCCATTGAATATGTATTCATGGGAATTAAAGCTACCAAAGGCATCAATAAATGAACCACCAACCTTGGAATTAAAGCCATTACCTGCACATCTAAAATATGCATACTTGGGGGACGCAGCCACTCTTCCTGTGATCATTTCAGCACTTTTGACAGAGGAGCAAGAGGGGAAATTAGTCATGACATTGAAAAAATTCAAAAGAGCTATTGGATGGACTCTTGCTGATATTAAGGGTATCGGTCCCTTATTCTGTATGCATAAGATCCTGTTAAAGAACAATGAAAAAGGTCTATTGAAGCTCAACGAAGGCTCAATCCAATAATGAAGGAGGTAGTGAAGAAGAAAATCATAAAATGGTTAGATGATAGAATTATTTACCCTATATCAGATAGCTCCTGGGTTAGTCCAGTCCAATGTGTTCCTAAAAATGGGGGCATGACTGTGGTGGAGAATGAAAACAATGAGCTCATCCCCACCAAAGTTGTGACTAGTTGGAGGATTTGCATGGATTACAGGAAACTAAACAAAAGCACTAGAAAAGACCATTTCCCCTTGCCTTTCATTGACCAAATGTTAGACAAACTTGCTGGATGCGAGTACTATTGTTTCCTAGATGGGTACTCAAGCTACAATTAGATTGCTATAGCACCCGAGGACCAGCACAAGACCACATTCACATGCCCTTGTGGCACCTCTCCTTTTCGAATGATGCCATTTGGGTTATACAATGCTTTAGAACTTTCCGATGTATGATGGCAATTTTCACCGAAATGGTGGAGCAATTTATGGAGATTTTCATGGATGACTTTTCAGTTTTTGGAAATTCTTTTGACTTGTGCTTGGAAAATCTTGCTAAAGTTCTCCAAAGGTGTGAAAAGAAAAACTTGGTATTGAATTGGGAGAAGTGTCAATTCATGGTGAAGGAAGGGATTGTGTTGGGACATAAAGTTTCTTAAGATGGGCTAGAGGTTGACAAGGCCAAAGTAGATATCATTGAGAAGCTGCCTCCTCCCACTACAGTTAAAGGCATTAGAAGCTTCCTTGGCCATGCAGGATTTTACATAAGGTTTATCAAGGACTTCTCCAAGATTGCTAAACCTCTATGCAATTTGCTCGAGAAAGACAAAGTCTTCTGCTTTGACAAGGATTACATGAAAGCATTTTGTGATCTTAAGGAGAAATTAAGTACAGCACCTGTTATTGTGGCACCAGATTGGGCTTCACCATTTGAGCTCATGTGTGATGCAAGTGAAGTTGCATTAGGAGTTATCCTTGGGCAGCGTAGGAACAAGGTATTTCATTCCATATATTATGCAAGCAATACGCTGCAAGGGGCCCAACTCAACAACACAGTAACAAAAAAAGATATGCTTGCTGCGGTGTTTACTTTTGAAAAATTTAGATCCTACTTGGTAGGTACAAAAGTGATTGTGTATACTAACCACTCTGCCATTAAGCACCTAGTCAAGAAGAAGGATTCAATGCCTAGACTCATTCGATGGGTACTCATGTTATAAGAATTCGATCTGGAAATCAGGGATAGAAAGGGAACCGAGAATCAGGTAGCTGACCATCTTTCTAGATTGGAACAAGGCAGCAAAAATGCAGAGGTAGTCAATGAGAAATTTCTGGATGAACAACTCTTTCTTATGTCCCGAGCTGATATGCCATGAACATCTCTCTAGATTAGGAAGGTTTAGTAATAGAAAATCAACTTAGTTTTTCTTCTCTTGAATTTCTCTCTCCTCTTTCTCTCTCTTCTCTTCTTCTCTTTTCCTTCTTGGTCTTTCCTTCCTCTTGGTCATGCATTTCCTCTCCCCTTCCCTTTAGTCTACTTTCCTATGAAGTTAAGGCAACAATAATAGATAAATAAGCTTGCTTAAGAAACTTTCTAACCCATGCCAACTATATCCCTTAACTATGCAAGAATTACTAAAATGCCATTCCTTTACATTGTGACTAATCTCTTTGACTAAGGCCATGTTTAGCTTACGACAATTGTTGAATTGTAGCTACAGACGATTAGTCACATCATATTGAATTGTGGCTACAGATGTTTAGTTATTGTGTGTTGAATTGTGGCTACAGACGATTAGTTACTGTGTATTGAACTTGTGGCTGTAGATGACCAGTCACTGTGTATTGAACTTATGGTTGTAGACGATCAGTCACTGTGTATTGAACTTGTGGCTATAGACGAACAGTTTCCATACATAAAAGCATTGCATATGATATTTGTAATTGTTGAGCATGTAACTATACTATGTTAATCATGTATTTGTGAATATTATGACTTCATCACAAAAAGATTGATATTTTCTGTAGTTTATATAGCTGGACATAACACTGTGATTTTTACTTATTATATCATGATGTTAATGTTGAACCTACTGAGACCCTATTCTCATTAATGTTTGGTTTTATGTTCATATAAGAGTAATTAAGATATCAATAGTCTTCCTATCGTTGCTTGGGATTTTTAGATGGTGGAAATACCCTAGTTGGGTCAGTTCACCATTATGATAATAATGTTGTGGAGATCCCGATGGCAGTACAAAGAATTGTAACATCCCCTAATTTTCTTCACTTTTGCAAAGTAGCATAATTGGAAGGGTCAAAATAATTATATATATATAAAAGATGCAAGGAAGAATTCTCATTTTTGAACAACACATTTTTCATTTCTATCTCACTGAAAGCCATGTCAGTGGTTAACGTTTATACAAGGGTAACATAGAGTCACATAATTACATTAATCTAACATTAAACCCCATAAAGCACATCACATTTGGAGGACAAAGGGTAGAGAAGGTGGTGCTAACATCAGGATCTGCACGAGGCATCGCCATCTACTAGATCTCTATGATCAAGTGCACACAAATAGCTAGCATACCATCTGCTTTTATCTGAACATAACAGCAACAATAATGAGAACAGAAGTTTCCAATAGGTTTAACATTAAATGCATCATGTAATCCGTAAAAAAGATTACAGTGTTATGTCCAACTGTATAGGCTACAAAAATTCATTTATCATTGATAACATGTATATATACATATATACATATATATATGTATATATACATATATACATATATATGTATATATATATATATACATCACCCATAGATGGCAGGAAAAAGCATGATATGTATAGATGCTAAAACACTATTAATCTTTCATGATAAAAGCATAATATTCATAAATAGTATGATTTAACATATTATGTACACATTTGATAATCACAATTTCAATATACAAAACATTATGCATGATGGTTGTTCATCCATCATCTATTTATGTCTCAGTAACAAGACAATGTAAGCCATTTTCTGACCCACTACTCACATGCCTCTATTACTTGGTCGGAGTGGCCATACTCCCCTTAGGCTCACTCAAGCTAATAAAGCATCCCCTATTCGGTATTGTCTCAAACACATACGACCCGTCTAGTCACCTTACTGCCATAAGGTGCCGCATATCGCTGGTTCACCTTGCAGCCATAAGGGTCATCCCACATGTTGCCGGGTTACCTTATGCCATAGGGTACCACAAGTATCAGTCTATCTCTCATATTTAGCTACATACATAACATCATCCTCTTTATTATCAATACAATATGTGATTCCGTCTCATTAACATTCCAAGTATGCATCTCATTAACATATTAAGCATACATCTCATCAACCATATTTATCACTATCATCATGCTTGCCATCGTCTTCACATCATTTAACAATTATGTATTAATACATTTATCATCATGTAACAATGTATACATCATATATCTAATCATCATACATTGATACCATAATATATGCATCACACTCTCTAATCATCATCACCGCCATGATAAGGTTATGCATTATCAAGTACATCATCTTCATCATACTTATTATCATTGTCACATCATCATTTAACAAATATGTATTAATACACTTACCATCATGTAACAATGTATACCTCATATCATCTAATCATCATGCGTTGATATACTAGCAAAAGCATCATCAACTTCATCATTTAACAAATATTTATTACTACACAATGTATGTCATGCTTGTGATTACAAGAAATAGTGAAAACTAGCATTGTATCATAAAGATTACAAGGCATTCTTCTTTAATTTAGTTTCTCTAATTATCATCTAGTTAATGAGATTCATTTAAAGTCATTTGTAGCTAAAATAGGGCAAAAATAACTTCAAACACAGCCTGGTCATGCCATGAAACACAGTCATGCCATGAAACACGGTCATGCTTGAGATTGTCTTAAATGTGCTACAACCTCTCAAACAGCCTAAAACACAGCCTTGTCGTGCCATGAAACACGGTCATGTTTTGGGCTACAGGTTCTCAACTAACCTAACCTGCCCTTATTAATCAAGCCATAACTCCCTCATTTCAACCCTAATTAAGGTGATTTTAGTGTCTATGGAAAGTTAAGACAATAAGCTATAATTTTAATGTTTAACACTTTGATAAATTACAACTAGAAATAGGTCCAAAAGTGTCCCAAAATCCACATCGTGATTCTACACGTTAAATCTGACCTCTCTTCACTTGTTAGGGCATAACTCTCTCATATAAAGTCCAATTGAAGCAATTCTAGAGGGCTTTGAATAGTAAGACATGGGACTATAACTTTTACGTTGAAGACATCTTCTATAATTCATCATAAGTTATGACGCCCTGAACCATCCATTTAGAGCATTGAATTATATCCATTCAAAACCAAATTTTAGCACAAAACATGTAGTACATATGCATCCAAACCTTGACTCTACATGGCTATTCAACACTGACCAATTTTCTTCACTTTTCACAAAGTATCATAATTGGAAGAGTCAAAGTAAATTTTTTTTATAAAAGATGCAAACAAGAATTCTCATTTTTGAAGAAAATTTCTAAGGGAAAAATGGTAATTTCTTGTCTTTTAGGGCTAGAGACGGACAACAAGAGATGAATTGAAAACATATGGGAAGTGTAGTTCAAAAGTCCATTGCCACTTTTCTCAAGAGAAGATTAATGCATTATGGGATTTTTCACAAGCCAAACATGGCCTTAGTCAAATAGATTAGTCACAATATAATGGAATGACATTTTGGTAATTCTTGCATAGTTAAAGGATATAGTTGGCATGGGTTAGAAAGCTTCTTGAGAAAGCTTATTATTTTATTATTGTTTCCTTGACTTCATGGGAAAGTCGACTAAAGGGAGGGGGAGAGGAAATGCACAGCCAAGAGGAAGGAAAGACCAAGAAGGAAAAGATAAGAGCAGAGAGAGAAAAAGGAGAGAAAAGTTCAATATAAGGAAAACTAAGATGATTTTCTATGGCTAAACCTCCATAATCTCTTCTTCTCCTCTTAATAGGCTTCCTAAAAAGTATTTGATGATGGAATTGTAAGATTATGGAAGGAAAGAGAATAAAAGCAAGTGTACAAGAAGGAAGCCAAGGAGCTCTTTCAAAAACACCTAACTCGCACTAAACACGGCCTCGCCGTGTCCTAAAACATTGGCATGCTCTGGGCTGTCCAATGTTTTAGGTTTCCAACCAGCCTGATCTTCTCTCACTAATTATGTCATAACTACCTCATTTAAACTCTAATTAAGATAATTGTGGTGTCTATAAAAAAATAAGACAATTATCTACAACTTTTATGTTTACTAATTTGACAAATTAGGACTAGAAAAAGGTGAAAAATAGGTTAAAAAATAGCATCATGACTCAGCGCGTTCTATCTGACCTATCTTCACTCATCAAGGTATATATATTTCGTATGAGATCCAATTGAAGTGATTTTAAAGGGATTAGAATGATAAAACATAGCGCTACAACTTTTATATTGCATATATTTTCCAATTCGGCACAAATTATAACTCCCATAAATGGTTTCCCCCTTTTCCTTTCTTCCACATACATAAATAAAGTCAACTTGCAAACCATATTCAAGCTTCATTAATTTACTTCAAGCAACAGATATACACACCTCTATACACACACACACACACACACACACACATCAAATAATGTAAGGATTCAAGATGAGTCAATGTTGAACCTATGCTAAGAGCTCATTGGCTTCCTTCTTCTTGTACACTTGCTTCTCTTCTCCTTCCTCCCATAATCCTGCAATTCCATCATCAAATCACTTCTTAGGGAGCCTATTAATAAGAAAAGAAGAGATTAGGGAGGTTTAGCCATAAAAAATCACCGTAGTTTTCCTTCTCTTGAATTTTTCTCTCCTCTTTCTCTCTCTTCTCTCCTTTTTTCCTTCTTGGTCTTTCCTTCTTCTTGGCCATGCATTTTCTCTCCCCCTCCCTTTAGTCCACTTTCCCATGATGTTAAGACAACAATAATAAAATAAATAAGCTTGCTCAAGAAGCTTTCTAACCCATGTAAACTATATCCCTTAACTATGCAAGAATTACCAAAATGCCATTCTATTACATTATGACTATTTTCGTTGACTAAGGCTATGTTTGGCTTGCACAAATTTCCAAAATGCATTAATCTTCTCTTGAGAAAAGTACCAATGGAATTTTAAGCTACATTTCCCACATGTCTTCAATTCATTTCTTGCCATCCAGCTCTAGCACTAAAAGATTAGAAATTACCATTTTGCCTATAGGAATTTTCTTCAAAAATAAGAATTCTTCCTTGCATCTTTTATAAAAACAATCTATTTTGACTTTTCCAATTATGTTACTTTGTGAAAAGTAAAGAAAGTTGGGGGATGTTACAATTCTCTTCAAGCAGCAGATATACACACCTCTATACACACACACACATATTAAATAATGCAAGGATTCAAGATGGGTCAATGTTGAACCTACCCTAAGAGATCATTGGCTTCCTTTTTCTTGTACACTTGCTTATCTTCTCCTTCCTCCAACAATCCTCCAATTCCATCATTAAATCACTTCTTAGGGAGCCTATTAAGAGGAAACGAGGAGATTATGGAGGTTTAGCCATAGAAAATCACCTTAGTTTTCCTTCTTCTGAATTTCTCTCATTCTCATTTCCTTCTTGGTCTTTCCTTCCTCTTGGCCGTGCATTTTGTAACATCCCTAATTTTGTTTCATGTATTAATAAAAGTACAAGAGTATTCAAAGTAACATCCCTAATTTCATTTCTTTTATTGATAACGGAACATAAATATTTAATTAAGGAAATAAAATTTATTAGACAATTTTTAGATATCTAAGGAAATATAATCCTTAGAAATTCTTCACCTTATATGTATGCATAGAAATGTTCTAATATTAATGGAATAGGTAAAGAAAGAAAACCTAAGAGAAAATATTAGAAATAAGCATGCTAAAGAAAGGTGAAATTCTTAGGCTAGGAAGATAAATTTTTGTGAAGTAAGTAAAGGTCTTAAAATTTCAAGAAGATTGGATTAGGGTAATTTTTCTTAATTTAAGAGCAAAAGTTACTAAATTTAGTATCTCCACCCATAAATTGGGCTTTCACCTATGGACACTTCATATAGAGTTTTTCAACTTCACATGAATTTTTAGCAAGCCAATAGGATAGCCCAATGAAGAAATAAAACATAAACTTGGACTAGGATATAGGAATTGGACTGGTAGCCCAAAAATCATGAAAATGTGACCAAGCCCAATATGAAAGGTAGAATTTTAACCAAAGTAAAGAAAATGGGTAAGAATGAGTCCAAACCCAAGAGGAAAAATAAAAATAAAAGTAAAGTGATGAAATAATGGTGTAATCAAGATTAGATGACATGGCATTAAGACAAAAATTTAGCAAGTGGTGTGATATCCTACATTCATAATTTTAGCAAGTGGTATGATAATACAAGGATTTAGGACAAAACATCTATATCCTACACTAATAATTTTAGCAAGTGGTATGATAATACATGGCATTAGGACAAAACATTCCTATCCCACACAAATAATTTCAACCAAATAATGGAGATTCAAGGTCTAGAAATTTTCCACCAAAAAAGGCAAACCTATGATACTTGATTAAGACAAAAGAAAAACGAAATGAATCCCTAAATCAAAGAGACCTTGTCCCTTATTTTAGAAACATATTATCATAATTTTCAAAATACAAATCTCCTTTTGCTATGCATATCTTGACTAAGGAAGAAGAATACAAGATCATAAGTTGTTTGTTTTCCAAAAATTCAACCAAGTGTATCCTATTTGTGATAAGGTAGACCCATGATCATGAAAGGTGAATTATTTAATGGTCTATTTAACAAAACCCATCCTTACAACATTAGAAGTTTCGTCCAAGTGAGGGATAGGAAAAATAGAAGCAAGGTAGAGTGAGGAAAGGAGAGGAAGAAAGGAAGAAAGAGGGAGGAGAAATTTAGAGGACTAAGTGCTCCAGGTAAGTTTAATAATATTTCTTTTTGAAGAAAAGTTTTGAAACTTGTAATATTTATATTAGATTTTGATCTTAGAACTTTAATGACTGGTCATGGATGTTGCTATATCATTTTACATATTATGTATGTTTGAATACTTAGGTTGGTGTAGATAGTTCTGCATAGGTATGGCTATGGGTGGCAAACTTTTATGCTTCTGTTTTTAAAATTCTAGAAAGAATTGGTAAGGAATTAAAACAAATGGTTAACATGAAAAATGTAGATGTATGTCTCACGGATTTTTAACCACTGGAATCACTCAATTTGGAGTCCATATGAGGAAGATAAGGTCTAATTAGTAAGCAATGGTCAGAAAATGGTTAATCAGGGAAGAATATGTTAGGATAGCTTCTGTGTTTTAATTTCTGGGAACATTCTGTAGGGAATTAAAATACATGGTTAACATAAAAATTATCGCTATATGTGTCACGTATATTTAGCCAAGTATGTTAGAAATGATATAAATAAGAAGTAATTGACTAAAGGCCAAGTATAAAGAAAATGAAGAGATGAAATTAATATTTAAAAAAGAAGATGAATCTTATAAATGAAAATAATAAATGACTAGTATATGACATAGCCATTGTCATTGTATGAACTTCTTACCATCTTAAGTGTAAAATTTTGACATGAAAATATTTTATAAAGTGATATTTGAAATCGTTATGTTCATGATATGATTACCAATATTTTTTGGTAATAGTTATATTTTGTTGAACATACTTGTTATTGAAAGCATATTTTTTGCTTTCATTGTGAAAAGAAAAGAAATGAGCACGGTCACATGGCAATCCGTGTGGGGCACCAGTAGGGGCCTACCAACGGTTATGATCATGTTAATGAGAAAAGAAATAGAAAGTGGGCTATGTCGGACGGAGCGAGAAAAGCCCGTACCGGAGAGTAGATAATACTCACTCTGGCCGGAGTAGTTTGATATGAGAATAAATTGATAGTCATCATATGATATTCTGAAAATAATTAATCATGTTATACATGTCATTATTGTACGATTCTCTTGTGCATAAATATAGTGCATTCATGTGACCAAAGATATTTGCTATAGTTTATACAGCTGAACATGACGTGATGAGCTATATTGATGATGATTTATTGTTGAACTTACTGAGATTTAATTCTCACTATATTTCCATATCATGTTCAAAAAATTAGTTATACATATTTTTTATGGCTTTGGCTTTTAGTGCACGTTGGATAGAGTACTTTATGTTGGGCAGATCTCAGAAGCAAATAAAATGTTTGTGGTCGAGTTGGCTTAGATCCTTGTGAAGGTGCAACCACCCGCACCTATATCAATTTAGATGTACGTCTCATGGATTTTTAGCCACTGGAATAACTCAATTTGGAGTCCATATGAGGTAGATATGGTCCGATTAGTAAGCAATGGTCAGAAAATGGTTAATCAGGGAAGAATATGTTAGGATAGCTTCTGTATTTTAATTTTTGGGAACATTCTGTAGGCAATTAAAATAAATGGTTAACATAATAATTCTAGCTGTATGTGTCACGAATTTTTAGCCACTAGAATCACTTAATTTGGAATTATTATGACGGATATATGGACAGATTAGTAGTTAGAGGTCAGAACCTACCCGAGAAGAAATAACATGTTCTTTGAGGGAGTAATATCACCATGATTTCTTAATATTTCGTTCAACTGTTCAACATAAGAGTTTTAGATAATTGTTTTGTATTTAAATTGATATCAAGATCACCTACATCGAAGTTAAATTGAGGGATGTATTCTCTGATTAGTAAGAGAAGGTTAGATAAGATGAAAACCTACATCAAGAAAATAAAGAAATAAAATTAATATTTTAAAAAGAAGAAGAATCTTATAAATGAAAATAATAAATGACTAATATATGACATAGCCATTGTCATTGTATGAACTTCTTACCATCTTAAGTGTAAAATTTTGACATGAAAATATTTTATAAAGTGATATTTGAAATTGTTATGTTCATGATATGATTACCAATGTTTTTTTGGTAATAGTTATATTTTGTTGAACATACTTGTTATTGAAAACATATTTTTTGCTTTCATTGTGAAAAGAAAAGAAATGAGCACGGTCACATGGCAATCCGTGTGGTGCACCAGTAGGGGCCTACCAACGGTTATGATCATGTTAATGAGAAAAGAAATAGAAAGTGGGCCATGTCGGACGGAGTGAGAAAAGCCCTTACCGGTGAGTAGATAATACTCACCCTGACCGGGGTAGTTTGATATGAGAATAAATTGATGGTCATCATATGATATTTTGAAAATAATTAATCCTGTTATACATGTCATTATTGTAGGATTCTCTTGTGCATAGATATAGTGCATTCATGTGACCAAAGATATTTGCTATAGTTTATACAGCTGAACATGACGTGATGAGCTATATTGATGATGATTTATTGTTGAACTTACTGGGATTTAATTCTCACTATATTTCCATATCATGTTCAAAAAAATAGTTATACAGATTTTTCTATGGCTTTGGCTTTTAGTGCACGTTGGATCGAGTACTTTATGTTGGGCAGATCTCAGAAGCAAATAAAATGTTTGTGGTCGCGTTGGCTTAGATCCTGGTGAAGGTGCAACCACCCGCACCTGTATCAATTTAGATGTACGTCTCACGAATTTTTAGCCACTGTAATCACTCAATTTGGAGTCCATATGAGGTAGATATGGTCCGATTAGTAAGCAATGGTCAGAAAATGGTTAATCAGGGAAGAATATGTTAGGATAGCTTCTGTATTTTAATTTCTGGGAACATTCTGTAGGCAATTAAAATAAATGGTTAACATAAGAATTATAGCTGTATGTGTCACAGATTTTTAGCCACTAGAATCACTTAATTTGGAATTATTATGACGGAGATATGGACAAATTAGTAGGTAGAGGTCAGAACCTACCCGAGAAGAAATAACATGTTCTTTGAGGGAGTAATATCACCATGATTTCTTAATATTTCGTTCAACTGTTCAACATAAGAGTTTTAGATAATTGTTTTGTATTTAAATTGATATCAAGATCACCTACATCGGAGTTAAATTGAGGGATTTATTCTCTGATTAGTAAGAGAAGGTTAGATAGGATGAAAACCTTCATCAAGAAAAAAAATTAATATTTTAAAAAGAAGAAGAATCTTATAAATGAAGATAATAAATGACTAGTATATGACATAGCCATTGTCATTGTATGAACTTCTTACCATCTTAAGTGTGAAATTTTGACATGGAAATGTTTTATAAAGTGATATTTGAAATGGTTATGTTCATGGCATGGTTACTAATGATTTTTGGTAATAGTTATATTTTGTTGAACATACTTGTTATTGAAAGCATATTTTTGGCTATCATTATGAAAAGAAAAGAAATGAGCACGATCACATGGCAATCCGTGTGGTGCACCAGTAGGGGACACCCTACTAACGATTATGATCATGTTAATGAGAAAAGAAATAGAAAGTGGGCCATGTCGGACGGAGCAAGAAAATCCCGTATCGGAGAGTAGATAATACTCATCCTGATCGGGGTAGCTAGATATAAGAATAAATTGATAGTCATCATATGATATTCTGAAAATAATTAATCCTATCATACATGTCAATACTGTACATCTCATGTGCATAGATATAGTGCATTCATGTGACCAAAGATATTTGCTGTAGTTTATACAGCTGAACATGGCGTGATGAGCTATATTGATGATGATTTATTGTCGAACTTATTGGGATTTAATTCTCACTATATTTCCATATCATGTTTAAAAAATTAGTTATGCGAATTTTTCTATGGCTATGGCTTTTAGTGCACGTTAGATCGAGTACTTTATGTTGGGCAGATCTCAGAAGGAAATAAAATGTTTGTGGTCGAGTTGGCTTAGATCCCGGTGAAGGTGCAACCACCCGCACCTGTATCTCCAAAATTGATCAACCAGAGTAAATAAGATGTAGATTTTTATCTGTTTGATATGTTATACGTATGTTTTGATTAATGACATTTATGTAAACTCTATATTGTATAATAATAAATAAAATAAAAAGTTGTTACATAATTGGTATTAAAGCAGGTCGATCCTATATGGCCAGTGGGTGGATAGTTATCTAAATCCATCTTATAGTGTCTTGAGTATGTTTGTGGTTGTGCTGTGTAGGGATCAGTGAATTCATATAGGTAAGAAATTACTAGTGTTCCCTACCTACATGCCGAGTTGGTGTTATGACTGCTGTTAAATATTTTTGAACTAACTATTGGGCTTGATCACCTCAATAGCAGCATAACTTTGTTTTTGCCACAGTAGGAAATGGCACCACTAAGGAGGAATCCAGCAAATAATGCGGAGGAAACCCTGCACAAGTTGGCCACGGCAATTCTAGACCAAGTCATGACCACTAATCAAATTCTACAATGCCTCTAGAATGCTAATAACTCGAATGGTGTGAATGGTGTTAACAACCGGATGGCTGGAAACGATAATGGCATATCTGAGTTCCTGAGGACTAGGCCACCATGTTTTCAAGGCGGCTTTAACCCGATTGTAGTTGAAAGATAGATAAGGGAGTTAGAGAAAATCTTTGAAGTGATGGGCTGTACTGAGGAGCAACAAGAAATCTTCACTGCATATATGCTAAAAGATGAAGCAGAATACTAGTGGCGTGGAGCTAGAGAACTTTTAGCTCACCAGGGAAGGCAGATCACTTGGCAGGTGTTCAAAGACACCTTTTTAGAAAAGTACTTTCCAAGTACTGTGCAGTCAGAGAAAGAGATTGAATTTCTCCAACTCAGGCAGGGTAGCATGACTATAGATCAATACATTGCGAGGTTTGAGGAATTGTCTAAGTTCTCCTCTTATATGCGATTTAACCCTAATAAAGCATGGAAGGCCGTTAAGTTCGAAGCAGGACTAAACCCGGACATAAAGAATGCTGTTGTAGCTATAGAGATTAGGGAGTTTGTGCCTTTAATCAATAAATGAAGACTCTTGGAGAAAAGTTTAAAGGTAGTGGAGGACGAAAAGCAAAGACGAAACCTATGGAAAAGGAAGAAATACTTTCCCAACCCTAGAAAGAATGTGAGAAGAAGTGGATATGGAGCTGGTAAGAGGCCATTGACTGCGGGTCCTAGACCTTTCCAACAAGACCTCACCCTAGTCAAGTGCACTAAGTACGGACGCATGCATGGTAATTGGCCATGCTACATGGGACAAGATGTCTGCTTCAACTGCGGACAAAAGGGTCAATTTGCGAGAAACTGCCCATAGAATGTGGGGAAGCAGCCAGAACAGAGGCCTCAGGTGAAGGGAAGGGTTTTCACCTTGAGCGGCCAAGAGGCAGCTCAATCTTCTGAAATGATTCAAGGTACATGCTATATCTATGGATTCGCTCTTATGGTGTTATTTGACTCTGGTGCTAGTCATTCATTTATATCAGAAGAATGTATTAGAAAGTTTCAGTTTCCTATTTCTGAAACTCCCTATGAGCTATCCGTAGTAACCCCCACAGGGGAAAGGGTATTAACTTCCTCTATATGTAAGGACTGTAAAGTCACCATCTAGGAGAAAACTTTTTCTGTAGACCTCGTTTGTTTACCTTTAAGAGGTATTGAGGTCATTCTAGGGTTAGACTGAATGTCTAGAAATCGAGTTTTGCTGAATTCTTGTAACAAGACCGTTGAATTTCTACCTTCTACTCCGAAAGAGGAGGTACATTTATTGATTCTTAATGCCAATCAAGTTAATAGGGAGTTGAAGAATGGAGTACTTGGATACATTCTCTTGTATTTATTAATCCTAGAAGTCGAATTGAAGCTTGATGAAATCCCAATAACCAACGAGTTTCCTGAAGTATTTCCATCAGATATTCCAAGCTTACCTCCCAAGAGAGAGATAGAGTTCTCTATTGATCTCTTACTTGGGACAGGGCCTATATCTATTGCACCATATAGAATGGCCACGAAGGAACTATAGGAACTCAAGAAACAGTTGGAGGAACTATTAGACAAGTAATTCATTAGACCAAGTGCATCACATTGGGGAGCTTCTGTATTGTTTGTTAAGAAGAAAGATGGGAGCTTGAGACTATGCATAGATTACAGACAGCTGAATAAGGTGACTATAAAAAATAAGTACCATCTCCCTAGGATAGATGACTTATTGGATCAACTGAAGGGAGCATCCATCTTTTCTAAAATTGACTTGAGGTCAGGATATCATCAGATTAGGATCAAGGAGGAGGACGTACTAAAAACTACCTTCAGGACTAGGTATAGGCACTATGAGTTTCTCGTAATGCCCTTCGGGTTGACGAATGCACCTGCAATTTTCATGGATTACATGAATCACATTTTTTGACCCTACCTAGATCAATTTGTTGTAGTATTCATTGATCACATCTTAATATATTCTAAGAGTGAGAAAGAATATGAACAACATCTCCGAATCGTGCTGCAAGTGCTGAAAAAGAAAAAGTTATATGCCAAATTGGAGAAGTGTGAATTTTGGCTATTAGAGGTGAAGTTTCTCGGACATGTCATCTCTAATAGAGGGGTAGCTGTAGATCCTAGCAAGACGGAAGCAGTGATTCGTGGGAAAGACCAAAGACAGTTACAAAAGTCAGAAGTTTCTTGGGTTTGGCAGGATACTACAAGAGGTTTATATAAAACTTCTCTTGTATAGCCTTGCCTTTGACTAAATTGACCAGGAAGGGAAGTCTTTTCAAATAGACTGATCAATGTAAAGCTAGTTTCTAGAAGCTTAAGACAAGACTGACCACTCCTCCTGTTTTAATTATTCCAGACCCTACATGACATTTTGAAGTGTATAGTGACGCTTCAAAGAAAGGGCTAGGATATGTGCTGATGCAAGATAAGAGAGTAATTGCTTACGCTTCTAGGCAACTGAGACCTCGCGAAGGAAACTATCCAACCCATGATCTTGCATTGTTTGTTAAGAAGAAAGATGGGAGCTTGAGACTATGCATAGATTACAGATAGCTGAATAAGGTGACTATAAAAAACAAGTACCCTCTCCCTAGGATAGATGACTTATTGGATCAACTGAAGGGAGCCTCCATCTTTTCTAAAATTGACTTGAGGTCAAGATATCATCAGATTAGGATCAAGGATGAGGACGTACCAAAAACTACCTTCAGGACTAGGTATGGGTACTATGAGTTTCTCGTAATACCCTTCGAGTTGACAAATGCACCTGTAATTTTCATGAATTACATGAATCGCATTTTTTGACCCTACCTAGATCAATTTGTTGTAGTATTCATTGATGAAATCTCTATATATTCTAAGAGTGAGAAAGAACATGAACAACATCCTCGAATTGTGCTGCAAGTGTTGAAAGAGAAAAAGTTATATGCCAAATTGGAGAAGTGTGAATTTTGGCTGTCAGAGGTGAAGTTTCTCGGACATGTCTTCTCTAATAGAGGGGTAGCCGTAGATCCTAGCAAGATGGAAGCAGTGATTCAGTGGGAGAGACCAAAGAAGGTTACAAAAGTCAGAAGTTTCCTGGGTTTGGCAGGATACTACAAATGGTTTATACAAAACTTCTCTCGTATAGCCTTGCCATTGACTAAATTGACCAGGAAGGGAAGTCCTTTCAAATGGACTGATCAATGTAAAGCTAGTTTCCAGGAGCTTAAGACAAGATTGACCACTCCTCCTATTTTAATTATTCCAGAACCTACAGGACATTTTGAAGTGTATAGTGACGCTTAAAAGAAAGGGCTAAGATGTGTGCTGATGCAAGATAAGAGAGTAGTTGCTTACGCCTCTTGGCAATTGAGACCCCACAAAGGAAACTATCCAACCCATGATCTTGAATTGTTTGTTAAGAAAAAAGACGGGAGCTAAAGACTATGCATAGATTACAGACAGTTGAATATGGTGACTATCAAAAGGAAGTACCCTCTCTCTAAGATAGATGACTTATTGGATCAACTCAAGGGAGCCTCCATTTTTTCTAAAATTGACTTGAGGTCAGAGATTAGGATTAAGGAGGAGGACGTACCAAAAACTGCCTTCAGGACTAGTTATGGGCACTAGGAGTTTCTCTTAATGCCCTTCGGGTTGACAAATGCACCTGCAATTTTCATGGATTTCATGAATCGCATTTTTCGACCCTACCTAGATCAATTTGTTGTAGTATTGATTGATGACATCTTGATATATTCTAAGAGTGAGAAAGAACATGAACAACGTCTCTGAATCGTACTGCAAGTGCTGAAAGAGAAAAAGTTATATGCCAAATTGGAATGTGAATTTTGGCTGTTAGAGGTGAAGTTTCTCAGACATATCATCTCTAATAGAGGGTTAGCCATAGATCCTAGCAAGACAGAAGTAGTGATTCAGTGGGAGAGACCAAAGACGGTTACAAAAGTCAAAAGTTTCTTGGGTTTGGCAGGATACTACAAGAGGTTTATACAAAACTTCTCTCGTATAGCCTTGCCATTAACTAAATTGACCAGGAAGGGAAGTCCTTTCAAATGGACTGATCAATGTGAAGCTAGTTTCCAGGAGCTTAAAACAAGACTGACCACTCTTCCTGTTTTAATTATTCCAGACCCTATAGGACATTTTGAAATGTATAGTGACGCTTCAAAGAAAGGGCTAGGATATGTGTTGATGCAAGATAAGAGATTAGTTGCTTACGCCTCTAGGCAATTGAGACCCTACGAAGAAAACTATCCAACCCATGATCTTGAATTGGTGGCAGTGGTGTTTTCCTTAAAGATTTGGTGACAATATTTGTACAGGGTAACCTTTGAAGTATATTGTGATCATAAGAGTCTTAAATATCTCTTTGATCAGAAGGAGTTAAATATGAGGTTACGAAGATGGGTAGAATTCCTCAATGACTACAAGTATAAGATAAAGTATCATCCAGGAAAGGCGAATGTTGTAGCAGATGCCTTGAGTCAAAAATCTCTACACATGGGTCAGATGATAGTGTATGAGATGCAGATGCTAGATGAGTTTCAAAATTTAAAGCTAGCCACTACTCTTACTCTAAAGAAGCTAGTCATTAATGGTTTAAGTATAGGGTGTGACCTTAGAGCCCAGATCAAAGAGGCTCAAGCTCACGACCAATACTTACAGGATCATAAAGACCAAGATAATTTTTATATCATGGAAGATGGAGCAATCATGTATCAGGGAAGGATTTGTGTACCTCAAGAACGAGAGTTGAGGACTAAGATCCTGCAGGAAGCTCATCAGAGTAAATACACAGTCTATCCTAGATGCATTAAAATGTACCAGGATTTAAAGATGATGTATTGGTGGCCAGTGATGAAAAAGGACATTGCCGAGTTTATGGCAAAATGTCTCATTTGTCAAAAGGTAAAGGTGGAGCATCAAAAGCCAGCAGGATTTCTACAACCTCTTGAGATCCCTAAATGGAAATGGGACAGTATCTCAATGGACTTTGTTGTAGGATTACCTAAGACTTTAGTGAGACATGACTCTATCTGGGTAATTGTTGATAGATTAACCAAATTTGCTCACTTTCTGCCCATAAAGATTAACTATTCACTGGACAAATTGGCCTAGTTGTACGTCCAGGAAATAGTTAGACTTCATGGAATTCCCTTAAATATCGTTTCTAATAAAGATCCCAGGTTTACGTCGAGGTTTTGGAAGGTTTTGTAGGAAGATTTTGGAACCCAGTTGCAGTTCATTACTGCCTATCATCCTCAGACTGACGGGCAGACAGAACAGACCATTCAAACTCTAGAAGATATGTTAAGGGCCTATGTAATAGAGCAAGGTAAAGGATGGGATAAGTACCTACCTTTAGTAGAGTTTTCTTATAATAATAGTTATCACTCTTGTATTAAGATGGCCCCCTACGAAGCTTTATACGGTAGGAAGTGTCGATCTCCACTATGTTGGTTTGAGGTAGGAGAAAAGAACTTGCTGGGTCTTGATTTAGTTCAACAGACCACTGAACAAATCAGGATGATACGAGACAAAATACTTACAGCTCAAAGTCGGCAAAATAGTTACTATGATAAGAGACATAGACCTCTAGAGTTTGGGGAAGGAGACCATGTATTTCTGAAACTTTCCCCGACTACTGGAGTTGGTAGGTCTCTCAAAACTAGAAAGTTAAGTCCGCAATTTTTGGGAACCTATCAGATTTTGAAGAAAGTGGGGACGTCAGCATATCAAGTTGCCCTTCCACCGAATTTGTCCAACCTGCACAATGTTTTCCATGTATCACAGTTACAGAAGTATCTTCCAGATTCTTCACATATAATACGGGATGAACCAATACAAATAAAGGAAAACATGACATACTAGCTAGTACCAGCATCTATATTGGACACTGACGTGAAGCAATTATGGAACAAAAATATTCCCCTAGTTAAGGTGTTATGGGAAGGTTTGACTCCGGAAGAAGCAACTTGAGAACTAGAAGAAGTCATGAGAAAGAAATATCTAAAATTGTTCTTATTAGGTAATTTCTGAAATTTTGAGGACAAAATTTCTTTTAGGAGGAGAGAAATGTAACATCCCTAATTTTGTTTCATGTATTAATAAAAGTACAAGGGTATTCAAAGTAACATCCCTAATTTCATTTCTTTTATTGATAAAGGTACATAAATGTTTAATTAAGGAAATAAAATTTATTAGACAATTTTTAGATATCTAAGGAAATATAATCCTTAGAAATTTTTCACCTTACGTGTATGCATAGAAATGTTCTAATATTAATGGAATAGGTAAAGAAAAGAAACCTAAGAGGAAATATTAGAAATAAGCATGCTAAAGAAAGGTGAAATTCATAGCCAAGGAAGATAAATTTTTGTGAAGTAAAGGTCTTAAAATTTCTTGAAGATTGGATTAGGGTAATTTTTCTTAATTTAAGAGCAAAAGTTATTAAGTTTACTATCTCTGCCCATAAATTAGGCTTTCACCTATGGACACTTCATATAGAGTTTTTCTACTTCACACGAATTTTTAACAAGCCAATAGGATAGCCCAATGAAGAAATAAAACATAAACTTGGACTAGGATATAAGAATTGGACCAGTAGCCCAAAACTCATGAAAATGTGACCAAACCCATTATGAAAGGTAGAATTTTAACCAAAGTAAAGAAAATGGGCAAGAATGAGCCCAAACCCAAGAGGAAAAATAAAAATAAAAATAAAAGTAAAGTGATGAAATAATAGTGTAATCAAGATTAGGTGACATGGCATTAAGACAAAAATTTAGCAAGTGGTGTGATATCCTACATTCACAATTTTAGCAAGTGGTATGATAATACAAGGTTTTAGGACAAAACATCTATATCCTACACTCATAATTTTAGCAAGTTGTATGATAATACATGGCATTAGGACAAAACATTCCTATCCCACACAAATAATTTCAACCAAATAATGGAGATTCAAGGGCTAGAAATTTGCCACCTAAAAAGGCAAACCTATCATACTTGATTAAGACAAAAGAAAAAGGAAATGAATCCTTAAATCAAAAGGACCTTGTCCCTTATCTTAGAAACATATTATCATAATTTTCAAAATACAAATCTCCTTTTGCTATGCATATCTTGACTAAGGACGAGGAAGACAAGAACATAAGTTGTTTGTTTTCCGAAAATTCAACCAAGTGTATCCTAATTGTGATAAGGTAGACCCATGATCATGAAAGGTGAATTATTTGATGGTCTATTTAACCAAAACCCACCCTTAAAACATTAGAATTTTTGTCCAAGTGAGGGAGAGGAAAAATAGAAGCAAGGTAGAGTGAGGAAAGGAGAGGAAAAAAGGAAGAAAGAGGAAGGAGAAGTTTAGAGGACTAAGTGCTCCAGGTAAGTTTAACAATATTTCTTTTTGAAGAAAAGTTTTGAAACTTGTAATATTTATATTATATTTTGATCTTAGAACTTTAATGATTGGTCATGGATGTTGCTATATCATGTTACATATTATGTATGTTTGAATACTTAGGTTGGTGTAGATAGTTCTGCATAGGTATGGCTATAGGTGGCAAACTTTTATGCTTCTATTTTTAAAATTCTAGAAAGAATTGGTAAGGAATTAAAACAATTGGTTAACATGAAAAATGTATAGTTACATCTCATGGATTTTTAGCCACTGGAAGCACTCAATTTGGAGTCCATATGAGGTAGATATGGTTCGATTAGTAAACAATGGTCAGAAAATGGTTAATCAGGGAAGAATATGTTAAAATAGCTTCTGTGTTTTAATTTATGGGAACATTCTGTAGGGAATTATAATAAATGGTTAATATAAGAATTATAGCGATAGGTGTCACGGATTGTTAGCCACTGGAATCACTTAATTTGGAATTATTATGACGAAGATATGGACATATTAGTAGGTAGAGGTCAGAACCTACCCGAGAAGAAATAACACGTTCTTTGAAGGAGTAATATCACCATGATTTCTTAATATTTCGTTCCACTGTTCAACATAAGAGTTTTAGATAATTATTTTGTCTTTAAATTGATATCAAGATCACCTACATCGGAGTTAAATTGAGGGAGTTATGCTCTGATTAGTAAGAAAAGGTTAGATAGGATGAAAACCTGCATCAAGAAAATAAAGAAATAAAATTAATATTTTAAAAAGAAGAAGAATCTTATAAATGAAAATAATAAATGACTAGTATATGACATAGCCATTGTCATTGTATGAACTTCTTACCATCTTAAGTGAAAAATTTTGACATGAAAATATTTTATAAATTGATATTTGAAATGGTTATGTTCATGATATGATTACCAATGATTTTTTGTAATAGTTATATTTTGTTGAACATACTTGTTATTGAAAGCATATTTTTTGCTTTCATTGTGAAAAGAAAAGAAATGAGCACAGTCACATGGAAATCCATATGGTGCACCAGTAGTGGACGCCCTACCAACGGTTATGATCATGTTAATGAGAAAAGAAATAGAAAGTGGGCCATGTCGGACAGAGCAAGAAAAGCCTGTACCGGAGAGTAGATAATACTCACCTTGACCGGGGTAGTTTGATATGCGAATAAATTAATAGTCATCATATGATTTTCTGAAAATAATTAATCCTGTTATACATGTCATTACTATACGATTCTCATGTGCATAGATATAGTGCATTCATGTGACCAAAGATTTTGGCTATAGTTTATACAGCTGAACATGACGTGATGAGCTATATTGATGATGATTTATTGTTGAACTTACTGGGATTTAATTCTCACTATATTTCCATATCATGTTCAGAAAATTAGTTATACAGATTTTTCTATGGCTCTGGCTTTTAGTGCACGTTGGATTGAGTACTTTATGTTGGGCAAATCTCAGAAGCAAATAAAATGTTTGTGGTCAAGTTGGCTTAGATCCCAGCGAAGGTGCAACCACCCGCACCTGTATCTCCGGAATTGGTCAACCAGAATAAATAAGAATTAGATTTTTATGTGTTTGATATGTTGTACGTATGTTTTGATTAATGACATGTATGTAAACTCTATATTGTATAATAATAATAAATAAAAAAGTTGTTACACATTTCCTCTCCCCCTCCCTTTAGTTGACTTTTCCATAAAGTAAAGGCAACAATAATAAAATAAATAAGCTTTCTCAAGAAACTTTCAACCCATGGCAACTATATCCCTTAACTATGCAAGAATTACCAAAATGTCACTCCATTATATTGTGACTAATCTCTTTGACTAAGGCCATGTTTTGCTTGCACAAATTCCCAAAATCCATAAATCTTCTCTTGAGAAAAGTTCCAATGGACTTTTGAGCTACACTTCCCAAATGTCTTCAATTCATCTCTTGACATCCGGCTCTAACCCTAAAAGATGAGAAATTAACATTTTTCCCTTAGAAATTTTCTTCAAAATGAGAATTCTTCCTTGCATCTCTTATAAAAACAATTTATTTTGACTTTTTCAATTATGCTACTTCATGAAAAGTGAAGAAAATTAACGGATGTTACACCTTATGTTCTATTACATCTTATACTACACAATCTTGTTCGTCCATTCCAGCTAACTAAAACACATTCTTTGAGCAAGTTAATTCTCTTCACTCTTATGAAAAGTTATCAGACAACCCATTTATACCACATATAATCCAAATTGGAGGAATCACCCAAACTTTTCATGGAGCAAAAATCAACTTTTAATGAATTAAGGAAGGCTACAATTTTCCCTTTCCACCTCATATCCTTCAGTCCCTTGACATTCTTTTCCTTTCGAGGTACCTTAACAATGAAAACCTTCTTTGGAATATACCTTGCAACAATTGATATAGTTAACCCAACAAGTTTTACAATCCAATATTCAAGCTATTTCAAAGTTTGAAACACAATTGGGTCAATTACCTAATGCTTTAGAAGAAAAAGAAAAGGAAATTCCCTAGTCAACCTATTCCTAATCTTAATGGTCAATTTGAAGTATGATCATCAACAAATCCTAATGAAGAAGTGAATGCCACAACAACCCTTAGATTTAGAAAAGTCATTGACAACCATGTTCATATGCCAGAAATTGAAAAATAGAGCAGTCATGTAGAATCACAGTTTAATAACTTAAATGTAAATAAAAGTGAACCTACACCTTATGTCTCTAAAGCTCCATTCCCACAAAGACTTGCAACAATCAAGAAATGTACTCAATATAGTGACATTTTATATGTGTTTGATCAAGTTAACATTAACATCCATTTCTTTGATGCTATCAAACAAGTACTTGTTTACTTAAAAAATTTTAAAGATCTTTGCACAGTGAAAAGAAAAACCAATGTTCTAGAAAAACATTTTTAACTAAACATGTGAATTCCATAATTCAAAAAAAAAACTCCTGTCAAGTACAAAGATCTTATTGTCTTACAATTTCTTGTGTTATAGTTGATCATGTGATTAATTGAGCCTTACTTGATTTAGGAGCAAGTGTGAATCTGTTGCCATACTCTGCATTTGTGAAACTTAGGCTAAGAAAGCTGAAACATATACCAATGACTTTTCAGTTAGCTAATAGGTCTACCAAAGTTCCTAGAGGTATCATAGAAAATGTTCTCATTAAGGTTGATAAATTCTATTTTCCAATGGATTTTATTGTTCTTTACACTGAACTTGTTGAGAATACAGATACACAAATTCTTGTCATTTTGGGTAGACTATTTCTAGCAACATCCAATGCAATCATTAACTATCAAAATGGAGTTTTGAATTTGTCTTTTGGAATTATGACTATGGAACTTAATGTTTTTAATGTCTCCTATCAACCTGTGTACATAGATAACTTGTGTGAAGTCAACATGATTGAAAGTGCAATTTATGATTTATTTTAAAACTTTTTTGGTAATAAACCTTTAAAAAAATGTTTGGCTTACTTCAACATGGACATAGATGAGGATTGTCTGGTTATTAAAGTAAAATCTTTGTTAAAAACCACTCAACTAATAGCTTATGATAAATGGAAAGCCAAAATAAAAATATTTTCACCTTTTGAGTCTATTCCAACTCCATCTATAAAGAAAATACCCCAACTGGAATTCAAACTTTTACCATATTTCTTGAAATATGTGTTTTTAGGACCTTCTTAGACATTGTCTGTTATAATAGCATCTGACTTAGATAAAGAATAGGAAGTTGAACTCATTAGAATCCTCAATGAGCAAAGAAAAGCCATATGATGGATAATAGCAAACATTAAGGGTATTAGTCCATCAATTTGCATGCTCATGATACATTTAAAGGATAATGCCAAAACTTCAATAAAGTCACAAAGATGGCTAAATCCAAATATGAAAAAAGGTTGTAAGAGCTAAAGTGATTAAACTTCTAAATATGGGTATTAGTTACCTAATTTTTGTTAATGCATAAGTCAGTCATGTTCAAGTAATACCTAAAAAATCTGGCATAAATGTAGTCAAAAATGAAGATAATGAGCTAGTTTTCATTAAAGTACAAATTGGGAGCTTGTTTGTATTGACTACCATAAGTTGAATGCTGTCACAAGGAAAGACTATTTTTCACTTCTCTTTATAGACCAAATGCTAGAGGGGTTGGATGGACATGTATACTATTATTTTCTTGATGGATATTCTAGTTACAAGTAAATTCCCATTGCACTTGAAGATCAAGAGAAAACTACATTCACTTGTCCTTTTGAAACCTTTGCCTATTATAGAATACCATTTGGACTATGTAATGCACTTGCCACTTTTCAGTGGTGTATGATAAGCATATTTTTTGATATGGTAGAACAATTTCTAGAGGTGTTTATGGATGATTTTTTTGTGTATGGGTCTAATTTTGAGGAGTGTATACACCACTTAAAATTGGTCTTAATCAAATGTAAAGAAAAGATTTTTTTTGAATTGGCAAAAAATGTCATTTTATGGTTAAAAAGGGGATTATTTTAAGGCATGTTGTGTCATATCAAGGCATTGAGGTAGGTAAGGCCAAAATTGATTTGATATCTAGTCTTCCACCTCCTCAGATGGTGAAAGAGATATGTTCCTTTTTAGGCCATGTAGGATTCTATCGAAGATTTCAGTAAAATCTCTAGACTTTTATGCAATTTTCTTGCCAAAGATGCACCTTTTGTCTTTGATGGAGAATGTCTCCAAGCTGTTGAGAAACTTAAATTGTTTGTTATCTCTACACCCATCATTAGACAACCCAATTAGAATCTTCCATTTGAAATCATGTGTGATGCTTTCAATTATGCAATTAGAGCTGTTGTAAGTTGGCATTTGGATAAGTTACCTTATGTGATATACTATGCTAGTAAAACTCTTAATGATGCTCAATTGAATTATTATATGATAGAAAAAGAGTTACTATATATGGTATTCGCTCTAGACAAATTTAGATCTTATTTATTAGGATCTAACGTTAAAATCTTTATAGATCATATTGCACTTAAATATCTTCTTTCTAAGAAGGATGATTAGGCATGTTTGGTAAGATGGATAGTTGGTGCATACTGTTGTAGGTACACCCAAATTGATACCTTACCTCTCAACTAACCTATAGTCGTGGGAATAAAAGTTGATCCCACAGATATTGGAATTACCTTATGTGATTGAGAAAAGGGGGATTGATAATTGTAAATAACAAAATAAACAACAATGAAAGTAATTAAGAGAGTAATTAATAAGAGAGGCATTGGATTCGGTTAATATTCATGGTCAAGGGATTGCATTAATCATTGATAATATAATTAATCTTAAATCAAATATTTACCATTGGGATTTTATCTCTGTTCCTCCTTAAGTCTAGTAAATTGATAACAATCACACTAATTAAATCATAATCAATAAGATATCCTTTAACACATCGGTAAAGTCTAACCTATTAATCGCATGAAGAACAAGAGAAACTAATAGAGCTAAACAAATATAAACACATCGGTTACATCTAATTTAGTTGATCATTCATTATAGGGTTAATAATTTATAATCTAAAATCCTTAATACTATTTGCTTCATAAATATAGTAATGAAAACTTTGTTCAAAATTTAATTCAGTAGTAGATTAAAACAGACAATTTACTAGTAGGCCTTCCTAGCAATTATATGAATAATCATTGAAAAGAGAAGAGTAGATGAATAATCAATACCCGATTAAGATTGAACTAATAAAATCTATTCTAAATCTCACAATGCATAACGATCCTTTGAGGTTTCAATCTTCCTCTACCAACTACGAATAAATCAGCCGCTCAGGGCTATAAGAAAAACTAAAGAAGTTAATTAAGTGCTTGAGTCCTCCTTAATGCTTTCTTTCCTCCCCTTTTTATAGATTGGCTTCTCCTCATTGAAGTAAAACTATTTCTAAGTCAAAACCCAGCCCGTCGGGCTTCAAATGGAGCCAAAAGACCTAAAAATCGTGACTTCAACATTCTGGTGTGGCGGTGAGTGCCGCGGCACTATGAAATTTGTGTAATGGGGTGCCACGGCATTTGATGCTTCTGGACAACCTATGCTGCGGCACGCTGGGGAGCACTGCGGCCCTCTGAATCTGTAATGACGCAGCGCCGCGCCTGGAAAATTCTAGAATTTGCTAAAGTGCTAAACAAAAAAGTTGTAGCTCTATGTCTCTTTTTTCCACAGCCTCTAGAATCATATCAATCAAAGTTGAAATGAGAGAAATATGCCTCAATTAGTGACAGAGGGTCGAAAATCAGCATTTTTCCATATTTCTTCTCTATTTTCCTCTTCTTTTCTTATTTCTTCTTCTTAAAACACAGAAAACAAAACTAAATTAATTTATATTTATATTATACTTAAATAAAAAAAAAGTAAGTTTAAAGGTATTAAAATCATGCTTAATTATAAACATATCAAATACCCCCACACTCAACCTTTTACTTGTTCTCAAGCAAAATAATCCCTAAAGACATAACAAAAATCAATATATGTTGTGAGTGTTAGGCTTACCAAGTTTTTTCCTCAAAACTTAAAAACATGCTAAAGAAAATTTTTGAAATATCATAATCATGCACAAGATTGATCCAAACACAATCCATTATTTTATTCTCTTGAATCCCAAATGTGTGTTTTTAGGTCAATAAATTTTCTTTTACCCGAAAATTTTGGGTGTAGATCTCTAATTGGTTTAGGATTTCCATAGGCTAATTTTTCATGCCACTCTCCATTAATGTAGGTTACCTCTAGGATCAATAGAGCTTTATTTAACTTGTAATGTGGTTAGGGTATAAGATATGATAAAAGATACAAATTTACGCTCAGTCACCTAACACTACATGATTGATCTTTTGAGCTTTTTCAAGTTTTGGTGAGATTTTCCCCCACACTCATTTTCTTGCTTCATTCGAATTGGAATTTTCTTTTATTTCTGTTGCATATTTCTTTTCTTTCCTTTTCTCTTTCCTTCCACCCTTTTGTCAATTAAGCTATACAAAACAAGTATTCAACAAAATAATCATGGAGTGAGTGAATAGGGTTAAAAATAAGGATATTCATTCAAAATTTGGCTTTTGGTTCATTTGTGATTTTTATAAGGAACAATTCATGAAGCTCAAAATGAAGGAACAAAGGATTTTTTATTGCTTAGGTTAGGCTTGAAAAACTCAATCTATCCAATAATGCCTAAATCATCTCCTAAATAATAGTATTAACTTGGGATTTCGCCTCAAGCAGCATTCAAATAAGTTCTAAAATCCTGTTGAAATCATGAAATATTTTTGAATTATATAAACCTTCTCTAAGTAAAAGACAAATTAAATGCCCAAAGTTATTATGTAACAATGCTTCAGGATTCTAAAGTCAAAAATAATAAATCACAAAATGGTTAAAATTATACACAACCATGAATTTCTACATTTTTCAAGAGCTAAAAAAAATTTGGATAGTTATATCATTGGGTGTTAGTTGTGCCTAACATCTCAAAACATAAATTGAAACACTCTCACAATCACTCAACTTGCTAAATGCAATAAAAGTGCATTAATAGTAAAAATCAAAAAATTGATAATCAAAATAGGGTCACAATTATTTAGATAAATATACTTCCACCCTCACACTCAAACTTTACATTGTCCTCATTGTAAAAGAAAGATAAGATTAGGAAAGGATATATGAAAACATATGAGTTAAGTGGACTTCCTTGAATTTGTTTAGGGTGGAATGAGCATGTTACATTACTAGACCCTGAATTTTTTTGATTTCCACTTTCTTTCTTTTTTTACTATGTTAGGTTGCCTCCCAATAAGCGTCTTTGTTTAATGTCATTGGCTCAACTCAAAACCCCTAATGTCCTTCAAGGAGGATCTTTGATGTCTACTTTAATTTGAAATTGTTTAGACTGATTCAAGCCTTGAAATTCTACTGCATGACAAGCAATCACATTAGTAATAACAAGGGATCCTAACTAAGGGAGAGATTTCTTACCTTTGCGGGGTCTAACTCCTTTGATTTCTAGAACTTGATGCAACTCTACATTTTGGTCTATGCCCTTAAGGTTTGCTATTGTTTTTGTAATGGCATTTCCTTTTTCCTGAAGAATATGCATTAATGGCTCTTTTTTTTAGCACTTAGATTCTTGGCAACTATGATAGGTAGTGCACCCCTAACTTTCAAGTATTTCAGGTGTTTAGGAAGAGGTGAGAGATTTGATCTAGGATCCTGCAAAATAGAAGGTGTACTTGCATTAGAATTTTTTATTGAGGTAGGGTGATCCTTACCTATTTGCTGCACTTTTGGAACTTCTTCATTATTCTCCTGCAAGTGAACACTTAAGGCTGATTTGTCAACCTTTGTCTCTAAAGGCTTAACATCCTGTGCTATAGAATCTACCATATTAATAGCATAGGTAGTAAGATCTTTTATAGCACTGCAACTATTGAATTTCATAATTTTTCCTTTAAATTCCATTGTTAGAGTGCCACTATGAACATCTATTATGAACCTGGATGTTTTTAGGAATGGTCTCCCTAATAAAATTAGAGTGGTTTGATCACCATTCTCCGTATTAAGTACATAAAAATCAACAAGAAAAATTAGGTCCCCAACTTGTAGTAAAACATCCTCAACCACACCCTCGGGAAGGTATTAGATTTGTCAGCCAATTAAACTATAACACTAGTTTCTTTCAAAGGTCCTAGTGCTAAAGATGCATAAACAGAATATGGTATGACATTAATAGATGCTCCTAGATCTAGCATGGCCTTTTCGAATGTATTGTTCCTTATAGAGCAGGGAATATAAAACATACCTGGTTCTTGCATTTTGTAGGGAGTTTTCTCTGAATGATTGCAGAAACATACTTACCTACTTTCACTCTCTCAACTTCTGCTTCCTCTATTGGGTATATAATTCCCTTAAGAAATTGGAATAGCAAAGTTCTTGACTGATTTCATCTAAAAGAGGAAGATTCACCTCACATTTTCTAAAGGTATCATATAATTCAGAAGTTCTCTTATTTATTCTATTTTTCTTCAGAGCTTCAGGAAAGATATGTGTAGATTTATATTCAAATAAAGGTGCAGACTTACCTTTTGGATGCTTACCTGCCATGGTTGCATTATTCTTTTCTTCCTCTTGCTCAGTTGGTGCATGTAGCTCTTGCATTAGGATCTCAACTTATTTAACACCTTGTAGCATAATGGCACTTACATTTTCCCTTAGGTTTACTATAGTTTGAAAGGATAACTTACCTAAATTTTGAGCCTCTAATATGCTAACTATGGTTGATAATTGGCCCATCTAATTTTTTAGGCTTTGAATACTAGCTCTTGTCTCATGGTAAAATTGTTGAGTGTTATGTGTAAGAGATTTAACAAAATCTTCTAAAGAAGTACTTACCTGGGATTCTTGAGATATATTCTATCTAGGATAATAGGCATGTTGATTATACTGAAAATTTTGTTCTATAGGTCTATTTTGTGCATTCCCATACTTGAAATTGGGATGATCATTCCATCCAGGATTATATGAATTAGCATAATGATCATACCTCTTTGGTTGTCTAGGGAAACCTCCTATAACGTTAGCTTGTTTTGTGGTTTCCTCTTGAAGTGTAGGGCACATATCAGTTGGGTGCCCCTTTGCTAAACATATTCCACATATTTTCACTTGTTGTGGTGTACCTGTAGCAATTTGGCATACAAAAGAGGTCAGTTCAGATATCTGTTTCTAAAGGGCAGAATTACTTACCTCATAGGCATGTTGAACTAGAGAATTATGCCTAACACCAAATTGTTGAGAATTGGTAGCCATGTTGGATATCAGGATTCTAGCTGCTTCAGGAGTTTTATCTATTAGTGCTCCTCTACTAATTATATCTATCATGCTCTTGTCTCCTTGCAAAAGACCATCATAAAAGTATTGAATAAGTAGCTGCTCACTAATATGATGATATGGACAGCTTGTACAAAACTTTTTAAACCTCTCCTAATACTCATAAAGTGTCTCTCCATATAATTGCCTAATGCCACATATTTTTTTTCTTATATTTGTAGCTCTAGATGTAGGAAAATCTCTATCTAAAAATAATTTATTCATCTCATTCAAAGTAGTAATAGTGCTAGATGGTAAATAATATAGCCAATCTTTGGCTGAGTCTCTTAAGGAAAAAGGGAAACCTCTGAGTTTAATTTGTTTTTCTGTTACTCCAGGGGGCTTCATACTGATACACACCACATGGAATTCCTTCAAGTGTTTATGTGGGTCTTCAACTGCAAGGCCATGAAATTGGGTAAGAGATGAATCAATTTAGATTTTAATTCAAAATTAATGTTTTCATCAAGGTTAGGAAAAGTAATGCATAAAAGCTTATGGTGTAGATCTAGAGCTACAAGCTCCTTTAGAGTGGGGTTCCTAGCCAAGATTACTTCGTCCTTCTCCTTATGAATGTTCTCTTGGAGTTATCTTCTATGCCTGCGAACAAATTTTTCAATATCTGGATTGAAGTGTAAATCTTGAGAATTAGAAGAATAAGTCACAAGTGTAACATCCCTAATTTCGTTTCTTTTATTGATAAAAGTACATAAATATTTAATTAAGAAAATAAAATTTATTAGACAATATTTTAGATATCTAAGGAAATATAATCCTTAGAAATTCTTCACCTTATGTATATGCATAGAGAATGTTTCTAACATTAAGAGAACAAATAAAAAGGGAAAACCTAATAGGAAAAAATTAGAAATAACATACTAAAGAGATGCAAAATTCTTGGATAAGGAAGATAAATTTTTAGAAACAAGCAAAGGTCTTAAAATTTCAAGAACATTGGATTAGGGTAATTTTTCCTAATTCAAGAACTAGAGTTACTAAGTTTAAAATCTTTACCCATACATTGGGCTTTTACCTATGGACACTTCATATAGAGTTTTTCCACTTCACATAAGTTTCTAGCAAGCCCATTGGATAACCTAAGCAAGAAATAAAACATAGACTTGGACTAGGATATAGTAATTGGAGCAATAGCCCCAAAATTATGAAAATGTGACCAAGCCCTCCAAGAAAGGTAGAATTTTATCCAAAGCAAAGAAAATGGGTAGGAATAAGCCCAAATCCTAGAGGAAAAATAAAATAAAATAAATTAGGTGATGATATAATAATGTAATAATAATAAAGATTAGGTTATATGGCATTAAGACAAAAATTTAACAAGTGGTGTGATTCTACATTCATCATTTTGGCAAGTGGCATGATAATACAAGACTTTAGGACAAAAACATCTATATCCTACCCTCATAATTTTAGCAAGTGGTATGATAATACATGGCATTAGGACAAAACATTCCTATCCCACACAAATAATATCAACCAAATAATGGAGATTCAAGGGCTAGAAATTTGCCACCTAAAAAGGCAAACCTATCATACTTGTTTAAGACAAAAGAAAATGGAAATGAATCCCTAAATCAAAGGGACCTTGTCCCTTATCTTAAGAACATATCATCATAATTTTCAAAATACAAATCTCCTTTTCCTATGCATATCTTGACTAAGGAAGAGGAAGACAAGAACATAAGTTGTTTGTTTTCCAAAAATTCAACAAAGTGTATCCTAATTGTGATAAGGTAGACCCATGATCATAAAAGGTGTATTATTTGGTGGTCTATTTAATCAAAACCCACCCCTACAACATTTTAATTTCGTCCAAGTGAGGAAGAGAGAGAAATAGAAGCAAGGTAGAGTGAGGAAAGGAGAGAAAGAGAGGAGAAGAAAAGAAGGAAGAAGAAGGAGAAGTTTAGAAGGCTAAGTACTCAAGGTAAGTTACCTTAATCTCCACTTGAGTCCATTTTTCTTCTTCATCCTTGAGGTTCAAAAATTCACCCTCCTTCTCTTACCTAAGCTGCTAGAAAAGCTAAGGGAAGGGAGGAATCTTGCTACTTCTTTCAAGAAGAAACAAGAAAACCAATTCACTAAGTAAGCTAGGGAGATTCTTAGGTAAGTTTAACTATTTCTTTTTGAAGAAAATTGTTGAAACTTATAATATTTATATGAGATTTTGATCTTAGAACTTTGATGATTGGTCATGGATGTTGCTTTATCATGTTACATATTGATCTTGCATGTGATGTATGTTTGAATACTTAGGCTGGTTTAGATAGTTCTGCATGGGTATGGCTATGGGTGGCAGAATTTTAAGCTTCTGTGTTTTAATTTCCGGGAACATTCTATATGGAATCTAAACAAATGGTTAACATAACAAATGTAGATTTATGTCTCACGGATTTTTATCCACTGGAATCATTCAATTTAGAGTTCATATGAGGTAGATATGGTTCGATTAGTAAAAAAAGGTCAGAAAATGGTTAATTAGGGAAGAATATGTTAGGATAGCTTCGGTGTTTTAATTTCTGGGAACAATATATAAGGAATTAAAATAAATGATTAACATATGAATTATAGATATATGTGTCACGGATTTTTAAACACTAGAATCATTCAATTTAGAGTTCATATGAGGTAGATATGTTCCGATTAGTAAACAAAGGTCAGAAAATGGTTAATCAGGGAAGAATATGTTAGGATAGCTTCGGTGTTTTAATTTCTGGGAACATTCTATAAGGAATTAAAATAAATGGTTAACATATGAATTATATATTTATGTGTCACGGATGTTTAGCCACTAGAATCACTTAATTTGGAATTCTTATGTGGGAGATATAGTCAAATTAGTAAGTAAAGGTTAGAACCTACCCGAGAAGAAATAGTATTAAATTTAAGGGAGTAATAACACCATGATTTATTACTATTTTGCTGATAGGATTAACATAATAGTTTTAGACAATTGTCTTAGCTTTCCATAGACACTAAGAGCACCTTAATCAGAGTTAAAATGAGAGAGTTATGCTCTGATTAGTGAGCAAAGGTCACAAAACACGGCCAGGCCGTGTTTTGGGTGCTTCAAGCACGAGTTAGCCGTGTTCGGGGCTATTTTTGAGTACATTTAAAGTATTTTTAAAGCATGGCCGTGTCCTGGAACATGGCCAGACCGTGTTAGAAGCTGGTGAAGCCTATTTTCAACATTTTTCTACCCGAGATGAATCTCTTTAACTATAGGGTAATAGTATAAATCAAATTAGAGGAAAATGCTTTATAAATTTGTAAGAACATGTGTTAGAAATGATATAAATTAGAAGAAATTGACTAAAGGCCAAGCATAAAGAAAATGAAGAGATGAAATTAATATTTAAAAAAGAAGACGAATCTTATAAATGAAAATAATAAATGTAGTGTATATGACATAGCTATTGCCATTATATGAACTTCTTACCATTTTAAGTGTGAAATTCTGACATGGAAATATTTTATAAAGTGATATTTGAAATGGTTATGTTCATAGCATGATTACCAATGATTTATGGTAATAGTTATATTTTGATGAACATACTTGCTATTGAAAGCATATTTTTGGCTATCATTGTAAAAGGAAAAGAAATGAGCACAGTCACATGGCAATCCGTGTGGTGCACCAGTAGGGGACGCCCTACCAACGGTTATGATCATGTTAATGAGAAAAGAAAGAGAAAGTGGGTCATGTCGGACGGAGCGAGAAAAGCCTGTACCGGAGAGTAGAGGATACTCACCCTGACCGGGGTAGCTTGAAATGAGAATAAGTCGATGGCCATCATATGATATTCTGAAAATAGTTAATCTTGTCATACATATCATTACTGTATGATTCTTATGTGCATAGATATAATGCATTATGTGACCAAAGATATTTTCTGTAGTTTATACAGCTGAACATGACGTGATGAGCTATATTGATGATGATTTATTGTTGAACTTACTGGAATTTAATTCTCACTATATTTCCATATCATGTTTAGAAAATTAGTTATGCAGATTTTCTATAGCTCTGGCTTTTAGTGCACGTTGGATCGAGTTATTCTATGATGGGCGGATCCTAAATAAAATGTTTGTGAGCGAGTTGGCACAGATCCCGGTGAAGGTGAAACCCTTCGCACCTCTTTCTCCGGAATTGGTCAACCAAAATAAACAAGATGTAAATATCTCTTTGTTTGATATGTTGCATGTACGTTTTGATTAATGACGTGTATGTGAACTCAATATTGTATAATAATAAAGAAAAAAAAAGGTTGTTATAAAATACGTCCCATATGGATGTACTTCTGAACTATATTTTTTAATTGATAAATTTTAAAACATAAGTACATCCATATGCTGACCTAAGTGGTCATAAGAAGTATTATCTATTCACTGAGTTGTCAAACTACACAATATTTTCATATTTTTCAGATAAGAATACAGAGTCTGATTCTGTAGATAGGTAATCAGTTAGGTGACATATTCTTTGAGTCAGTTTACGTTGCTTTCAAGGCTCACAATTTTGAATTATACTGTGTTTGTATTCTAGAGTGTGCTCTGAATGCTGCAGATAAGATCTTTGCTTCTGTTGTTATTTTGACATTTATAACTTGGTCTGTATAACGTAGATACATGAGAGAACCTATATGTATCTATTTCAATGATAAAGAATAGTGTTATACATGTTAAGAAAAATATCTGATTGCGAAAAAAAATAAAATATTTATTTCACGTGCTCGGAAATTGAGGTGTTACAATTTATATTTTTAATTACAATTTTGTAATGTCTTTCTCAATATATATATTGCAAAAAATATCCCATCATTCAAAATTATTGTTAAACTTGACGTTTTTCTGGTAAGGTGAATTTTGCTATATTAGAGCATAATGAAAAGTAATTAGGGATGATGAACAACAAAATAATCGGTTAGAGGAGACTTTTTGATTGTGTAGGGGGTGATTTTATCATTTTGTGTCGTTGATGCATTCCTCTATACGAAGAAACGGAGTGTTTGGCGAAAGCAATGATCGTCTTGAAAATTCAATGGATGTTTGATCGCCACGAGTTGCCTCGATAAGATCGAATTCAGTTCTTTGCCCAAGAACTAAGGGAAGCTCTCACTTTAGGAGAAAACTCAATCTTTATTAATCATCAAAATCTGTATTAATACATGAACCTAACGAACTCTTATATAGACAATCAAACCTAACCCTAGTAGGAAAACCAGAAGGCCTTAAACTCCTAATTGGACTTCTAATAGAATTTGACCCAAATAACACTAGTTATCTGGCCCAACTAAACTAATAAAAAATAAATTCATAATTAAACTACTATTTGGGCTACATAAAGAATGGGCCCAAATACTAATAATATCCAAAACAAACATTGAATCTAAAGCCCATAATACATCTTTAGCCTATGCAGATTTGGGCTAGTTGTCTTTAAGATCTAATAAACTTTATTGGGCCTCCAAACTGCCCTCTTTAATGCCATCTTCAAGGCTACAAAGTGTGGGCTACTTGATGTCTTGACTTGGCCCAATAACTTCCTCTTTAGCCTGCACATCCAAGATCAAGCCCAGTAAAGCTTCTTTGGCCCGCTTCGCCCTACTCCTAGTCATTGGACCGCCTATCCTTTGCAAAGGATCTTGGGAACGATTTATAGTAGCTTTGACAGCACCTTGATCTCCATCATTCCCTCCCTCCTCGAAAGGATTCGTCCTCGAATCAAAAGCATCACCTACATCAAATAAAGACAAGTCAGCAACATTGAATGTAGCACTAATATTGCCATACTCACTAGGTAAATCAATCTTATAGGCATTGTTATTGATTCGCTCCAAGACTTGAAAAGGTCCATCTCCCCTTGGATGTAACTTAGACTTTCTCTGAATCGAGAACCTCTCTTTGCGCATATGTACCCAAACCCAATCAACAGGTTCAAATAAAATTTTTGTTCGGCTCTTGTTGGCTTGCGTTGCATATTGCTTATTCTTTCTCTGAATGTTAACTCGAACTGTAGCATGCAAATCCTTTACATATTGAGCCTTTTGCTTACCATCCAAGTTAACAAGCTCATTAGTAGAAAAAGGTAAAATATCCAAAGGTGTTAAAGGATTAAAGCCATAAACAATTTCAAAAGGACTATAAGTAGTAGTAGAATGCACAGATCTATTGTAAGCAAACTCAACATGTGGTAAAGCTCTTTCCCAATGTTTCAATTTTTTTGACATAATAGCACGTAAAAGTGTAGTAAGTGCCTTATTAACTACCTCAGTTTGCCCATCTGTTTGAGGGTGTGCAATAGTAGAAAATAGAAGTTTAATTCCTAATCTTCCACATAAAGTACACCAAAAATGACTTAAGAACTTAACATCTCTATCACTTACTATTTTTCTAGGCAACCCATGCAAACACACTACTCCTTTAAAGAACAGATTAGCTATGTGTGTTGCATCATTGGTTTTAGCACATGCAATGAAATGAGCCATTTTTCTAAACCTATCAACAACCACAAAAACACTATCCTTACCACTTTGAGATCTTGGTAACCCTATCACAAATTCCATAGAAATATCATGCCAAGGCTGTGTAGGGACAGGTAATGGGGTATAAAAGCCATGTGGCATAACCTTAGACTTAATTTGTTTACATGCCACGCACTTAGCACAAAACGAAATGACATCATGTTTCATGCGAGGCCAATAAAAATGTTCATACAGAATTTCTAAAGTTTTATTGACTCCAAAATGCCCCATTAGACCTTCACCATGACTCTCCTTAATTAATAAGGCATGCATAGAACAAGCAGGTACACAAAGTTTATTCTTTTTAAATAAGTAGCCTTCATGTCTATAGAAACCATCAATAGTACGCTTATCACATGAATTCCAAGTAGATCCAAAATCAACATCATTAGCATACAAGTCTTTAATGTATTCAAAATCAAGCAACTTAGCATGTAAGAATGTCAACAATGCATATCTTCTAGACAATGCATCAGCTACCACATTTTCCTTTCCAGTTTTATACTTAATCACATAAGGAAATGTCTCAATCAATTCTAACCACTTTGCATGCCTCTTATGCAACTTACCTTGGGACTTCAAAAATTTCAAGCTCTCATGATCTGAATGGATAATGAACTCCCTAGGCCATAGATAATGTTGCCAAGTTTGCAAAGTTCTCACCAATGCGTATAACTCCTTATCATAAGTAGGATAGTTCAGTGCTGCCCCATTTAGCTTTTCACTGAAGTATGCAATTGGTTTAGAATCCTGCATCAAAACAGCACCTATACCAACTCCAGAAGCATCACATTCAATTTCAAAAGCTTTATCAAAGTTAGGTAATGACAGCAAGGGTGCATTAGTCAGAAGATTCTTTAAAGTGTTAAATGACTTCTTGTAACAACTCCATTTAAGTAAATTTTTTTTAAAATACCATGAAGTTATTACCTCGTTACAACTTAACTCAATATAACATTTATTTAATTTATACAATACAGAGTTCACATATATGTCATTAATCAAAACATACGTACAACATATCAAACACATAAAAATCTACATCTTATTTATTTTGGTTGACCAATTCCGGAGATATAGGTGCGGGTGGTTGCACCTTCACCAGGATCTAAGCCAACTTGACCACAAACATTTTATTTGCTTCTGGGATCTGCCCAACATAAAGTACTCGATCCAACGTGCACTAAAAGCCAGAGCTATAGAAAAATTTGCATAACTAATTTTCTAAACATGATATGGAAATATAGTGAGAATTAAATCCCAGTAAGTTCAACAATAAATTATCATCAATATAGCTCATCACGTCATGTTCAGCTGTATAAACTACAGAAAATATCTTTGGTCACATAATGCATTATATCTATGCACATAAGAATCATACAGTAATGATATGTATGACAAGATTAACTATTTTCAGAATATCATATGATGGCCATCGACTTATTCTCATTTCAAGCTACCCCAGTCAGGGTGAGTATCATCTACTCTCCGGTATGGGTTTTTCTCGCTTCATCCGACATGGCACACTTTCTCTTTCTTTTCTCATAATCACAATCATAACCGTTGGTAGGGCGTCCCCTACTGGTGCACCACACGGATTTCCATGTGACCGTGCTCATTTCTTTTCTTTTCACAATGATAGCCAAAAAGATGCTTTCAATAACAAGTATGTTCATCAAAATATAACTATTACCATAAATCATTGGTAATCATGCCATGAACATAACCATTTCAAATAACACTTTATAAAATATTTCCATGTCAGAATTTTACACTTAAGATGCTAAAAAGTTCATACAATGGCAATGGCTATGGCATATACTAGTTATTTATAAGATTCGTCTTCTTTTTTAAATATTAATTTTATTTCTTTATTTTCTTGATGTAGGTTTTTATCATATCTAACCTTCTCTTACTAATCAGAGAATAAATCCCTTAATTGAACTCCGATGTAGGTGATCTTAGTGTCAATTTCAAGATAAAACAATTATCTAAAACTATTATGTTGAACATTGTAGCGAAATATTAAGAAATCAAGATGATATTACTCCCTAAATGTACAGGTTATTTCTTCTCAGATAGGTTCTGAGCTCTATCTACTAATCGGACCATATCTACCTCATATGGACTCCAAATTGAGTAATTCCAGTGGCTAAAAATCCATGACACACATATCTATAATTATTATGTTAACCATTTATTTTAATTCCATACATATAATTCTCAGAAATTAAAATACAGAAGCTGTCCTAACATATTCTTCCCTAATGAACCATTTCCTGACCTTTGACTACTAATCAGCTCATATCTTCCTCATATGGACTCCACATTGAATGCTTCGAGTGGCTAAAAATCCATGACACACATAGCTATAATTTTTATGTTAACCATTTATTTTAATTCCATACAGATAATTCCCAAAAATTAAAATACAGAAGCTATCCTAACATATTCTTCTCTGATGAATTATTTTTTGACCTTTGACTACTAATCAGCTCATATCTTCCTCATATGGACTCCAAATTGAATGTTTCCAGTGGATAACAATCCATGACACACATAGCTATAATTCTTATGTTAACCATTTATTTTAATTACATACAGATAATTCCCAAAAATTAAAATACAGAAGCTGTCCTAACATATTCTTCCCTGATGAACCATTTTCTGACATTTGACTACTAATCGGAACATATCTACCTCATATGAACTCCAAATTGAATGATTCTAGTGGCTAAAAATCCGTGAAACATATATCTTTAATTATTATGTTAACCATTTATTTTAATTCCCTACAGATAATTCCCAGAAATTAAAGCACAGAAGCTATCCTAACATATTCTTCCTTGATGAACCATTTTCTGACCTTTGCTTACTAATAGGACCATATCTACCTCATATGAACTCCAAATTGAATGATTCCAATGGCTAAAAATCTGTGACACATATATCTGTAATTCTTATGTTAACCATTTAATTTAATTCCCTTCAGATAATTCCCAGAAATTAAAACACAAAAGCTTAAAATTCTGCCACCCATAGCCATACCCATGCACATGCAAGATCAATATGTAACATGATATAGCAACATACATGACCAATCATCAAAGTTCTAAGATCAAAATCTCTTATAAATATTATAAGTTTCAAAAGTTTTCTTCAAAAAGAAATATTGTTAAACTTACCTAGAGCACTTAGTCCCCTAAACTTCTCCTTCCTCTTTCTTTCTTTCTTCCTCTCCTTTGCTCACTCTACCTTGCTTCTATTTCTCTCTCTTCCTCACTTGGACGAAATTAAAATGTTGTAGGGGTGGGTTTTGCTTAAATAGACCATCAAATAATACAACTTTCATGATCATGGGTCTACCTTATCACAATTAGGATACACTTTGTTGAATTTTTGGAAAACAAACAACTTATGTTCTTGTCTTCCTCTTCCTTAGTCAAGATATGCATAGGAAAAGGAGATTTGTATTTTGAAAATTATGATGATATGTTCTTAAGATAAGGGACAAGGTCCCTTTGATTTAGGGATTCATTTCCATTTTCTTTTGTCTTAAACTAGTATGATAGGTTTGCCTTTTTAGGTGGCAAATTTCTAGCCCTTGAATCTCCATTATTTGGTTGATATTATTTGTGTGGGATAGGAATGTTTTGTCCTAATACCATGTATTATCATACCACCTGCTAAAATTATGAGTGTAGGATATATATGTTTTTGTCCTAAAGCCTTGTATTATCATGCCACTTGCCAAAATGATCAATGTAGAATTACACCACTTGCTAAATTTTTGTCTTAATGCCATGTAACCTAATCTTTATTATTATTACATTATTATATCATCACCTAATTTATTTTATTTTATTTTTCCTCTTGGATTTGGGCTTATTCCTACCCATTATGGGCTTGTTCCTACCCATTTTCTTTGTTTTGGATAAAATTCTTCCTTTCTTCGAGGGCTTGGTCACATTTTCATAATTTTTGGGCTATTGGTCCAATTACTATATCCTAGTCCAAGTCTATGTTTTATTTCTTGCTTAGGTTATCCAATGGGTAAAGATTTTAAACTTAGTAACTCTAGTTCTTGAATTAGGAAAAATTACCCTAATCCAATGTTCTTGAAATTTTATGACCTTTACTTATTTCTAAAAATTTATCTTCCTTATCCAAGAATTTTGCATCGCTTTAGTATGTTATTTCTAATTGTTTTTCCTATTAGGTTTTCCCTCTTTATTTGTTCTCTTAATGTTAGAAACATTTTCTATGCATATACATAAGGTGAAGAATTTCTAAGGATTATATTTCCTTAGATATCTAAAATATTGTCTAATAAATTTTATTTCCTTAATTAAATATTTATGTACTTTTATCAATAAAAGAAACGAAATTAGGGATGTTACACTTCTCATGCAAATCATCCCATTTAAAGATAACATTCTTTTTAACAAGTTCATTTAGGGGTGCAGCAATAGTACTAAAATGCTTTAGAAACCGCCTATAGAAACTTGCTAAACCATGGAAACTCCTAACTTCATTAGCATTCCTAGGTGTAGGCCAATCTCGGATTGCCTTAACCTTGTCCTCATCCACACTAATTCCATGAGAATTAACAACAAAACCAAGGAACACTACTGAATCAGAACAGAATGTGCACTTTTTCATGTTAGCATACAATTTATGCTCCCTAAGCACATCAAAAACAGCACGCAAATGCAATACATGTTCATCAAGATTTTGACTATATACTAAAATATCATCAAAGTAAACTACCACAAACTTTCCGATGAAAGCACGTAAAACATGGTTCATTAATCTCATAAAGGTACTGGGTGCATTGGTCAAGCCAAAGGGCATTACTAACTACTCATATAAACCATATTTAGTCTTAAAAGCAGTTTTCCACTCATCTCCCTCTTTCATGCGAATTTGATAGTAACCATTCTTTAAATCAATTTTAGTAAAAACACTAGATCCATACAACTCATCAAGCATGTCATCTAATCTAGGAATTGGATGCCTATACTTTATAGTGATTTTGTTGATGGCCCTGCAATCTGCACACATGCGCCAAGTAGCATCCTTTTTAGGCACAAGAATAACAGGTACTGAACAAGGACTAAGACTCTCCTTCACGAATCCCTTCTGAACTAGGTCATCTACTTGCCTTTGATCCAGGGACAAAGTCTATCTGGTGCTCAATACCTCTCAAAGGTGGGAGTCCATGTGGAATCTCCTCAGGAAAAACATCAGTGAATTCTTGTAACAAAGACACAACCATTCTAGGCAAAGATAGGTTAGGAGTGTTAGTAAAATAAATATCTTTATACATGAGCACAAGGAGGTTTGACTTGCATACCAAAGCACTCTTCACCTCACTTTTTAGTGCAAAAGCACTCACTCTTTTATTTTTCTCTTTCTCTGGCTTACAACTCTCTTTCTTTTTCTGCTCACATGTCTCAACCTCTCTCTCTCTTCTCTCACTCTCAATTTTTGCCTTACTCTCTTTCTTCTCTTTTTCTATTATTTCTCTCAACTTACACTCTTTTGTAATTCTCACTTGATCAGCAAAAGCCTCAGCTGGCTTTAGGGGTGTCAGAATAAAGGTTCTCTTATGTATGGTTAATGTATATTGATTCTTGTAACCATCATAATTAACCCTTCTATCAAATTTCCATTGAAGTCCTAACAAAAAGTGTCCAGCATACATTGGTACTACATCACAAAGCACCTCATCTTTGTAGTTACCAATAGAAAAAGATATGCAAACCTGATTGGTCACCCATATATCTCCCCTATCATTCAACCATCTTATCTTATATGGCTTAGGATGTTTCAATGTGGGTAGACCCAATTTATCAACCATCAAGGTACTAGCTACATTAGTGCAACTCCCACTATCAATAATCAAGCTACATACCTTGTTATTCACGTGGCACCTGGTTTGGAAGATGTGCTCATGTTGTTCATCATCAACATCATCATTAGGTTGCATATTAAGAGCACATCGAGTAACTAATACTTCTCCATGCACTGGTTCACCAATCTCCATGTCACTGCAATCCTCCAATGGTGGCATCTCATCATCACTTGAATGCTCACTTTCCATGCCTCCATCATCAAGAAGAACAATGGCTCTCTTGTTAGGACACTATGATGCAATATGCCACAACCCGTGACATCTAAAACATTTTGTATCTTGTGCTCTAAAGGAAGTAGAAGTATCATTTTTAGACTTGGGATTAGGGGCTGTAATTGAATTCCTCCCCTTGCTCTCTTCCTTTGGCCTAGTAGCAGCCTTATGGTTATCTTGCCAATTCGGCTTTCATGGAGTTTTAGGAATTGAGCCAAATTTAGAATATGTTCTAACCTTTAACTGCTTCTCAACTTTAATTGCTTTATGCAGTAAATCCTCCATCTCTACATAATGGTGCATATCTACTACATCTTCAATTTCCGTCCTCAAACCACCTATAAACCTTGCCATTGTAGCCTCTCTATCCTCTTCAATATTAGCTTTCATCATGGCCATCTCCATCTCATTGTAGTAATCCTCTACACTCATAGATCCTTGATGCAGATTTTGTAATTTTCTAAACAAGTCTCTATAGTAATGGCTAGGAACAAACCGTTTTCTCATCACAACCTTCCTCGCTTCCCATGACCGAATAGGTCTTTCACCACTTCTCCGCCTATTAATTGCTAATTGATCCCACCAAATACTAGCATAGTCAGAAAACTCCACAGCAGCTAGCTTCACCTTTTTCTCCTCAGTATAATCATGACACTCAAACATATGTTCTACCTTCCTCTCCCACTCTAAGTAAAGTTCAGGGTCACCCTTACCTTGGAATGTAGGAATAGTCATTTTTATGTTTTCTAAGCCACTATCACGCCTAGGAGCTATCCTCCTTTCCTTTCTTGACCCGAATCCTTCACTATCTGAATATTCCCCTTCTCCCTCATCAAACCCAAATTGTTTGGTAAGCTTAGGCTGGGATGGTGAATCAAGGTTATCCAGCCTCATATTCAGCAACTTAAACTGATCTTGAACTGCTTTCATAAAGAGTTTAAGATCAATTTCAGGTTGATCTCTTTCACTACTCATGTTTGTCTCATAAACCTCACGTGTTTTGCACTCAAATTACTCTCTTTCCCTTAAAACTCTTAAACAAGAACTTGATCAACAAACTTATAAAAAAAAACAAGTGAATTAAGAATGATAAGAATAAATTTTCAGACAATGACAACCTTAGGAACTGAATTTGAAAAAAAAAATGAGGGATACTAATATCAGTATGCTATTTCTTTTTTTTTAAACGAATTTCTCTTCTTTCTCTTTTTTTTATTGAACTTTAGCTCATCTCTTTTTTTTATAGTGATTTTCCTTTTTTTTTCATGAATTGTTTTTTTTTTTTTGCAAAAGAGACCAAATTCAACTAGGACTAGGAATCTGATTTTTTTTTTTGAATTTTGAATTTTTGAACAAGAAACCAAATTGAAATAGGAATAAGACTCTCTTTTTTTCGAAATTCAAAATTTTTTTGAAAGAAAAAAACTAAATTGACTAGGACTAGGAGTTAGAATATAAGTAGGAAAAGAAAATTGACTAGAACTAGAACTCTCTTTTTTTTCTAAAAGAACTAGAAGAACATTAACTAGAACTAGAACTAGAACTCTAATTTGACCTAAAGAAAGGAAGAAGAAGAAGAAGAAAGACTCTAGAAAATAGAAAAGAAAAGATAGGACACCAACCAAATCTCAAAGAGGCAAAGCTCTGATACCAAATGATGCGTTCCTCTATATGAAGAAACGGAGTGTTTGGCGAAAGCAAAGATCGTCTCGAAAATTCAATGGATGTTTGATCGCCACGAGTTGTCTCGATAAGATCGGATTCAGTTCTTTACCCAAGAACTAAGGGAAGCTCTCACTTTAAGAGAAAATTCAATCTTTATTAATCATCAAAATCTGTATTAATACATGAACCTAACGAACTCTTATATAGACAATCAAACTTAACCCTAGTAGGAAAGCCATAAGGCTTTAAACTCCTAATTGGACTTTTAATAGAATTTGGCCCAAATAACACTAGTTATCTGGCCTAACTAAACTAACAAAAAATAAACCCATAATTAAACTATTATTTGGGCTACATAAAGAATGGGCCCAAATACTAATAATATCCAAAACAAAACATTGAATCTAAAGCCCATAATACATCTTTAGCCTATGCAGATTTGGGCTAGTTGTCTTCAAGATCCAATAAACTTTATTGTGCCTACAAACTGCCCTCTTTAATGCCATCTTCAAGGCTGCAAAGTGTGGGCCCACTTGATGTCTTGACTTGACCCAATAACTTCCTCTTTAGCCTACACATCCAAGATCAAGCCCAGTAAAGCTTCTTTGGCCCGCTTCGCCCTACTCCTAGTCATTAGACCGCCTATCCCTTGCAAAGGATCTTGGGAACAGTTTATAGTAGCTTTGACAACACCTTGATCTCCATCAGTCGTCTAAGTGGTAAAAATGGTACATGTAACACATTTGATAGTAAAGACATCAAGTTTTAACAATAATTTTAGATGATAGAGTGTTCTTTGCAATTGATATATATATTGAAAGAAATATTACAATAATTTTTAAATTAAAGAAAAACTACAATTGGGAGCATAATCAGAGTGACTGAGTATTATTTTCCAACAATATAAAATTATTGTTTTTATATAGTAAAATATCTTGAAACAAGCATGTAGGTTTGACAAGTAATGATTGATAAGTCTTTGTAAACTAAGCTTACATAATAAATATTTTGAATTTGTATTAATGTTTTGCACTCATTTTGACTTGAGTGTAAAATATGTATGATAAAATTTTCAAAAATTTCACTATTGTAAGATTAGCTATAGAAATTTATCTATTAAAAGGAATTAGCTAACTTCGAAAAGCTAGAAATTGTTTGGAATCCGACATTCACTAAAAAAATATACAAAAATATTTTATATGTTTATGTATAAAAAATAAATATTATAAATATATATATAAATTTAAATATAAATAACCAAATATATAACATAAAATACATATTATATAACAAATATTAATTATAATTTAATTATAATAAATATCATATTAATATAAAATATATAAATATATAAAAAAGTATAAAATAAATTAGAAATGAATTAGTAATTATAATCATTCAGTCTTGATTTGAATTATAATTTTATTATTATTATATATTTATTTTATTATTTTATTTATTAAACTTATACGATTAGAACTTTTTATATAATTATCATTGTATAACACTATACACTTAAGAAAAAAGAGTATGCCATAATAAGAAATTTTATATAAATTTTTTAATTACAAAAAATTATGTTCATATTCATTTGCCAATGTAACATTTTATTGTAATCACTATTACCATTTCGCCATAATCATTATATCGTTGTTTTTGCCGCCACCATAGTCTTCACTGTAACCCTTTTGTCACCATTGTCATTTCTACTATTAATGTAACCTAGTCACTATTATCACTATAGTCATATTATCCTTGTCCTCATAACTGCCACTAGTAGTACTACTAACACCATCAGTACCACCACAATTATGGTTGCATTGATGCAACATCACTATGACCACCATTATATTTGTACAATGGCACTTGTCACCACCACTACAAATACTACTGTCAAATTGGCACTAATATAATATTATTTATATATTTAATATATTTTTTAATCTTATGAGTAAACACATAATTATACGTAATATATTATATCAATTTGTATGTTATGTTAGTTCAAAAAAAACACTTGCTAGTACAAAAACATACATAATAAATAGCTTATATAATACTATCTAACTAGCACTACAACAAAGACAGTTTTTTATGGCAGTTTTTAAGTGGTCATAATGACGGTTTTGACCGTCATTAAACCATTTAACGACGGTTTCAAAACCGTCGTGAATCCTGGGACTTAACGACAGTTTTAGTCAATTGTGAGAACAACCGTCGTTATGACTGGTTTAACGACGGTTTAAAAATCGTCGTTAATTTGATAATTTTTTTTAAATTTTTTTATTAATAAAATTACTTTAATTTTTTATATCCAAATTTTATTTTTAATTTAAAATATATTATTTTGTGCTATTCATAAATACTAATGATGATTAAATTTTTTTTATTAAATTATTATGCATAATAAAAATTAATTTATATTTTTAATATTCTATAAATTAATTTAGATACATTTGTATCTATTATATAATAATTAAACGTGTGAATTACTTAATAATTTAAGAAATTATTTTAAAATTTATTAATATTTAACTACATACTAAATATGCGTAAATTATTGAATTGTAATGAATCTATATATAAATAAAAAATATGTACACAAAAATTAATAGTCACGAGCGTAACAAAATTACATATATAGACTATAATAACTAAATCAAGTTTTCAGACCCTACGAATGCTGATCACGCTGATGCCCATTACCACAGTCACTGGGTCCTGAAAAATAAAATATTTTTGTTAAAAATTTTAGCATTTTCAAAGTAAACAAAATTATACCAAGAATTTTTATGTATTAAAAGATTACCCTGGGTCTGGGACTATGAAGTCCTAAAATTTCAGGTGGTAGCTAACCCTGAAATTTTTGTAGCAGGAACGCCATAGCAGCCTCCATCTGTGCTTGCCGTGCTGCGAGCTCAGCGTCTCGTCGCTGCTACTCGACTGTGAGCTCCTCCTCATTCTGTAAGTAGTGGTATGACGGCCTAGACTGTGAGCTCGACCCAGACGAACCACGATTAAAGACTTGAGTTGGGCAAACACCCAACCCAAATCCTCGAATGCGGCCGGAGTGCTCCCTAGTGCCAAGAGCTCTCGCAAGCGAATCAGCCGTCGAGAGCTCTTGTGACGAGCTATCGTCCTGTTGGATCGAAGCAATTTTTTTCTAACATCCAATAACAGACAATTAATAGTATTAAACATTATCTAAAAATTAAATAATTACCTACGTACGATTTATAAAATTTTATTACTTACCGCAACAGCCCGAGCTTTGTCGTTGATGTATGATCCATCAGCTCTTTTATGAGTTGCCGTCCATACATCACCACGAGTCACTAAACTGCCAAGATCAATCTCCTGAAATTTAAAATAATTAATCAATTTATGATTATATATATTATAGTCTTCTCAACATTTAAAAAAAAAGATATTTATGAATTTAAACTTACCATCTTCGCCTTTTTATGCGCAAGGCTCTTGGATCTAGTGGTGTGTGGCATTGTCAGTTGTCTTCTGTTCCGTTTATTCTTCGAAGCCACATCCTAATTAATCACATAGACTTCGCGTCAAGACGATAGTCTATGAAAGTTGTCCACTGATAAGGTGGGATGCCTGTCGGGACTTCACTCTGCAACTGATCTCTGGTCTTCGTACCATCATATGCCAGGAGAAATAAATTATACCATACGGCTCTCCATTTTTCTCCTAGCAACTGCATGATCAGTTTCTTGTGTTGATTGGTTACATTAAAATGTGTCTGCAAACGAAAGTAAAAAATTAGTTACACATAAATTTCACATAAATTGCACATAAATTACAAATAAATATAATTAATTACAAAAGATATATATTTTTATACCTGAACGTTGTTTACGAAGACATTTGTCTTCAATTGATGAGGAATGCTCCTCTAGTCCCTGTAGGAGATCGGGAATAACCGAAAGTTATCTCCGATGGTGCCGAGAAAGACACCGAGCAAACTGCCACTGTCTCCGATAGCTTGGTGGTTGTCGTTGAACTAGACAACCACCTTTGACCCCTGAAGTAGGGCCCATACGTCGTGGACAGTCAACTGTCTGGACGTCACCTGCCCGGTCCCGTCTGTCATAATATAGATAATTATATATTATGTTACTATGAAAAAATTATTAAGCGCATAAAGTGTACATGTTTATAATACTCACCGACTACATCAACTGTCCAACTCCTCCTGCATCTGCGCTCCTACTCACCGGGCTGATGCTCCTCCTCCATACCGGCAAAGATCGCGTCAAAATCGAAGGAATAATCATCGTCCGGTGCCTGAGCGTTTGGTGGGCAGAGTGTGCAGGGACAGCCTGTGAATCCAGTGGATGGGAGTCACTACCAGGGACTGATGACGCGACAGCCTCCGACTCCTCCTCGAGAGAGAATGGTGTCAGACTCCATAGTGGGCTATCTGCCCTCACTGGTCACCCCGCAAGGCGTGGGAGTGTGAGACCTAGATGCTCCTGCCATGCCTGTGTAGAGTGATCTAACCTTCTTCATTGTCACCGCTCTTGCCAAAATGAAATTAATAAGATTAGTCACCGCATAAAACAATTAAAAAATAAATTTTGCCTAATAAAAGTTATAAAAATAAATAAAATAGTACAGTAATTATAAGTAGTCTAAAATATATATAAATAGGCTGCAACAGCAAAACTAATATCGTAACAGGCATGAATTAACTTCTCCTTCTAGAAACAATCTTTCTAAATTTTCCGTGTGTAACGGATCGCTCTCGTATTTAAGATTTTCATCTTCATCGCCCATCTCGTATAAGTCACGAGGTTTCAAATGCATCACTATACTCCAGTTCTTGTCCAGCTCATCTTGTACATATAGTACACTTGATGAGCCTCAGTGCTTGGATATATGGCTCGTCATCATCATTTTCACCAATGTGAATCAACCGAGAAAAATCAACCGATGTCACCCCGAATTCATCAATTGCAATTCCTCTTGTTGTAGTTGTGTTGGCCCACATACACTTAAATAATATAACTGTAAAATGGCCATGGTAGTTTAACTTAATAATGTCCAATAGTTTTTCGTAATACGGGACGCCACTAAATTGTATGTTCCTGTCACTGCTACTTGCATAACTCCTCGTCCCGAAAGTACCGTAAACTCCACTATTTTGAGATGTCATCCCTTGGTCTCGCTCTAAAGTTCGAAATTTGAATCTATTTATATTGTAAGCACTGTATCGACGTGCTCTATCTAGTGGACCAAGTACAAGAAATTTTAAATCAGCACACTGCAATCCATCGTCAACAATTGCGATATGGAAAATGAAAAAAGGATGAGTTGTACTCATATTTGACATATGAATGAAATGTGACCACGTTGAAATACTTACACGACGCGAAAACCAAGAGACAAATTCCCTGTGGACTTTTTTATCTATCTCGGTAGATGCTTACGTCTGACTTCTTAAACTATGCCGTACATAGTCTCTAAATTCCTTGTTGAGTAAACATTGTCTAAACACTTAATACTACACAAGACAAAAAATTGTATGCAAATGTAGCTAAGTGTGAGTTAACTTACTGTAAGTAAGAATCAACTTCTTTGCAGTTTGTTAAGACATGTCGATGGGCCTGCAATTTTTTTCGGAGAGAAAGTGTGAAATATTCAAACCCACCAACTGGTCTTCCAATTGGTTGAAACAAACCCCTATCAGATGTCCCAACATCGGATTGATCATCGACACGAGGAGGACGATTGAAGATAGTGTCAACACCATCTATGTACCTAGAACAGAATAATAAAACTTCTCCTGCAACGTACGACTTTGCTATTGAGCCTTCTGGCCTTGCTCTATTCTGTACGAAAGATTTAAGTTTACCTAAGTATCTAGACAACATAGATTAAATGAATAAAATTGGATTAACAATAATGCATATAATTTGAATTATGTGTTTTTAATATTTTACCTTTCGATGGGATACATCTAACGATATTGGACTGGTCCTCCTAACTTCGCTTCCATGATCAAATGTACAGTCAAGTGCACCATGACTGTAAAGAAAGACGGTGGAAATAACATTTAAAGATAGCACAACGTCATAATGATTCAATTTTGAAGTTGATCAAGTTCATTAACATTCAAAACTCTAGAACAAAGTTGTTATGCCCCAATTTAATGGAACGCGAATAACACATCTATCAGAAAACTTTATCTTTATTTATTTACAATCAACTTCATATTATGTCATAACAGGATAATATCATACGTTTGCAAATCTCAACATAACTAATTATACATGCCAAGTCTACACTTAATAGTCTTACAGCGGAAACAAAGATCCTGCCTGTGGCGTTCAGAGCAACTCTAGAGTACATTTATATTACAATTTAAACATTGAGAGCTGAGAAACAATTTAGGCTCACCACAGAAGTACGACACCTAGTCGGTCAAGTAGCCGCAGGACCAAACTCTGGGTCTTTATCTGAAAAATATATCAACCACGTGTAGTGAGTTTGACAACTCAGTGAGCAGATAATACCTCCTGTGACCTCTCAGATCAACATATGGATGTACTCATATAATAAAATTTATCACATCAAAAATTACAGTTCAGAAGTACATCTATATGGGACCCGCATTTTCAAATTTTCTCAGTTCAAATCACATTCGAATATCTATAACCACATATGATACAATATGATCTTAAATCAAACTTGATATGCATTAAAAATATATTCTTTTTATATAATGCTCAAGTATGTCACAACTTTCAATATACTCAATAGGTAAACATAGAATGTGAGTTCATCACCCTTCTACCTCCTCACATTACCATAGTCACAGTCACAATAGGTAATAAGGGAATGTGAATTCATCACCCTTCTGCCTCCTCACATTACCACTGACTACAACTTCAATAAGTCAACAGGGAATGTGAGTTCATCACCCTTCTGTCTCCTTACATTACCACTGTCATCATCACAATAGGTAATAAGGGAATGTGAGTTCATCACCTTTCTGCCTCCTCACATTACCACTGACTACAATCACAATAGGTAATTAGGGAATGTGAGTTCATCACCCTTCTGCCTCCTCACATTACCACTAATACCTCCTTCACAATGCCGTCTCAGGCCATATAACCCGTCAATATTCATCAATACATACATATATATATATATATATATATATATATATATATATATATATATATATATATAAATGTATAAAAATGCACATCCATCAAATGCAATGCATAATTATCAAATAACTCGCCATAAGCTTTATACTTGCCATTCAATCATATTCGGCAACTTTATAACTTTACATATCATTTAAAACAGAGCTTTTAGTCTCAGTACAGAATCATTTATCATAAATTTTTCCATTCAGGATTTATCACATGTACATGCCCTCTTTTGAAGCAATCATATAACTTTATAAATAATTTCACATGCATAAATATTCACTTTATCATTTAATGAGAAATACACGTGAAATCATATACACCATGAGTTTATAAATCCATTTTCAAAACTATACTCTTCTTGAACTGTATTTCAAAATGTAAGCAATTCAGATAACTTTAATGCATTTCAAAAACATATATAAGTATAAATATCTCATAATCATAATTATATACATGCTTAAAGATCAAGAAGAGTATAGGGCAAGTCATAGAAAGAATCATTTACTCACATGGTAAGGGCTCCAAGTTGGACAGCCCTAAAATACATTTTTCTAATCTGAATTTGACCAAATAAGGCTAAAAAAGTATTCAAATGGTCTAAAAACCTAGGAAATGACTTTCGGAGTTTGGTCAACGCTGATCAACGCTAAGGGCACTGTTCACCATCGAAAAATACTATTCACCGCTGAAATCACTATTCACCGGTGAAAATCACTATTCGTTGTCATATAAAAAGTTACCAAATCACCGAAACGAATTCATATCCTAATGTTTATCAAGCTTCTGAATCCATCTACGGTGTCAGATTTCTAATTTGAAGTCTCTAAGTAAGAGTTTCAGAATTTACCTTTTTTCGAGATTTTCTACTTCCGATCTACGGCGATTCAACGGCTGATTTGAAAAATTGATCGATCAAAACTGTAGTATTTTTCATCCTGAATCCAATAACACCTTCAATTTTGAGATCGGAAGCCAATAGACACTCTAGATCTAGAGAAAAAGTTGAAGATTACTATTTACTTACTATTCACTCACTATTCATCTTCTCAGTTTTTTCGAGAAATTTGTAGAGGAACGTATGCTCTCTGTTACTTCCCCCCTTCCCTTTTTATTTTTATTTTATAATAATAATAATAATAATAATAATTGAATAATAAGATTTTCTTCTATATAAATTTCGTTTTTCATCTTAATTATTTTACTTAAAAAAGTCTACTTACTTTTAACAAGACATAATCATTTTTAAACAAATAAAAATATATTCATTTAAAAATAAAAATTACGCACCAAAACGTAAATTCCCATATTTTCTTTGTACTTCTTTAACCCATGTAGTAAATATACATATTTTTTACGGTTCTTATCCCCATTTTTGAAATTATCTCTTTTATTCCAAATTTTCTTTAATTGGAATTTTCGTTAAATTTTACGGTTATTACAAAAATTTTTGGAAGAATGAACACAACTCGATCATCACTGCAAATACCGGCTTGGGAAGTGTCTTTCTTATGGCTAACGGTAACAATTGTTCCATAAGGATGTGACAATCGTGACTTTTTAGTCCTCCGATTTTACGCTGTCTTACGTTAATACATCTGGAGATATTATTGGAATAACTGTCAGGTACATATACATTCTTAAGTGTTTTTGAGAAAGACTTCTTTGCCTGCATTTGTTAATGTACAAAGTAGATGGATTTTTATCGTCATCATCTGGCCACAGCTCAGACCTCACACCAAACTCCTTTAAGTCTTTTCGCGCATTTATGTGATCCTTTGAATGGCCAGAATCATTAAGTGTAAATGATGTTGTCGCAAACAGTTTTTTCAATATGCATGACGTCAAGATTATGACGCAACATATTATTTGTCCAATACGAAAGTTTGAAAAATATACTTTTCTTACGCTATTGTTCAGTTCCATCATCAACCAAACCTTGATCTCGAGAATGCCGTTGTTGAGTCCCAGCATTAGTTTCCATATTTTTTTCGAAGACAACTTCAATATCATCGACTTGTCTTAAAATGTCTACGCCACTCAGTTACGGAAAAAGAGTTTCTTCTTTTCTCTTTTCCGTCAAACCTATTGCGAGCCATCCTAAATTTATGACCCGGAGATAGAAAGCGGCGATGTCCCATAAAACACCACTTCCGACTGTGAGGGAGACGGACTGGAGTGGAGTCAAAGTTATAGTACGGACAGGCTAATCCAGTATGAGTATTCCAGCCTAATAAACATCCAAGGTCAGGAAAATCACTAATTATCTACAAAAGAGTTGCATGTATATTGAACATTTCTTTGCTAAAGACATCGTACGTCTTAACACCTTCAACTCTTCAATTAGTGCTTGTAAAAATACATCTATATCATTCCCCGGTGCTTTTCGCTTTGGAATTATCATTGACAACATGAATGAACTCTGTTTCATAGACATCCAAGAAAGAAGATTATACGAAATCAGCACAACTGGCCATATACTATAACTTGTAGATAGGTTTCCAAATGGATTGAAACCATCCGTTGTAAGGCATAAACAAACATTACTCGAATATGATGCAAATTGAGGATTCAAAAGATCAAATCTCTTCTATGCCTCAGAATCCTTTGGATGCCTCATGATGCCGTCAGAAATTTTGTCTTCAGAATTCCATCTCATAAATTCAGTAGTTTTAGAAGACTTGTACAACCTCTGCAATCTTGACTTAACTGGAAAGTATCTAAGAATTTTATTAGGCACATTTTTTCGCTTTTCTTCCTTCTCTTTCGGTTTCCACCTTGGTGCGGAGCACTTACTACAAGTTTCTTTACTTTCATGCTCACCCCAGTATAACATACAATCATTCCGACATGCATGAATTTTCTTGTAGTTCAACCCCAACTTATTAATGACGTTTTTAGCCTCGTAAAATGAAGGCAGAATCTTAGCATCTGGGAATACATCGACAAGCAACTCAATTATCATCGACATTGCTTTGTCACTTAGCCCGCACAAACACTTGATGTGATACAACTTCACCAAAAAAGACAATTTAGAATACTTCTCTCACCTCTTCATAGAGTGGTTGTTGACCATCTTTCAGTAATTCATAAAAATCTTTGACACTATCATCCATCCTTTCTACTGACTGTGGAATTTTCATATCCACAGAATTGATGCTCTCATTTTTGGAGTGAATCCCGAATGCATCACAGACTATGTTTTGCACAGGGTTATCTCGAACTATGGGTTCTGGGACCTCAATTGGCATTATAGCATGTCTTACAATAAGTTCTTATGTAATCATTTCTCCGTGCAAACTTCATAAATTGTATCCCTCTGGAAATGGTTTGACGATCAAGTGTTGGCGCATGACTTTGATGAGTTGCCATTTCTTGAATCTACACTTTGGGCATGGGCATATTATTCTACCTTCGACACCAGAGTTGGCATTTGCGAATTCCAAAAATCCGTCTAAACCATTCAGGTACTTTATTGATTGTCGAGGTTTATTGATCCAAGATTTATCCATATCTAAAATAATTATGAATTTAGATAACAATGAACCTAAATAACTCTTACTCTGAATTGAAAGAAAACATGACTATTTTACATGGGAAGGGATTTGCAATTGATTGTGCATAAAACAAAACACATTTTGAAGAGGTTTAAAATGTTTTACGTGTAAAAAATATTTAACAAACTTGATGATAATTGACATTTAATGAAGCACCTAATAAAAAATCTTCGTCATTGGTTCGTTAGAAATAAAGAATCCTGATCCCAAAGAGTTTAAGAGAGATATTTAAGAGAGAGTGAAAAATAGAGAAATAAGGTACCTATTTTATCTTAAGAAACTTATAATGCATAAAATTTATAGATTTCATTGACAAAACTTGTCGCACCTGGATAAATGATGATATGGACTTGCATAATATGAAATAAAACACTTAAAATATCATTACGAATCTAGGAACAAAAATTCTAACTTTTGAAACAGTGCCATTGATAAAGTTTTTGGTCATGTGCTAATTTTATTTCATTCTCCTAATGTCATTAATTTGAAGGATGAGTTTCGTGATTGAATATCTACGAATCTGAATTTTTGGGAAAGGACAGCTACTAGCAGTAAAAAATTGAATTATGATTTTATATCTGCCCTACGATTTCAATTATAGTATTTATATGGTAAAATTTCTACCGAACTCATATAGGGAATTGAAATTTCAATTCCCTATCTGAAAAAGTAAAAGCAGTGGCCCATATAAAAGACATCGTATGTCTAGAATAATTCAACTCAATTACACCTAAGATATTGTTAGTTCCTTAATAGAGAATCTAATGTAAGAACATAGTGCATTAAAACTTACTGCACTATTATTTTCTATTAAAATTATGTTATTATATATTTGTTTTCATTTTTTTAAAATTATGTGTATTTTTAAATTAGTGTTTTAATTTTTTTAAACCAATTCCTAATACTAATTTCGTTTATTTACTAACATTTATTATTTTACCTTATCACCTGTGCAAATATTATAATATTTTAGAATCAGCTGTAATAAAATTTGACTATTACTAATTTATGTATATTATTTAAACATGTTTATCAATATAATAACTATTTTCGATTTATTTTTTAAACACTAAATAACTTATATTTAAAACTGAATTTACTATCATTTTATACTAAATTTATAATATTACAAATATTTGTTAAATTTATATTAAAACATACGTATATTTTTAAAGTAGCGTCACAATTTTTTAAATTTTTTTTCAATACTCATTCTGTCTATTTTTTAAAATTTATTATTTTACCTCATCAATTACACTTCAATTTATATACTAAATTTATGTTATTATATATATTTGTTTTCATTTTTTAAAATCTACTTGTAATTTTTATTAACAAATTTTATTTTTAACTATGTGTAATTAATACTTTTTTCATATTATTCTATCAACACTGCCTCAAGATCTCTATTTTTTATTTTTATAAATCATTTCTAATTTAAATACAAATATTTTACTTCAAAAATAATTAAGTCTAATAATTCAACATTATTAAAAAAGAAATTACTTCTTACATATTTTCAACGGACATAATATATTATAATATTAAACATCATAAACATTGCAAAAGTAACAAAAATTTTAAAATTTATTCATACATGTACATCACAATGTAAAATATATTTTTAAAATAAACATGAAGTGCATAAAATATCTAATATTATCGCATTTTAACATACAATAATTTGAAACAAATTTATTTAAAATAAAAATAATTAAATTACATACCTTCAAAATGATTCCAAATAAATAACGCACAAAAATCGAAGTGTTGTCACAGATCTTCACAAATAAACACAAAATATAATATAAGAAAATATTTTGAACATACAATATATAAAAAAAAATAATCAAATATAATTAGAAAATTAAATGACATACCTTGAGAAAAATAAATACAAGTCGCAAAGTAGACCACAATATCAAAACTCGTAAATCACAATAATAAATCTCAACTGATATATTATACGAAAAAACTGTAACTAAAAGCGTTCGTAATGCAAACGAAGAGGGCAGTCAAATATATAGACGAACGCGTGGTTTAACGACAATTATTAACTGTCATTAAACCAAAAATAAACCGTCGTTAAACCCACTTAACAACAGTTTTCTTTTAAACTGTTGTTAAGTATAGGTTTAACTATGGTTTTGTTAATAACCGTCGTTAAACCACACGAATCTCGAGTAACGGTTCGAATTATAAATGTTGGAAAGTCCACGACGGTTTCTCAAACACTGTCATTAAATGACGACGGTTTCCCAAAAACCGTCGTTAACTAACGACGGTTATAAGGAAACCGTCGTCATTTAATGACGGTTTTTGAGAAACCATCGTGAATTTTCGTAATTTTTTTTATTATCCTAAACTTGAGATATATTATCACGGTTTGACCTGAACCGTTCGTATTTAACGACAGTTTTTGATGATCGTCGTTAAAAATCCGTTGCAATTCCCCAATTTTCTTGTAGTGTAGTGTTGCTTACACACTTGGACCTTATTTTATACAACACATCAAATAAGGCTTAGGGTAACTAATTATTATTCATTTGGTTTCCAAAATCATTTTCAATTTCTACTCCTTATTTTTTGTAATTTTTTATTATTTAAAAAATTTGTTTTCTTTGTAAAATTAAAAATCTATTCATTTTAGTTTTCAAATTAAATTGATATAAATATTAATTTATTTAGTAATACTTGTGATTTTTATCATTAATAATTATGATATTATTTTAGCTAATTTCAATCATTATTTTAGAATTTTTAAGAAATTTAAAAAATAGCACAACTCATTTTGTAGAAACATTAAAACCAAAGGCTTTAAATATTTCTTTTATTATTATATAAGTTTACTTTGGCAAGAATAAGATTAAACAAGTGGATTTTTGTTTTGGTAATAATTAGAAAATGGATGTGTGTTCATGGGCTGGGCTCAAGCGCTAATGAATGGAACACTGTGTGTGTGATATTTACGGAAGGCACTAGTTCAGTACACACCAAAAACAAAAGTTTTCCTTTGTGTGCCGTTTCTTTATGTGGCTCAATATTATGTTGGTATGTTAAAAAAGATGTGGTCAAAGTCATATCTTTTCAATACAAAAAAAAATATTGTTAAAAATTTGAGGAGATAAACTGCATATCTTCAAAGATTTAATTAAGAAGATAAAAACTCTTATTTTGAAGAGAAGAGAAACTTTCATAATGAAGAACAATGCTTGCCCAAAAGAACGCAACAAAGAACAACGCCGAAAGGAGAAGCCCGAAATACAAACTTACAAAGACTATTTTGGAAAAAGAAAAGTTTCGAGAGAGAGCAAAATCCTATTGTCTTTTGTCCCAAAATAATAATAATAATCTTATTGTGTTCACTAAATTCTTTTTAGAACTTGTACAAGACATAAAGGAAAAATGATGTAGATTCATTGCAGGCCTCTTTTGGAGCTTAAAAACTTTGTAGGATTATACTAATAGCAGTCTAGCTACATATTTGATCAAGATTCAAGAGTTAAGAATTAGGTTGTGAATTTTATTCCTGTCAATTTTTCAAAAATTTAAACACAATTTCTTTTATAAAAAAAGGGATTAGAACTTGAAACTTGGTCCGTGATGATATTTACTTTATTGAGTTTATTCCAACGACTTTGGTCTCATATTTTTACATTTAAAAATTAAAATCTCGTTTGACGCAAGTCATTGATTAATTTGCTGTTGTGACATTTTAGTAATAATGAGAAAAGATGGAGGCCAAGTATTTGTCATGTCTTCCATTTTATGAAGGTATCTCCATATCAAGTTTTTTTCAGTGGCATTTTTTTTGGATCAAGGAGATCCAAATTGGGAAGGTAAAATTAATTGGGTAAAATATATTTTATTTCTCTGAATTATAATTTTAGTGCATTATGTAACATCTCCAATATTATTTTATTAAATAATACATAAATATGCTATTAAAGTGTTAGGGAAGAAGAAAAAAGCAAAAGTAGAATATTGAGAAAAGTTTAGAAAATGATAAAAAGAAATGCATTAGAGATTTTCCAATAAAAATAGCTAAAATGGTTTGAGTAGATAAAGAAAGAAATTAGCTAGGGCATTTCCCATGAAGTGGAATGGGATGAGTTAGTTTTATTTCCCTTGGATAGATATCCATAAGAAATAAATAGAAGAATTTTATTCTTGAAATTTTTTTAAGAGGTTAAAAATTGAAATTTTACAATTTTCTAGGGCTAAAACGGCGCATAAGAAACTAAGTTAGAAATATGCCTTTAATTGTAAGTCTAGAACTAATTATTACCCCTCCAATAGAAAATTAAATCATTTGGAGCAATTAGATAATCCAAACAAGGCCTAAAGTAATGGTAAGGGTAAATTAAGAAATAAAGGATGGTTAAAGGGATATGGTTGGAAGCTAAAGTGAATTATGGACCAAATAATTAATATTTTAATGTGACTTGGGGAGAAGTTAGCCAAGAGGAATTAGGAGCCTAAGATTACAGCCAAGGGGGGTAAAGAAGAAGAAAAACCGAGAGCCATAGAGAGAAAGGAAGAAAGAGAGAAAGAGAAGAGAAAAGGAAGTTAAGGGATTTTTGTTTCTCCTAACCTCCATAACCCCTTATTTTCCTCATCTTAAACTTCTCAAATCACCCTTTTATCCATGGAAAAAGATCTAAAAAATTGAGAGAAAAAGGAGAGGGAGTAGCAGCCAAAGGAAGGGAACAAAAGCAATGTTTGGCAAAAATAGCTGATAAATTAGCTGAAAGTTTAAAAGTTAGGTGAAAGTTAAAAAGCTAATTTTTAGCTGAAAGCTGTTAACTGAAAGCTGAAAGCTGTTAAGCTAATTTATTGAATTAGAAGTATTTGATAAAATTAGCTATTCAATTAGCTGATAAATATAAAATGACATAAAAGAATATACTTATATAAAACTTATCATTTTTTGTTAGTAATTACATTTCATTATATAATTTCAAAAAATACAAAATAAATATATCATTTAGAGTCATACAATAAATTAGCAATATTATTGCGAATTTCTTTCATCTCAGTAGATGCCTTTAAATTTTTATTCATTGTGTCACTATCAATAATATTTAAAAATTCATCATGTGGTATGTAATTTAGATGTTGTTTGAATATAGTAAAAATAATATCATGTTGTGAATAGGATAATGTTGGAATTTGAATAAAATAATAAGGATAAAAATGAATAAAATTATAAAAATTATCAGCTAAAAGTTATATTCTACTTTAAGTAGCGTATAAAAAAAAAGCTATAAGCTACTCAAATAAGTTTGTTTACCAAACACCTCTAATTTGGTCAAATAAATTTATAAGCTAGTCAAATAAGTTATAAGTTAATTTATTTGACTTGCTAAACATAATGTCTATTTTGGGAGGTAACCATGTACCTTACTACTTTTTGTACGACAAGTAGTATACAAGGTTGTCGTGTAAATAAATTAACCACTGATATAAAATATTAGTTTAGTACTAGTTACATATTCTCTATTTTGGATGCATGTCTATATAGTAAATCATTCTTTAATTTCATCAACTATATGTGTGAGACTTTAGTTGTTAAATTTCAAGAGGGCAACACTATCAGTTTAAATCAATCAGGGTCCATAGTTAAAAAAAAAAAGGGGTCTATCACATTAATTTTAACATAACTATTTCACAAAAAATGAAAATATTAAATCTTTATAATATTTAACATCCTAATTATACATAAAGAACTTGTGATCTTTTACCTTAACATTTATATGCATGCTATGCCCTCATTTTCCCTATTTTCACCTAAGTTTAGCCCTAGTAGCACTTAATCACACTCAATCTTCAAAAAAATAACTTCAGTTTTTCAGAGTTTTTTGAATTTGGTTTATGGTATGTGAAAACAGGATCAAAATCATAACAAAACATACATGTAGGTATTAAGCTAAGAGATAATGTGTGCTTCATGCGTAATTGAAATGATAAATACGACAAGAATTTGATATTTTTACTTTTTGTGAAAGATGGAAGACATGTTTTATTATGTTTTTAAAGTTGATGTACTAAAATTAAAATTAAGTCATAGTTTAGGGAGACAAAATATATTTTACCCAAATTAATTTGTATACAAATGTTGAATTTACAAAAGGCATTTTCCACAATTTGTAAGTTGTATGGGTCAGAGATTAATTTTTTTATACTCAATGCAACAAGTTTTTTTAATTAGAGATAATTAAGGACTAGAATTTTTTTTATAGTTAAGGATCTGATCCTACTCTCCCCTCCTTTATGACATTGAAGATTGATGGTGTTCAACAATTATACGAAAACCATATTGGCAAGAGGAAAATTATAGGGTTTAGTTAAAAATTGTTTTCAAAAACAATTTTTTTTTGTTTTACAAAAACAAAAAGTTCGTTTGTTATGTTATTTTTATAAATTGTTTTTAAAAACTATTTTGTAAAAGTGTAATTCTAAAAACAATTTGTAGGAAATATCATTTTATTGTTTTCTTTATTTTTGTGCAAAACTGTTTTTACTTTTTTTTTTTTTAAATAAGAACTATTTTCATTAATGATAAAATTGTAGATAATTTGTCAAAATTAATTCCTAGCCATCATGCAAATCACACCATTATATTTTTAAAAATTACTTTTAAAATTTACATCCAAATAAATTTTTTGTTCTAAAAAAGTAATTTTTAGCATTGTTTTTAAAAAGGTATTTTTAAAAACCACTAAATCAAAACACATTTTAAAATACTTCTAAACTAAGCCCATAGTGTTATTAGCTGTTCATATAAGGCACATAAAGCTAAATTCATAACCTAAAAATATTTAAACCCCAAACCACCATGCTTCTTGGGTTTAAATAGAATTTTCCACGTGCCCACAACAAACACTTTTTCTCTTATGGATTGCAAGAACACATGGTAAAACTTGAAGGCGAAGAGATTTCCTCCACGTATTTTAGGTATAAGACTAATTTGATTCAAAATATTTAAATTCTCTTTTTATAAGTTTTTTCTTTTGTAAATTCGAACTTCTCACATTGGAGAGCTTCCTCAATCACTGAATTAACCTTATAATTTGAATAACAAACTCATGAATGTAGGTGAAAATATTTGATGTTGTAGGTTTTTTTAATTTTAATCAAGTCGGTCCCTCTCAAAAAAAAAAAGTAACAATAAAAATATTATCATAAATATCTTATTAAAAGATAAATGATATCAACGTTTCTAAAATTATTTGTACACATCAATGTATTTTGGAATTGATGCATTTCAATATTATTAAAAACAATATCAAATACATATTTTTATATGCAACATTCTAAACAATTTATTAATAAAAAATTAATCACACATTCCATTGCAAATATTATAAAATTTCAAATGTTTAATTGATTAATAGAAAGTGAAAGTGAAACAAGTTAAAATAAATTCTTCAATACTTTTCACATATTATTTGTTTAATAAAATAAGATAAACTAATTAGGTGGTTTTTAGAACACTATTGATAGTACTAGACTATCTCGAGGAATTTCATTAATGAAAATGAAGGAAAATCAGATAAAATTTCAAAGAACTCTTATTGAAGCAAAATCAGAATTGCCCCGTAATACCAATATATCATATCAAGTACAAGCATCAATTACTTGAGCCTTTACTATTCATATAATTTCTACTTTTGCTCGTAACTAACAGATCACCAACTTATACTCTAGATAGTCGCAATTCTTATAGACCCTTTAAGCTAGCTTAACACATAATCACTGGTCTAACCAGGCTTCCACATGACGTTTCTAACTTAGCAATTTTTGCCATAAACTCAAAACTCTAAATCTCTAAATAACAACGTTGTCTTCAAGGTTGAGATGAAGAAAAATGAGTCAAAGATTATCAATATCCTCCCAAGTAGCATCTTCTCTATTGGACTGAGACCATTCTACTAACACTTGTTTCTGAGTCAGCCCATTAGTAGAAACTAGTCTTTTAACAACTACAGCAAAAAAAGATCAAATACCTCCTGAAAAGGATTCTTATCAACAACAATAGTACTGTTCAAAGGACCAACATATTTTGAGCAAAGAAACATGGAATATAGGATGGACTTTTAACTCAAACTAGTAATTCCAACTCATATTCTACTTCTCCAACTTTAGCTACAACTTTATAAGGACCAAAATACCTGTTACTAAGCCTAAAGTTAAGCCTAACAGTAAGGGATTGTTGCTTGTACTTATGTAACTTGATCTAGACCCAATCTCTATAATTGAAAATTTTATGCTTCCTATGTTTATCAACTTATTTCTTCATTTTATGTTGATTAATCTCTCTAAATTTCTTTGTAACATAGCTTGCAACCCAGTTCTACCTTGCAACTTCTGATCAACACTAGCCACAAGAATAAATCCAAGAACATAATCAGGAATAGCTTTAGGTTCCTTGCCATATAATTCATTGTAAAGACTTATCCTTATAGAGAAATGAAAGTATGTGTTTTGGAAGTATTCAACCCATATAAAAAACATGGACCACAACTTGGGCTTGTAATGAATAAAAGCACTCAAATATTGTTTAAGACACATGTTGACCACCTCATTTTGGCCATCAGACTGCGGATTGTATGCACTACTGAATTTTAATGTAGTGCTACGATGCTTGAATAAGATCTTCTAGAAAATACTAAAAAATATAAGGACTCTACCTGTAATAATAGCTTAAGGGAAACCACAAAATCTCACAATGTTATTACTAAAAACCCCAACTATTGTAGCTGCTATAAAACTAATTGTTAAGGGACAAAAATAAGTCACCTTAGTTAACCTATCAACAATCACCAATATAGCCACATAGCCATAAAAATAAGGTAACTTTGTGATGAAACCCATTGATATTTCTTCACAAGGTAGAGAAGGAATAGGGAGAGCCTAAAGCAAGCCTTTTGGTGTCTTAGTGTTATATTTCACTTATTGAAAAAATTGACAAACTATGAACTGTTTAATAAACTTCCTTATCTTAGCTAGTAAAACATAGGTTCCACTTTTTTCAAAGTCTTATGGAACCTAGCACGCCCACGTATAGGAGAAGTGTACAATTCTAATCAAATATGAGTAATAAGAGAAGAATCATTGAACAAATAAAATCTATCTTTGTAAAGGACTAATTCATTTAAGACTTTAAATCCAATAGATGTTTTATTCCTCTGTACAGCTTCATGTAAGGTTATTAAAATAGAATTAGTATCATTTTCCACTTTAACTTGATTCTAAATGTCATATTGTTGAAGAAATAGCCAACAAAGTGCCATAATTATTCTTCTATTCCTCAACCTCCCCTCAATTTTCCTGGCCTATAAACAATAGAATATTCAAAACCCAAAAGCTTACTTAAATATTGTTGTTGTCCTAGAGTCTGCACTATTTGAATAATTAATTCCTTTAGGCTCTTGTTCTCTGTGACAATCAGAAGCTTCCTACTTAGCAAGTAATGCCTTAAAGCACAGCCTAGGTTACTACATGATTCTCTTACATAGGCAGAGGCTCCTTTTAATTTAACGCTCAATTGCTTGCTAAAGAAGGCAATCGGGTCCATTTCTTGTGATAGCACTACACCTACTCCCACAATAAATGCATGTCTAAAGTTTAAAAATTTTAGTAAAATATGGAAAAGCTAGTACAGGAGCCCTAACCATATGTTATTTAAGAACCTCAAAAGCCTCGTGGGTTTTGACTAACTGCCCAAAATTATATTTCTTCAATAATCTAATAAAAATTAAGGCAAATTAGTCTAGTGTCTAATAAATCTATTGTAGTAGCTAGTTAGGCACAAAAGCCCTCTAAGTTAGTTCAAATTCACAAGAATAGGCCATTATACAATAATTGCAATTTTACCAAGATCAACTTTGATAAGAACCCAAGGTCTTTATGCAAGAAAAACAAGGAAATAGTGAATAAGTAAGAGAGAAGACCACTTCAAGGGGGTATAGACCTCAAAAAATCCTTAGGCTAGTAATTTTATTGCTTGCCAAAAAGCCATATGATATTTAACTCTGGAAATTAAGTGAACCTAATAATTAATTGTTTTTTTACAAAAAATGCTTTTAGATAATTTGGTAAGAAACAAATTATTAGCTGAAGATCACAAAACCAACTCTAAATGTAATGAATGTTGTTCTAATGATGTACCACACACCAAAATAACATATAAAAAGGAAAAAAAGATTGCTAGAAATTTTCTAAGAAAAGGATTAAAACCTTATTGATAAGAGATTGAAAGTTGCAAAGCCATTAGTCAAGCCAAAAGGCATGGCTAAAAGTTCAAAATGACCTTGATATGTACTAAATGCAATGTTTTGGATATCTCTTGCCATCCTTATTTGGTGGTATCCTACACTTAAGTCCAACTTAGAAAAAATAGTAGCTTTATGAAGTTCATTTAATAGCTCATCTATAGTTAGGATTAGGAACTTTTCCTTCTACGAACTAACCAAAACCCCTGCTGTAATCCACACAGAACCTCTAAGTGTCATGCTTTTTCTTAACCAAAAAAACCAGAGAAGGGGGAAAACTATGATTGCCTCTTATGATTCTAACTTGTCTCATATCAGCCACTAATTTTCATTTTCATTCTTTTAGTATTAAGGACAACCATAAGGCCTTACATTGGCAAGTAAAATCCCTTTGCTAAGTGGATTGTATGATCTTATTCTTAACTTAGTGGCAATCTTTTAGGTTCTTAGTAAAGGTGCTTAAACGTTGACAACTATTGTACACTTTTTGATAATTCCCTTGGTTCTTATTCATTGGAATCAATAGCAACTAACTGAAACATACAAGATATGTAAGTAGCAGAAGATAGTTTCTTGAGCTACTTAGGAGTTATGGACTTCTAGTTAATTGAAACTTCTCCCTATACCTATATGGTTTTTTGTTAACTCTAATTCATTAGAGTTATTATATGCTTTTCTCATGCTTATTATTATGCATTTCGGCTGATTTAGTATTAACTCTCCCTAATTAGACATGGTTTTTGTATCTCCTGAATATGAAAACCACCCATTGGATAATTATAAAATTTTGTTGCATTGCCTGAAAAATGGCATGCAAGCCAAACTATGCTGAGTATTTCTCGGTCTATGGGTATTTTGTGCATTCTTGGGAGCTAAATGTGTGTGGTACGCTGCATGTTGGCAGGGACATTCGAATGTTATAGCAGGTGTTGCTTCCACTATTGAATGTGGGAGAAAATGGGTCACTCCGTTGCTATAGCAGGTTCTACCTCTACTACTAAACGTTGGAGAAAAAGGCGCTGGCAGGAGTGCAGGCTGAAAGGAGAAAAATTTGCAAAAGAAGGCCACCTCACCAAGACCATAACCTTATCATATAAAAGGGGAAAGACACATAGAGATAAAGGGGAGAAACAGAAAAAAGACACCCAGAGAAGCTTTTACTTCTAGACGGGAATCAACAGAAAGTGAGATATTGTTTCATTGGGAATCCATCGAACAGAGGAGGAAGGCACTTATGTTTGGTCCAAAAGAAGAAGGAGAAGGCTGCATGGAAGGAAGCAGAGGAAACAGATGAACGTGGGAGAGAAGAGACCTTTCTAGAGAACTTTTTTCTTCCTTTCGTATTGTATTGCTATTATTTGGTTCTCTGTTTTTCTACTGTATTTTCTTCTTTGCATTACGACTGTTTTGGTATTGTCCTTTGTAAACAAATTAAATATGGTGCTGCCTCCAGCTAGGTTGCGGAAGGGTTAATATGAACTTTAAGCATACCTTAAGTTAATGAATAACCTTGTTTTTGGTAAATGCTCTTGATGTTCAGATTGAGTTGAAACTCTTAATTCCTACTTTTGCTTGATCTCAAATAGTAGATACAGAACTGACATTTAATTTGGGAAGGTTAATGAAGGTTATACTAAGTTTGAATATTATAGGCTTAGCTAAATATCATGTTTAGGCTAAAGTTGCAATTATTATAGGAATATAAAAGTTGTCCCATATAACCCAACAGTTTTAGAGTATTAATTGTGTTCTCGAGTTGGACTCATATAGGAATATATGACCAAATCGTGAGAGTGACTGGGTATGGCAGTTCTGGAAAGAACCCATTTAAGACAAAAAAACTAGTTACTGGAGCAATTGTTGTAGCAAAGTTAGATCAAATCGGTGTAAGAGCTAATATTAACCCTGAAGCAAACCTAGTTGTCCTTATTATATGATTTTCTTCTATTAATCTCGTGTGTTACAAGATATCATTTAAGTAGTACTTATTTAGTTTATTATCTTATTTTGTATTCGAATTCAATTTTTTCTTTAATCATCAACAACTTTTTTACTGCATTTACGGGTTAAACTTCTATAGTAATTCCTGAATAACATTTTCTTGTGGGACGATACTCTCTTATCACTTTATTACTTGTTTGTAGTACGTGCACATGCGTGTTTACATTGCATATATAAATTTACAAGCAAGAAATTTTTGGTGCCGTTGCCGGGGAATCAAAAATTTAGGAATTATTTGTAGATTTTGATTGGTTTTGGATGATTTTAATTCTTAAGGCATCCTGGTGTTTTGGGAAGGTGAAATCAGTGCATGAACAAGTCAGATAAGGAGCTACTACCATTAGATCCTAAAATTGAGATAACTTTTCTATGAAGAAGGAGAGAATTGTTGGGTTTACATCTAGTGACAGCAATGGCCAATCTGAGAGCTTACAACATGGATGAATGTGACAGAGTCCTGAATGCCTATGTTCAGCCAAATCTGAATGGGTTGAATCTAAGCATGGTAAGGCCAAAAATTGAAGTTCTTCATTTTGATCTCAAATCGGTGATGTTCCAGGTGCTGCAAATTGTTGGGAAATTTAGTGGAATGCCTACAGAGGATCCTTGCCTTCACCTGAGAGTGTTTATAGAAGTCACCGATCCATTCAAGATGAATGGGGTGAGAGATGAAGTTTTAAAGCTGAAACTGTTCCCATATTCCTTAAGAGATCGAGCAAAAGCGTGTTTGAATTCTCTGCCACTTAATTCTATTATCAATTGGAATGATCTAGCCGAGAAGTTCTTGATGAAATATTTTTTGCCTACTAAGAATGTAAGGTTGAGAAATGACATCATGTCCTTTCAAAAACTAAATGGAGAGTCATTATATGAAACTTGGGATAGGTACAAAGAGCTAATATAGAGATGCCCTCACCACAGGATTACCTATTGCATTCAGATGGAGACCTCTTATAATGGTCTCAATGTTGAAACCAGAACCATAGTGGATGCAGTAGCTAATGGAGCACTTCTGTCTAAAACATATAATGAAGTGTATGAATTGCTTGAAAGGATGGCTAGAAACAATTATCAATGGCCTATGGATAGAGTCTCAACTAGAAAAAAGTTGTTGGTATGCATGAAGTGAGTAAAGTCACTTCTCTCACAGCCTAAGTAGCTTTATTGGTAAATATTTTGAAGAACCAGCAATTGAATCGCCCTCAAGGTGTTAATTTGGCTCAAGAAGCTGGAGTATCCTGTGTTCTGTGCAATGGGCTTCATTTATTCGATAGTTGTCCTTCAAATCCGGAGTCAGTATGCTACATAGGGAACATGAATCGCAACAAAAACCCTTATTCAAATACATATAACCCAGGTTGGAGACAACATCTTAATTTTTTTTGGAGTAACCACGGCACTGGCCAGGGAAGTAATTTTGCTCCTCAAAGGCCACAATTTCTCCTAGGATTCCAACAGCAAAAGCATCAACCTAATGAGATTCCAAACTCCATAGAGTCGTTGCTTAAAGAATATATGGAAAGAAATGATGTTGTGATCCAAAGTCAAGCTGCATCACTAAGGAATCTGGAGACCTAAGTTGGGTAATTGGCCAATGAGCTAAAAAATAGACCTCTAGGGACACTTCCAAGCAATACTAAAGTCTCTAGGAGAGAGGGAAAGAAGTATTACAAGGATATGGTACTTAGGAGTAGAAAAATAGTGGAAGTAACACAAACCAAGAAACAGAATCAAAAAGATCCTACTGCACATCTCGATGAAAAGGAGAACAAACAAGGGTAGATTGAGGAGGCAAGAAAAGAGGCAGAAACCTCTAGAGCAAATGCTGCCACTTTGCCACAACAAAATATTCAAGAGCCCAGACCACCTCCACCATTCCCTCAAAGATTTTAAAAACAGCAGCAGGACCAGCAATTCAGAAGGTTTCTGGATGTCCTCAAGCAACTGCACATCAACATTCCCTTGGTGGAATCTTTAGAACATATGCCAAATTATGTCAAGTTTATAAAGGATATTTTGACTAAGAAAAGGAGATTTAGAGAATTTGAAATTGTTGCTCTAACTAGGGAATGCAGTGCTGTGTTGCAAAATAAACTACCACCCAAACTCAAAGATCCAGGCCGTTTCACCATTCCATGCTCTATTGGAAACCAACATTTTGGCAAGGCTCTATGTGAGTTGGGGATTGGAGAAGCAAGGCCCACTACTATTTCATTACAACTAGTAGACAGATCTATAGCTTATCCAGAAGGAAAAGTAGAAGATGTCTTGGTTAAGGTAGATAAATTTATTTTTCTAGTGGATTTCATAGTGCTGGATTACGAAGCAGATGCAGAGGTACCAATTATTTTGGGAAGGCTATTCTTAGCTACTGGACGAACTCTAATTGATGTGCAAAAGGGTGAATTAACAATGAGAGTACAAAATGAGCAAATTACATTCAATGTTTTTCAATCTATAAAGTTTCAAAGTGAGGTGGAGGAGTGCTCAGTTATTTCTATGATAGATACCTTAATATTTGAGCAATTTGAGAAGTGTTGTAGGGACCCATCACAAGCTGTTTGGCAACACAACTTAGACTCAAAAGGTGAAGATGAAGAAGAATAGGCTTTGATAGAAGCAAGACAGGGCGCTGGAAGGCAAACATTGACGATTGAGCTGTTGGACATGTCTTCTCAGAAATTGAAGTTACCAAAGGCATCAGTAGATGAACCACCAGCTTTGGAGTTGAAGCCATTACCTTCGCACCTCAAGTACGCGTATTTGGGTGATTTAGCTACGCTACCAGTGATTATTTCAGCACATTTGACAGAAGATCAAGAGAGCCAATTAGTCATGGTATTTAAGAAATTTAAAAGAGCTATTGGGTGGACACTTGCAGACATTAAAGGCATTAGTTCTTCATTTTGTATGCATAAATTTTATTAGAGGATAATGAAAAAGGCTCCATTAAAAGCTCAACGAAGACTCAATCCAATAATGAAGGATGTGGTGAAGAAAGAGATAATTAAATAGTTAAATGCTGGAATTATTTACCCTATATCAGACAGCTCCTGGGTTAGTTCAGTTCAATGTGTTCCTAAAAAAGGGGGCATGATAGTGGTAGAAAATGAAAACAATGAGTTAATCCCAACCAGAGTTGTAACTAGTTGGAGAATTTTCATGGACTACAAGAAGCTGAACAAGAGCACTAGAAAGGACCATTTCCCCTTGCCATTCATTGACCAAATGTTTGACAGGCTTGCTGGAAGGGAGTACTACTACTTCTTGGATGGGTATTCGGGGTACAACCAGATTGTCATAGCACCTGAGGACCAGCACAAGACCACATTCACTTTCCCATATGGAACTTTTGCATTTCGGAGGATTCCATTTGGGCTATAAAATGCTCCAACCACCTTTCAAAGGTGCATGATGGCCATTTTCACTAAAATGGTAGAGCAGTTTATGGAGATTTTCATGGATGACTTTTCTGTTTTTGAAAACTCTTTTGACTTGTGTTTGGGAAATCTAGCTAAAGTTCTCCAAAAGTGTGAGGAGACAAACTTTGTATTGAATTGTGAGAAATATTAATTCATAGTGAAAGAAGGAATAGTGTTAGGACACAAAGTCTCTCAAAATGGGCTAGAAATTGATAAGGCCAAAGTGGAAATAATTGAGAAGCTACCTCCCCCCACTTTGGTGAAAGGTATTAGGAGCTTCCTTGGGCATGAAGGATTTTATAGAAGGTTTATTAAGGATTTTTCCAAGGTTGCTAAGCCTTTGTGCAATCTACTTAAGAAAGACAAAGCATTTTGCTTCGACAAGGATTGCACGAGAGCATTCCTTAATCTTAAGGAGAAATTGAGTAAATAACCTATTATTATGGCCCCAGATTGGGCATCACCATTTGAGTTCATATGTGACGCAAGTGATGTCGCCTTGGGAGCTATTCTTGGGCAGCATAGGAACAAGGTGTTTCACTCTATATACTATGCTAGTAAGACACTACAAGGGGCTCAACTCAATTACACTGTAATAGAGAAGAAGTTGCTTGCAGTTGTGTTTGCTTTTGAAAAGTTCAAATCTTACATGGTTGGCACTAAGGTGATTGTATATACTGACCACTTTGCCATCAAACACTTAGTAAAGAAGAAGGATTCAAAGCCTAGGCTCATTCAATAGGTATTTTTGCTACAAGAATTTGATTTGGAGATTAATAATAGAAAGGAAACTGAGAATCAAGTAGCTGACCACCTTTCTAAACTTGAACAAGATAAAGAAAATGTAGAGGAAATCAATGAAAAGTTCCTGGATGAGCAACTTTTCCTGATGGCCCAAACTCATATGCCATAGTATGCTAATTATGTGAATTACTTGGTTAGTGGGTTGCTCTAACCAGATTTGACATCATAGCAGAAGAATTTCTACATGAGGTCAATTCCTACCATTGGGATGAACCATATCTCTTTAAGCAGTGTGCTGACTAGTTGATTAGGAGATACATTTTGAAGGAAGAAATGAAGCCTATCCTACGGTAATGCCATGCTTCACCCTATGGAGGCCACTTTGGGGGAACTACAAACAAAGTATTGCAAGCAGGCCTTTATTGGCCTTCATTATTTAAGGATGCCCACTCTTTCGTGATGCAATGTGATAGGTGTCAAAGAGTGGGGAATATATCAAGAAGACATGAAATGCCTCTGAACAAAATCTTGAAAGTGGAATTATTTGATGTATAGGGGATTGATTTCGTAGGGCCATTCCCTTTGAGTTTTGGGAATCAATATATTCTAGTTGTTGTTGACTATGTTTCAAAGTGGGTGGAAGCAGGAGCTTTTCCAGCCAATGATGCAAAGGTTGTCACAAGATTTCTTAAGAAAAATATCTTCACCAGATTTGGAACTCCAAGAGCAAACATCTCTGATGGAGGATCTCACTTCTGCAATAGACAGTTTGAAGCATTACTGGCTAAGTATGGGGTTAAACACAAGGTGGCAACTTCATACCATCCCCAAACCAGTGGAAAAGCTGAAATTTCAAACAAAGAAATCAAGAGAATCCTAGAAAAAAACTGTTGGCCCAACTAAAAAGGACTGGTCTTCAAGGTTGGATGATGCATTGTGGGCTTATCGAATAACCTATAAAATGCCTTTGGTGATATCTCCAGACAAGTTAGTGTTTGGCAAGGTTTGTCATTTTCCAGTGGAGATGGAGCATCAAGCTTACTGGGCAATCAAGAATTTAAATTTGAATTTGGAGGTTGCTGGTGAAAAGAAATGCTGCAGCTGAATAAATTGGATAAGTTTCACATGCAGGATTATGAGAATGCTAAGCTCTACAAAGAAAAGACAAAGTAATGGCATGATAAGAAAATACAGCCACGGGACTTTGAAGTGGGACAACAAGTTTTGTTGTTCAATTCCAGATTGACTCTATTCCCTGGAAAGCTGAAATCTCGCTGGTCTGGTCCTTTCCGCATTAACAAGGTTTTCCCATTTAGAGCTGTTGAATTAGAAGAGGAAAAATCAGGGAGAACATTCAAGGTCAATGGATAGAGGATTAAACACTACTTGGGAGGTGATGTGGAATGTCAGTACACATCAATTCAATTACAAGAAGGATAAAAGGGAAGTAGTCGGGCTGTCGACTATAAAACAAGCGCTAATGGGAGGCAACCCATGCTTTTTCAATTTTACATTTTATTTGATAGTTGTTAAGTAGCTTGAATTTTGATCTTAATTTTAGTTGTGTTAAACTTTTTAGGCTAAAAGGAGCATCAGACTTGAAATTGTAGTTTGTAAAAATTTGCCACAACAAAGACAACTTTTTAGCAACCAATGAAGAAAAAGAATTGCCATATAATTTTCGCAGCAGCTTCCCATGAAGCAAGGAGTCTTCCTCTGGCAAGATGATGAATGAAACTGGGCCACCAAGATCACTCAGGGCTAGAAAGAAGTAGGAAGAAGAAGCTAGGCTGGTAAAGAATGGCATGAGCAATCTTATGAATGGGTTTTTTAAAAAAAAAAAGAAACAAAGAAGAGAAGGAAAGCCCAACAATTTAAGCTCGGTCATTTAAGAAAAGAAGAAGAAGGAGAGAGCGGGAAAACTAAAAGGAACTTTTAAATCACAAAGCCCCATTTTCCCTTAACCAATTTCAGAGTGCACATTTAACTCTTACAATCTGTGCAACCGAGAAGAAGTCCATGAGGCCCTTTCTATGCTCAAAGCCAAGATTTGCTCCTTCACGCTTGGATAACATCTCTATGAAAGGCTGGTTCTTCATCTCTGAACATCCTTCATCTGCGAACCATGCTAAGGGTGAAGACAATAGCTAAGAAGGTATGCAAGATGAAGAAATTCACTTTATAAGAGAACCATAAGAGACATGATGAAGAAACTATTCGACGAACCTTCTGTGGGGAGAAAGGTTTCACCTTTACAAATGCTGAAGATTTGGGGGTGTCAGAGTACATTGTTGCAGTTGTGAAGCAAAGGGGGTATAAGGACTTTGCTAAACACCCTCAGACTATTGTGATTCCTTTGGTGAGAGAGTTCTACAAAAAGTTCCTTAAAGATGTTGCTGACTGGGTGAGGGTCAAAAAAATCTGGGTGCCAATATATTCTAATGTTATCAACGCTGCCTACCAGTTGAATGACGATGAGGATGGCTATGAGGAATATGTCCAATCTCTTGAAGAAAAGGATTGGGAGAAAATGCTGCAAAGGGTGTGTATATCGGGCATAGCATGGGATAAATCCTCCCAAGGGACTGAAGACCCGTAGCCTACCTTCTGCTCACAGGAAAACTGTCAGTCGAGACCAGGTAGCAATGGTTGATGCAATCATATTTGGGAGAGCCATTAATGTAGGGAGAGTTATTTCAAAACAAATTAGGGTGTGTGCCAATCAGAAGAAGGACAACCTGCTTTTCCCTTCCTTGATTACCTTGCTGTACTTGGCTAGCAAAGTCCCAATCTCGTTGGAAGAAGAGATACTTAGGCTGGGAAGCACGATTAATTCTATAGCGATAGTACGAATTGTACAAGAAAAAGGTGAGCAGGATCCACCGGTACACACCCAAGAACCCCCACACCTTGAAGGCTAAGCACCCTCAACTTCGAGCAACCACTAGCAAGCAGAGGAGAGATTAAACCCACTACTAAAGCAGTAAGCCATTTTCATGCAGCATTAGCAGAAGTTCTGGCATTATCAACACCAAAAAGATATTGCTCTACAGCAAACTCTGTTGGAAATCTTCAAACAATTTTTCTCATTCCCTCAGTTCCCTATAGATATACTAAATACTCCATTTGGGCAAGGAAGTGAGGAACTTGAGCTATAGAGTGAAGAGGAACAAGAGCTCCCCTAGGGCAGAGGAAAAGAAAAAAGCCCACAAAGGGCTGAAGAGGAAGACGTGTCCTCGGAAGATGAGGAACCGATTACAAAAAAGAGGGCAGCATAACAGAAAGAAAAAAGCAAGCTCTCAAGCCCACATAAGTCAGTCCAAAAGAGGAGTGGACTTCGAAGTTCATCAAACTCTTGATGAGGTCGATGCCCCAAGTTTGCTGCAGTAATCCTACGTGCATCTCAAGGAATCTTCCCCTCCTTTTGTTTTCCTTTCTGTTTCTTTGTTGTTGAATTTTAGTATTACATGCTGCCTTGTTTGCCTTAATTGTAGATCCCTAGTAGAAACAATAATCATTCCTTTTCTTTTGACGTTTATGCAATTTGGTAGTAGTGAGGGCACTGCTAATCATTGAGTTTGTGGGGATTAAATGCATACTGGTTCTGTTTGCTCTATGCTGTGATTTTGTTGCTCTGATGTCCTGTGTTTTAAAATGTTCATGTAAATGTATACTAGTTTGGTCTAAAAAATTAGTTGAGTCTGAAAATTAGGTAAGCATATTTGGTTTGCATATAATAATAAATAAAGAATCATCATCATGTATTTTCTTGTGGCCTACTATTGGTTCAAGGAAACTCTATGAAGAAAGGCTAGAAATGATTGATTGATTGAATGTAGAAATTTTGCATACTAACTTCTTACAATTTGGAACTTTCCTTTTATGAGCACTAGGCTATGGTTAGTCCCTATTGGAAAACTTGAAAAAATTTCATGAAAGGTGGACCTAAGATTTTATAACTAATTTTGAGAGTCTATTGAAACAAATTGCTGGATAACATAACAACAAGAGGCACAAGCTCAATTTGTAATGTAATCTATGATAAAAAAAAAGAAGAGAGAAGAGTTGCCACTCCAATGCCTCCACCATCACTTAGTAACCAGGGGTATGCATGAGCCCCATGGGTACTCTTGCGTAAAACAATGACATGGAAGGTATGAGTTGGAAATCCCTAAAAGGTGATAGTGTTGAGTAACCGGGTGCCTTCATCATAAATGTTGGAATTCACATCAAAGGACACAAATGACCTGAATAAAATAAAATAAAATGTTGGTTCACCCGCATAAATGCCCTGGATTTACTGTAATCTTTTTGCCTCTGATTAGTTGGTACCCTTGCATTAGTAGAGAGAGACTTGATAGATTAGCATATGAAATTAGGGACTGGGATTGGGGACCTTGATTGATTATGATTCGATTTTTTCTTGAAGGACTAACCATAATGTGCACACATATTTTCTAGGGAAGTTTCGATTGAAGATTAAGAATGTGAAAAGCTAACATGCATCAGTTTCTCTTTAGAAACAGCTTTGAGAGATGAGAACCAATATCAGTGCTTCATGAAACTAATTTTGCTTAGTGGTTATAGTGTAGAGAGAGGTTATAAATGGGCAGAAGAATTTGTTTGAGGACAAGCAAGACTCTAAGTTTGGGGGGATTTATTAACTCTAATTCATTAGAGTTATTATATGCTTTTCTCATGCTTATTATTCTGCATTTTGGCTGATTTAGTATTAACTCTCCCTGATTAGACATGGTTTTTGTATCTCCTAAATATGAGAACTACCCATTGAGCTAATTTTAAAATTCTATTGCATTGCATGAAAAATGGCACGCAAACCGAACTATGCTGGGTATTTCTCGGTCGATGGGTATTTTATGCATGCTTGGGAGCTAAATGTGTGTGGTACACTACAGGTTGGTAGGGACATTCGGTTGCTACAACAGGTGCTGCCTCCACTACTAAACGTGGGAGAAAAAGGGTCACTCAGCTGCTACAGCAGGTTTTTCTTCCATTATTGAACGTGGAAGAAAAAAGCATTGGCAGAAGTGTAGGTTAGAAGGAGAAAAAGCTACAAAAGGAGGCCACCTCACCAAGACCACAACCTTAGCATATGAAAGGCGAAAGACGCATAGAGATAGAGGGGAGAGACAGAAAAAGACACCCAGAGCAGCTCCTACTTCTGGACAGGAATGCACAGAAAGGGAGATACTATTTCATTTAGGAATTCATCGAACAGAGGAGGAAGACACTTATGTTTGGTCCAGAAGAAGAATGAGAAGGCTGCATGGAAGGAAGCAGAGGAAACAGTTAAACATGGGAGAGAAGAGACCTTTCTATAAAACGTTTTTCTTCCTTTTGTATTGTATTGCTATTATTTGGGCTTCTCTATTTTTCTATTGTATTTTCTTCTTTGCATTACGGCTGTTTTGGTATTATCCTTTGTAAACAACTTGAATATGGTGCTAGGCTATCCTCCAGCTAGGTTTGCGAAAGGGTTGATATGAACTTTAAGCATACCTTAAGTTAGTGAATGACCTTGTTTTCAGTAAATGCTCTCAATGTTTAGATTGAGTTGAAACTCTTAATTCCTACTTTTGCTTGATCTCCAATAGTTGGATACAGAACTGACATTTAATATGGGAAGGTTAATGTAGGTTGGACTAAGTTCGAATATTATGGGTTTAGTTAAATATCATGTTTAGGCTAAAACTACAATTATTATAAGAATATAAAAGTTGTCCCATATAACCTAACAGTTTCAGAGCATTAATGGTGTTCTCCAGGTGGACTCATAAAGGAATATATGAACAAATCGTGAGAGTGACTGGGTATGGTAGTTCTGAAAAGAACCCATTCAAGACAAAAAAATTGGTTACTGGAGCGATTACTGTAACAAAGTTAGAGCAAATCGGTGCATAAGCTAATATCAACCCTGAAGCAAACCTAGTTGTTCTTATTATCTAATTTTCTTCTATTAATCTCGTGTGTTGCAAGATATCATTTCAGTAGTCCTTATTTAGTTCATTATCTTATTTTGTAATCGAATTCAATTTTTTCTTTAATCATCAACAACTTTTTCACTGCATTTACGGGTCAATCTTCTATAGTAATTCCTGAATAACATTTCCTCGTAAGATGATACTCTCTCATCAATTTATTACTTATTTACGATACGTGCACTTGCGTGTTTACACTGCATATATTAATTTACAAGCAATAAGTTTTTGGCACCGTTGCTGGGGAATCAAAAATTCAGGAATTATTTGTAGATTTTGACTGGTTTTGGACAATTTTAATTCTTAAGGCATCCTGGTGTTTTGGGTAGGTGAAATCAGTCCATGAACAAGTTAGACAAGGAGCTACTACCATTAGATCCTGAGATAGAGAGGATTTTTCTACAAAGAAGGAGAGAACTGTTGGGTCTACAGCAAGTGGCAGCAATGGCCAATCTGAGAGCTAACAACATGGATGATCGTGACAGAGTCCTGAATGCCTATGTTCAGCCAAATCTGAATGGGCTAAATCCAAGCATAGTAAGGCCAGAAATTGAAGCTCTTTATTTATAGCTCAAACTAGTGATGTTCCAGATGCTGCAAACTACTGAGCAATTTAGTGGAATGCCTACAGAGGATCCTCACCTTCACCTGAGTGTGTTTATAGAAGTCACTGATGCATTCAAGATGGATGGGGTGACAGATGAAGTTTTGAAGCTCAAACTGTTCCCATATTCCTTAAGATGAATGGAATGCCTACAAGCAATATTTTTTCATTCAAATCAAACTTCATAGTTAATTTTGATAATTAGTGACAATGGATCTTATATTTCTCACCAATTTAATCCCTAAAACAATATCCACCCCATTCAAATCAAGGAAAAAAAGATATAATAGAAACTTATAACCATGTACATATAGTGTAACTCCCAGCACACTGATGTATATAAATAAGAAAATCTGCACTTCCCATAAAAATGTTAAGTTGTGGCGCTATGACAACACTAATATAAGGATACTACTAATATAATCCTTAATGAAATTATGAGTTCTTCCACTTTCCACTAAAATTATTACGGCAATATTGTTGCATTTACTTGAAAATTTTAATGATAGCAATGAGACTTAGATTTATGAGTTAGGGTGTATCTTTGATCACAATAACAGCACAAGCCCCTCTCTATTTTTACTCTTAATTTTGGTGGAGACATTTTCTTAACTACAGTAGTAGTTGTTTCAATTGGTGCATTTGTTGTAGGTAATGCTTACAAAGAATTAGGGCCATCCACTGAGGAACTAGGAGCAAGGGTTTATGATACCTTCTAAACTAGGAATGGTAATGAGGCAAGGTAGGGAGACTTTCCTCATCCATTCCCTATCACTGCCACCCTTTGCTTCCCCATCCCTATTCCATGTCCCCACCATAGTAGACATATTCCTACCATCCATATTCCTTACAAGGTATGGGGACTCATGGCGATCCTCGTTATTCTAAACTTTTATAACAATGCAATAAAATTTTAAAAAAATGAAGTAAAGTTTTTTAAAAAATAAAAACAATAGTCTTAAATTTATATAAATCCATAAAAATAGTCATGCATAAAAGTTCATTAGTATGAATTATAAATTTATAATTACTAATATAAACATATGTATACTAAATTAATTGAATAAATTAAAAGTATTCTAGTAATTTCAATATAGCATATCCTTGCAAAATATGGCCGTGTCTCTATATTCTAAGTAGAGGAAGTTTTATTCCTTCCTAACAGAGAAAAAAAATTCCTTACATCCCTGTTCCTATGTAAAGAAATCTCTATAAAGATCCCCAAAAATGGAAAAATATTTCCATCCCTATTTGAAATAATAGTAAATTTTCTAGTAAAATATCTAGGAACAACATTCTTTTTGTTATACTTCTATTCATAAAGTTTTTCAAATAAAACTTCCTAGAAAGAAGTTTTCGACCGAGCCATTAACAGTTCATTTTAGTGACTTCTTGTAGGCTAGCTATGAAGAAACTAACAAGCCAACATTATGATAATTTAGTGACTTAAATAGATAATTCTTCAAATCTAGCTTAATAATGATCTATAGTGTAACCTATTTTAGCTCCTTGGAAGCTCCCTTTGAATCCTCATACAAGCTTTTACTAAACATTAAGAATAAAGAATTAAGAAATGCTTTCCAAGAAGTAATAAAGTTATTTCTTGACCTCCACTTGTACAAACTATAAGTAGCTCAAGAGATATGAAAGGAAGAAACTGTGAATCATTGGTCCAAGGGAGTATTATACATGTTAAAGAACTACTATGTTTTGTAAATCCAATCCTTAGTATCAGATCCATTGAAGTGTGAAATACCCCATTCCATACCCTTCATCAAGGCAGAACCATGCATTAATGTTTAACTTGAATTTAAACTTTGTGTACTATCATTTGGAAAAATTCATGAAAGGCTATAAAGGACAAGAAGGAGATCTATCCAAACTTTGAAGTATAGATTCCATATCTTCTTTCTTAAACTTAGAGGAATCTTAACAAATAGCCTTGATAGCTTATTCTAATCTTGCCAACCAAGTTCCTTCTGCCATTGCTGAAGATTTACAAAATCTCAATGAAAATAGCAAATTGATAGTGTAGACTATCTTGGTAAATTTAAAAAATGAAAATGAAAGAAAATGAGAGAAAATATTAGAGAATTTCTATTAAGCAGAACCAAAATTGTCTTAAGAGTAATACTAATACATCACATTAAGCGTAAGCATCAATTACATGAGCTTGTAGCTAAAAAATCACCAATTTATAGTGAAATGGAAGCAATTGCTTGACTTATGTGACCAATATGGGACTTTTGGGAGTAACTCTATATTTATAGTGAGTTATGGAAGCAATTCCTTGGCTTATTGAGTGATTTGGGTCACCTGCATCTTTCTTAACAAAAGCTTTTTTTTTCTAGTTTCTATGTCACATCCATGAGTTTTTCTAACTTAAAAATCATATCATTTGGGTTTTTTTTTAATTAAAACTCGTAAGTGCATGAATCTATGTGAGTATAGATTTAGTGGTATGTGAGGTTGATCCCATGATGATTTTTAAATGTAAAGAGACCCTAATTTAGACCAAAAATAAATAACTCTAACATAGTTGCTAGAATGTTTGTATTATGAGAAGAAGATTAAGCTAAGTATGCAAGAAACTTATGTTCTAAAATTAAATTGGAATGAATTTAGAGTGAAGATGTATGCTAAGGTTAGGGGATCCACTTTTGGTATATTAAATAAAGACAAACTCAATTCTTTTATTACTTAAATGGAATCCTCACATGAATGAAGCTCCATTCAGAAGATATGTTATCATAAGCTCACTTTGGTTTACATATAAATGACATTTGCCAACTTCTTATTATATTACTAATAATTGAGTCATTCTTGTAAAATAGATGCAAGCATATATTGTGCCAATTGTCGTATTGTCTAGAATAAATCAAGATTTATTCAAGCATTTATTGTGCCAAAGATTGTCTATAATGGATTAAGATTCACACTTTACAAGATTAAAAATAAAAAATTGTGAAAGGAAGAAGATTAACTAACATAACAAGAAGTAGGCGACAAAGCTAGCAATTAATAAATAACATCAGAAAATAAGTAGATAAATACAATATCAAATTTAAACCTTAAATTCTCAATTAAGAGTTAAATAAATCATTATTTTGTTGCCAAGAATTTCATCCTTTCACCTTAACATATGAAGACTAGTTATCCATAATCTAAGTAGGAAAGAAAAATTGAAGATGAACAAGCATGATGATATTAAGAAAGAAATTAAGGATAACAAAATATCTAAAGAAAGAATAATATTGAATGACTTAAAACCAAACATCTCCATCAAGACCCCCATCTAGCTCAAAACATCTATCTATTTATAGTTACAAAATTAAGAGAGAAGGGTAATTTTCAACAATGGTGGGTAACAAAGTCACATCAGTCATTATTGACACTTTTGGATCTCCTCACATGTGCCAAAAGTAAACCTTGAATTAAGTATTGCACTTCATCAAATTTGCTATCCACGTGAAAATAAATATAGTAGAAAATCTTGTCAAGTTTCTAGAATGGTATGGCACATGCATATTAGATATTTATTTTATGAGTAATTGTTAAAATACTGGAGCAAGGCCAAGTTAGACTACAACAGCCTCTATATTCTATTTTGTCCCACTTTTGGCCCCTTTAACGTCTGGATTTCAAATCATTGTGAAATATAAGTTTGGAGATAATTAATTTTTCTTTTCACAAGATTATAAATCACATTAATTTAAATTTTAGATGAAAAGTTATGCCTATTTTTCTGACTAAAGTATTTATCTCTGATCCTTCAACACTTGGTGTTTTGCCTTGAATTTTTATGCTTCAATTCTTTTAGAAATGTTGTCAACATTGGCTTGATAGACATATCCACTAGAATGTGTCTCAAGAGTCAATAAGATATTTCTAATGACTCTTTACTCTGTTATTATTAATGAATTGATTTTATCTTCTTGATTTGTAGACATCATTCTCAAAGAACAATAAATTTGCTTTGATTCTTCCAATTGAGTTTGCAATTTATTCTTCTTTTCAATTGTAAAAGATACAAAAACTAAAAATAAATAAGGCAAATAAGTGCTTAAATGTGGCAAAAAATAAGATGAAAGCATTTAATTTATGAGTATAAAACTCACTTATCAAACACCCCTAAACTTAACGTTTTGCTTGCCCTAAAGTAAAATACAAAAACTTCAAAATTTAAAAGATGAGTTAGTGATAAGTTGTCTTTGGCATACTAAGTATTCCTTAAAGATTTCAAGAAATTTGCAACCAAGGAAAATTACAAGAACCTAAGACTATAGAATTCAATTCAAACGCAACTAATGACTTACCCTCTAATCACAAGTGTGCGTGTGGTAATCTCATGACATTCAACTTTTTTATTTATTTAAATAAATTTATGTAATTAAATATTTATAGTATATCTCTAGATAGATGCATTTGGGACTCCATAGGCTTATTTTTCATGTCACTCTCTACTAATGTAAACTAATCATAACATTTAAGATTATTAAAACTTTCATTAGGTTTGTAATGTGTAGCATAGGTTAAAGGCCGATAAAAAGATATCAATGAAAGTTCAATTAACTCTACAACATTCATGGTCATTTAAGTCCTTCCAAATAACTCTTAAGATTGTTTCATGAATTCTATCTACAGCTTTATTCTCATTCCTATTTTATTTACTCACACTTTTTTTTTCATAAGTAAACACCCCCATACTTATTTTTTAAGGAGTAATACTTTTTCATTTTTTATTCAAACTCTTCTCATCCACTTCTGAACCATTTGGTTCTTGATATAGATTTTTAAATGATCATTCTGATGAGTAAAATTTAATATTTATAAATATTTATGTTTAGAGACTAGATAATGATATAGGTGTACAAGAAAATATTCATATAGGATCAAAATGGGTTCCTAGGAATGGCATAATGTATAGGTTAGTTTAAAAGGTTCAAATGATTTTAGCAATGCCTAATTTATTTCTTAAATAAAGAGTATTCTAGGATTTCTCCTTAAGTGACATCGAACACGTTTTAGAGTTCTATGAGATCACTAGTCATATCTAAATCACATAAACCTTTTTTAAATAAACAATCAATCAAATGTAAAAGATTAATTTCTTAAGATATTAGGATTCTTGAGTAAAACATAAATTACAATAGAGTTTAGGCTCACACATAGCACTCAGGGTTTATTAATTTTCCTAAGGATATAAACACTTTAAACTATTTTTATCATTATTCCTAGTTTTGCTTAATCTGAAACATTACTCAAAACTTTTTTTTTAAGATGAATATACAAAACAAAACAAAATTGAAAGAGATATTATATGAAAGGAGATTTAGGAAAATATGAATATGCAACAGACTAAACAAAGAATAAAAATCATTCAATTAAATAAAAGGAGTTAAAAATGAAGCTCTAAGTCTAATTTGCTTTTTTTGCATCTTTCTTATATCAAATCTATTTTAGTTATAGTTGGATCAGGTACATAAACAAATGCTTGTAATAGATCAATCAAGTCATAAGTGTTGGTGGTAGAGATAGGGATCCATTGCGCCGAGTATGAGATAAAATTATGTTCCATAGCTTGATCAAGAAAAGACAACAAACCATCAAAGAAATGGTTAACTGATATGATATTAATTAAGCATGATATTAATACCTTTAAACTTACTTTTTGTTTGATTTAAGTAAAATATAATTAGGAATTAACTTATTTTTGTATTTTTTGTTGTAGGAACAAAGGAAAAAGAAAAGAGAAGAAAAAGATACGAAATTCATGGAAAAATACTACATTGCAGCGATTCCAGACCTTTCAACACTGTTTTGAGCATATCTTCCTCTTATAAACTCCAATCAAAGTTATTCCTGTGAAAAGATAACATAATTATCAACAACTTTTATGTTGAACACTTGGTTAAATTCGAGAGATTTAATAGCATTACAAAGCTTGCAAATCAGAATCACAGTATAGCAGGATGAATTCTAACATTTGGTCACTAATTTTGGCATATCTCCTTCAATTTAGATCGGATTAAGGTGATTCCAATGGCTATGGAAAGAAGAGACATAGAGCTACAACTTTTGTATTTGAAACTTTGTAAAATTCTGGAATTTTCTGGGCACTGCGGCGCTACGTCATTGCAAATTCAGAGGGCCGCGATGTTGGCTACCCAGAAGCATCGGGAGCCGCGGCGCTCGAGCATCAGAACCAGAGTGCCCCAATGTGGAATCAGGCACCGCGGTGCTCTGTCAGTGAGTTTTCGAAGCACCGCTGCACCAGATTGCTGAATTCATGATTTTTAGGTCTTCTTAGAGCCCGATGTGACGGGATTTGACCTAGAAACACTCCTACTTCAATTAGGAGGAGGGAATCTATAAAAAATAAGGAAAGCAAACAGAGAAGTCTTTCAATGATTCATCCAAATTCTTAGTTACATTCTTCAATTCTTCTTTTGATTTTCTTATGGCCCTGTGTGGTTAGTTCTTTTTAGTTGGTTGAGGTAGATTGAAACCTCAAGGGATCTTCATACATTGTGAGATTTGAATTTAATTTTAATTGAGTATTGATTATTTATCTATTTTTCTTCTCAATGATTATTCATATGATTCCTAGGAGGCCTACTAGTATATTATCTATCTTAATCTACCGCTGAATTATGTTTTGAACAAAGTCTTCAATTCTATGATTCATGAGGCAAATAGGTTTGAGGATTTTGGATTATAAATCATTGAACCTATGATGAATAATTAACTAAATTAGATATAACCGATGTGTTTATATTTTTTTAGCTCTGTTAGTTTCTATAGTTCTTCATACCGTTAATAATTTATGCTTTACCGATGTGCTAAAGGATTGCTTGTTAATTAGGGTTTAATTGGTGCGATTGTCATTAATTTACTAGACTTAAGGAGAAATAGGGTTAGAAACCCAATGATAGATATTCAATTACAAATTGATTATGTTGTCAATGATTAATGCAATCTCTTGACGGTGGATATCAACTGAAACTAACGTCTTTATCATTAATCACTCTCTATTAATTACTTTCGTTATTATTTACTTGGTTTTATTTGCAATTATCAATCCCCCCTTTCTCAATCACATAAGGTAATTCCAGTCTCTATGGGATCGACCCTTACTCCCACAACTACAGGTTAGATTTGAGGTAAGGTATCAATTTGGGTGTACTTGCGACAGTACGCACCATTAACATTTAACAAACTTATGGGTTTATGATGGATATTCAGTTTTTCCCAAGAAGTAATTTGAAAAAAAATTTCTAGGGTGCCAAAACCATTTGGAAAGGTAATGAAAGCATCAAAATTGCTCATCATTCTAACAATACATTCCTACATAGAAGACACCCTTAATTCTTCTACAACTATTTTTGCTGTGAACTTTGATACAGCAAGGGGTGTAGAAATAATTTTTAGAACTTGGCTTCCTCCTAAATGTGCAACTGTTGACACACACCCTATTAACCCAAAGCTACTTCCACCATAGACTAAGTGGATATTTCTCTTCGCAAATACCTTACCCAAGGTTGTGCTACTCTCACAAATTCTCTATTTTTTCTAGGACTAGAATCACAAAATACATATATGTTTTGAAATTGACAAACTACAGCTCCCTCCATATCTGTATTCACATTTGAGTATGAATGTTAAGGAAAGAATGTGTGCATTTATAAAACTACAAAGGGTACTATTACAAATAGCTATGTGATAGGCCGAGGATTAACACATAAATCAAAGATAAGAGAAAAATTTAAAAATGATAGCACACATGCATATGTACAGGTAGTTATAATTGTGTCTCACATCCTCCTCTGGTTTTATATCTAGTAATAGCTTAAACACCCTCCATGGATCAAGGATAAGCTTGACATCCAATTTTCTTATAAATTGATAAACATGGTCTTCTAAATTTAGATTCCCAAGACTGTATCTTTTATGTTCTTTTTGAAAATGTGATTGTAAATCAAGAATGACTCGATGTACATATCCACTAGGATGCGTCTTAAGAGTCACTAAGATATCATTTAATGACTTTTTACTCAGGCTATCCCTAATGAATTGGATTTTGTCTTCTTGATTTATGGATACCATTCCTAAAGGACGACAACATGTATTGCAAGTATGACGTCTACATTTGTAACCGACAACTAGTCTTTTAGCTTTACGTTGTTTTAGCAAAATTGATTTTCCATAGACCAAGCATGCAAGAGATGAAATCATTTTTAAACTCAACTACTAACCAATCCTTAGCTTTGATTAACCAATGGAGCAGGTATACCCATGTTCATTAACAACCTTAATATTTTAATCGTGCTTTGTAAATTTTTATCAATGCATTGGGCAGGAGAAAAGAAAAATAAATTTTCAATTTTATGAGTATGTCTTCAATTTTTAGAACCTTTTTTTGAGAAATGGTAAAAACAACAAAAAAATGAAAACAATAGCAATTTGAAAGGAAAAGACAATAAGGGAACACAAATAACAATTAAATAAAGAAATATCTTATCTAGATAGCTTGCATAGCAACCTCTAACACAAGACCAATCAAACGAAACAAATTAATCCTGGTGGACAGGATCACACAAAAGTGTCTTCTTCATCTTTGGTTTACATAAATCCAAAAATGATTTCAATCTTTGGCCATTGACTTTAAACATATCACCATTTTTTGTATTTTCAATCTCCACTGCTCTATTGGATAAACAATAAAAATAAGGAATGAACTTGACCACCGAGAACATAGTTTTCTTGGGAATATATGCAAACAAAAATTATACAAAAAGACCTTTTGACTTGCAGTGAATGATTTTCTTAAAATATTTTTGTCATGAAAAACTTGCATTCGGTCCTTATACAATTTTACACTTTCATATGCATCATTCCTTATTTCTTTCAATTCATTGTGTTGAAGATTCCTATAAGAATATGCTTTGTCAAGAGCAAAGTTATATTGTTTAATAGCCAATAAACTTTATATGCTAATTCTACAGGTAAATGACAAGCATTGCCATACATAAGTCAATAAGAAGAGATTCCAATAGAGGTTTTAAAAGCAGTACGATAAGCCCATAAAGCATTAGAAAGTTTCAAAGATTAATCTTTCTTATTTGGGTTAATCATTTTTTCCAAAATGTTTTCAATTTTCCTATTTGAAATCTCAACTTGACCACTAGTTTATGGGTGGTGGGGGTAGCAACTTTGTGTGTAATGCCATATTTCTTCATTAAATGCTCAAAATTCTTATTTTAAAAATATTTTCCCCTTATTACTGATGATAGGTCGTCGTGTACCAAACTGTGAAAAAATGTTTTCTTTCAAAAATTTCACCTCAACCTTGTGATTATTTGTTTTACGTGTAAAAGCTTCTACCCATTTTGATACATAATCTACAACAATAAGGATGTACAAAATGCCAAAGGAATTAGGAAAAGATCCCATGAAATCAACTCCCCAAACATAAAAGATTTCAACAATAAGGATAAAAGTCAAAGGCATCATATTTCTACATAAAATACTGCTTAATTTATAACATCGGTCACAAGAACTACAATACAAATGGGCATCTTTGAACAATAATGGCCAATAAAAGCCATATTGCAAAATCTTTACAATTTTATTTTTAGCACTAAAATAACCTCTACAAGCATGATCATGATAGAAGGAGATAACACTATATTGCTCAATCTTAGGAACACATCTACTAATAATTAGATTAGGGCACTACTTAAACAAGTATGGATCTTCCCAAAAGAATTTCTTCACTTCAGTTAAAAAATTTTCCTAGCCTTGCTTACTCTAATATGTAGGCATATGATATGTGGCAAGATAATTACCAATGTTAGTAAACCAAGGTAACTGAGAAATAAACATGAGTTGTTCATATGGAAATGATTTTCTAATAGGCAAGTTATTTTCAATAGACTCAACTATCAACCTAGAAAAGTGATTAGGTACGACATTTTCAAAACCTTTCTTATGTTAAACTTCTAGATCAAATTCTTGCAACAACAATATTGATGTGTTTATAATTAAGCATGATTTTAATACCTTTACGCTTACTTTTTGTTTGATTTAAGTAGAATATAAATTGAAATTAATTGAGTTTTGTGTTTTGTGTTTTGGGAAGAAGAAATAAGAAAAGAAGAGGAAAATAGAGAAGAAATATGGAAAAATGCTAATATTTGACCCTCTGTCACTAATTGAGGCATATCTCTCTCATTTGAACTCCGATTGATATGATACCAGTGCTATGGAAAGAAGAGACATAGAATTACAACTTTAGTGTTTGGAACTTTGGCAAATTCTAGACATTTTTGGGTGCCATGGCATTATAAATTTGGAGGGTCGTGGTGCTCCCCAGCGCACCACAGCATGGGCTGCCCAGAAGCATCAAGCACCGCGACATCTTGTTAGACAAATTCCATAGAACCGCGGTGCTCGCCGCCACACCAAAATGCTGAAGTCATGATTTTTAGGTCGTTTTAGCTCTAATTAAAGCCCGATGGGCCGGGTTTTGACCTAGAAACAATTTTACTTCAATGAGGAGAAGCCAATCTATAAAAAAGGGAAGAAAAGAAGCATCAAGGAGGACTCAAGCTCTTAATTACCTTCTTTAATTCTTCTTTAGATTTTTCTTATGGCTCTACGCATATGATTTATTCTTAGTTTGTAGAGTAAGATTGAAACCTCAAGGGATTGTTATGCATTGTGAGATTTAGAATAAATTTTATTAGTTCAATCTTAACATCAACTTTTCTCTTTTCAATGATTATTTGTTGGTTGCAAAGTATATATATATGCAATGTTCGTACGCAAGTGCACGTATCGTGACCAAGTAATATAGTGATGAGAAAGTATCGTCCCATGAGGAATTGTAAACAAAAATTACTATAGAATTTTGACTCGTGAAATGATGTAGCAAAATTTATTGATTACTACAAGATAGAGTGGATTCAAGCGCAACTAAGATTAAAATAAAACTAGGAACTTTGGAATGATAATTTGGGGCATGCTAGGTTAATAGAAAATTGAATAATAAAGTGAACTAGGGTTGCTTTAGAGTTGCCATAAACTCCTGCACTCATTTTGCTCTAGCTTTTACTGTAGCAATTGCACAAGTACCTAGTTTTACTCTTCGAATGGGTTCTTTCCAGACTACCGTTCCCTGCCCTTCTTAGGTTCAATTTCATACATTCCTATATAAATCCAACTCCAAGAACTACACTTGAAGGTTAAACTATTGGGTTATATAGGACAACTATATATTCCTATATTGGTTATGCATTGGTTTCTTTACCAACCCATAACATTCAAACTTATCCTAGCCTTCATTTGCCTTCCAAGTTAATGTCAGCTTCAGCCTTCTACTATTAAAGATCATTTAACAGTAGAAATTTAAGAAATGCTATAACGATATCATATATTTACTGAAAATATACTAAGAGTTCACTATAACCCATCTACAACCCTAGCTGGAGGCTTAACCCAGCATCATATCCAAATTAATTACAACTGTATGAATCAGGACGACCATAATGTAATGAAGAATAATGCAGTAAAAACACAGGCAGCGCAAAATAACAAAGCACAGAAGGGAAGAAGGGAGTTCTAGGGAAGGATCCTCTTCTTCCTCATCCCGCAGCTTCTCTTGCTTGGTTGATTCCCAATGGAATAATATCAACTTCTTCTGCACATTTCTGACAAAGGTTTTCAGGCTGCTTTGGGTGCTCTCCTTTTTTTTCTTTCTGCACTCGCGTATATCTCTCGTCTCTCCTCCCAGCCTTTTATATGCTAGCATTATGGTCCAGGTCAGGTGGCTCTTTTTCAGCTTTCTTTTTCTTTTCAGTTTGCACTTTTGCCAGCACCTTTTTCCTCCACATTCAGTAGTGGAGACAATCTCTGTACCTCTACATCACTGCTGTGACAGTTGAGTGCTCCTTCTTCTACACTGGGTAGTGGAGGCTACACCTGCTACGGAAACCATGTATCAATTCCACCTGCACATTATCATATAAAAGTCACTTTCCAATTATGTGCACCATACCAATAGGATCAAAATCACTCAGCATCACTCGGTTTACCACCTCTTTTTTCATGAATGCACACTAAATTTTACAATAACTATGATGGGTGCTCTTATATTCAGGAGATACAAACATATTATTAAATAAGGGATCATTAATCCTAATAAGCCAAAATTTAGAGTAATAAACCCGAGAAAAGCATACAAAAACTCTAATGAATTAGAGTTATCAAATCCCCCCAAACTTAGAGTCTTACTGGTCCTCAAGCACATCACTTTGCCCACTAAAAGGTTCTCCCTAAGCTCCAGCCCCCCTTACCATATTATCTCCATGTAGCACTGTTATTGGCTCTCAGCTCTCAAAATTGTTTCCAAATAAAAAACACTACATGCCAATTTTTTTTCACATTCTTAACCTCAACTGAAATTTCTTTTGTAATTGTGAGTGCTTTATGGTTAGTCTTTCAAGAACCCCTTGAGTCAAGATCAGTCAAGGTCATATGATTTCATATGCTAATATATCAAGTCTCTCTAACTAAAGCAGGATGGCAACACATTAGAGGCACAAAACTACAGTAACTAAGGCATTTAAGAGGGTGAATCAACTTATTTCTTCTTTGTTTTTGTTGTTGTTTTTTTATATAAGTCATTGGTGCCTTTTGACGCAAATGCCAACATTTGAGATGAAGGCACCCAGTTACTTAACACTATCACCTTTAAGCAATATCTTACTCATAACTCTGTGTCACTATTTTACATAAAAGTATATATGGGGCTCATGCATACCCTTAGTTACTAAGGGATGACAGAGGCATTGGAGTGGCAATTCTTTTCTCTCTTTTTTATTTATTATTTTGTATCATTTCCCCCTCCCCCAAACCTAAGCCTTTCTGTAAATGAGCTTATGCCTTATGTTGTCATTCAACAAATTGTTTTAAAAGACTCTCAACATTAACTTTAAAATCCTAGGGCTACTCCTGAAAAATTATGAAGTTTCTCTTACTAAAGACTGACCATATCCTAGTGCTCATAAGGGAAGGTCCCAGTTGTAAGGGGTTAGCATGCAGAATTCCCACCTTTCATCAGTCGTTTTTCTAGCCTTTCCTCATTGAGTTTCCTAGAACCAATAGTAGGCCACAAAACAGAACATGACAGATATCTCTCTCTTTTTTATCTAGATATTGAAAAGAAGTGATTATAAAATCGTTCCCTAATTGTTACCTACTTATCAGACCTAAACCAGTATTCACACACGATCATATAGGAGCCAAAACACGGGATACAAAGCACAGATTGAACAAAATTACTTGAATAGAACTAGCAACACTAGAACAAATCAAAAGCATTAATCCCTAATCCCACCAAACTTAAGTATTAGCAGTGCCCTCACTACTTATTAAATTGCATAAATAGCAAAAGAGGAAAAAATGATGTATAATAAAGGCAGTAAAAACGGCATGCAATATGTATTTAGAACATTAAAATGAAAGAAAGGAAAAGAGAAGTGAAGGGGGCTTCCCTGGGGTGCATGCAGGATTGTTGCAGTACCCTTGTGGCATTGACCCCCTCAAGAATTTGATGCACTGTGGAGCCTACTCCTCATTTGAGCAAACTTTTGTGGGCTTGTGAGTTTGCTCTTTCCTTTCTGCATGGCTGCCCTCCTTTTTGCAATTGGTTCCTCATCCTCTAAGGACTCCTCTTCCACTTGAGCCCTCTATGGGCTTTTCCCCTTCTTTCTGCTTCGAGGGGAGTCTTAGGATTCCTGGTCCTCCTTAGTCTGTGGCTCAGGTGCCCCTTTCTTCCCCAGATGTGGTGTTTAATATATCTATTAAGAATTTAGGGAGTGGGAAGAATTGCTTAAAATTTTGCTTGAGGGTTTGCTGCAGGGCAATGTCCTTCAGGTGTTGGTATTACCAGAATTGCTGTTGTTGCTTCATGAATAATGCTTGCTATCTTAGGATGGATGCTTACTGCTGCAAGAGTAGGTGTAATTTCATGTCTGCTGGTTGGTGGGTTAACATTGAGGGTGCTTGGCCTTTAGGATGTGGAGGTTCTTGAGTGTGGGCTTGTGGTTCTGGCTTTCCCTTGTCTTGCACAATGCGCGCTATGGCTATAGTGTTTATGGCTCCTCCCATCTTGAGTGTCTCTTCGTCCATCGAGATAGGGACCTAGCTTACCAGGCACAGCATGGTGATCAAGGAAGGGAAAAGCATATTGCTCTTCCTACGGCTAGCACACACTTAAATTTGTTCATTGATGACCCTTCCTACGTTGATGGCCCTCCTAGCGAGTATGGCATCCACCATAGCAACGTGGTCTCTACTCAGTTTTCCTGTGAGTGGAGGGAAAAAGGCAGGTCTTTAAGAAGTGATACCACACCTTAGCCACGGGTAGCAGGGAAGCTCTGTTCATGGTCGCAGCACCTTGGGAAGATTTGTCCCATGTGGTGCCTGGTATGCATACCCTTGCCAGCATTGCCTCCTAGTATTTCTCTTGCAAAGACTCTAAATGTTCCGCATAGTCATCATCCTCATTGCTTAACTTGTAGGCTTCATTGATTATGTTGTTGTCGATTAGCACTTGGGTCTCCCTGACCTTTACCCAGTCCTTGGCATCCTTCAGGAAGTTGGCATAAAACTCTCTTACCAGTGGGATAATAGCCGACTAGGGGTGTTTTACGAAGTCTTGCCACCCCTTTTGCTTCACCACTGCAACAATGTACATCGTCATCCCTAAATCCTCTTCTGTTGTAAATGTGAATCCTTTTTCTGCATAGAATGTCTTTTGGACCGTTTCCTCGTCATGCCTCCTCTGGTTTTCCTCAGAGTTGAATTTCTTCATCTTATTCACCTTCCTTTCCACTGTTTTTACCCTTGGCATTGTTTGATGGTGGAAGTTTTTCTGAGATGAATGTCCAACCTCGTGCAATGAAGTTCTTGGAATGCGAAGGTGTAAGTCCTAGCTAATAGGGACAACAGAGGCTAGAGAAGCTTTGCAGAAGTGGGTTGAGGGAGAATGGGGAGGTCGTGACTTATGGGTTCCCTTGAGTTTTTCAGTTCCCTCATTTTCTTCTTTTTTTTATTATTTATTTTACTATGACTGGGCCTTAAGTGTCGGGCTCCCCTTTTTTTTCTTTTTCTTTTTTCAGGCATCTGGGTGCCCATGCCCTTTTTGTTTCTTCAGCCCAGCTTCTTCCTTCTTCTTTTTAGCTCTATGGGCCAATGTCATACATCTTCATACCAAAGGAAGACTCCTTGCTGTAGCATTTTTGTGGCAAATTATAAAAACCCATACTCAAACTCTGATGCTCCATAGGCCTAAAATGTTATCACAGATGATATCAAAAATAAAATCAAGCTACCTAACAATTGTAAAATAAAATGAAAATTTATAAAAGCAGGGGTTGCTTCCCATAAGCGCTTGTTTTATAGTCAACAGCGTGACTACTTCCCTTTTTATCCTTCATGTAATTGGATTGAGGTGTGCTGGCGTTCCGCATCACCTCCAAGGTAGTGCTTAATCCTTTGTCCATTAACCTTGAATGTTCTCCCTGATTTTCTTCTTCCAATTCAATAGTTCCAAAAGGAAAAAATTTGTTAATGTGGAAGGGACCAGACCAGCAGGATTTCAGCTTTCCAGGGAACAAGGTCAGCCTAGAATTGAACAGCAACACTTTATGTCCCACTTCAAAGTCTTGTGGCTATATTTTCTTTTCATGCCATTTTTTTGTTCTCTCCTTGTATAGTTTAGCTTTCTCATAAGCCTGGCTATGAAATTCATCCAACTCACTTAGTTGTAGCATCCTTTTTTCACCAGCAGCTTCCAATTCATATTTTAATTCTTGACTGCCTAGTATGCTCGATGTTCTAGATCCACTGACAAATGACAAGCTTTGCCAAATACTAACTTGTATGGAGACATCCCCAAAGGTGTTTTATAGGTTGTTCGATAAGCCCACAGTGCATCATCCAGCCTTGAGGACTAGTCTTTTCTAGTTGGGCCAATAGGTTTTTTGAGGATCCTCTTAATTTCTCTATGTGAGATTTTAGCTTGCCCACTAGTTTAGGGATGGTATGATGTTGCCACTTTGTGTTTAACTCCATACTTAGCCAGCAATACCCCAAACTGCTTATTGCAGAAGTGACACCCTCTATCACTGACGATGACTCTAGGAGTTCTAAACCTTATGAAAATGTTCCTTTTAAGGAACGTTGTCCCCACCTTTGAATCATTAGTTGGAAGAGCACTTGCCTCCACCTACTTTGAAACATAATCAATAGCCACCAGGATATATTGATTCCCAAAACTTGAAGGGAATGGCCCTATGAAATCAATTCCCCATACGTCAAACAATTCCAGTTCTAAAATGTTATTTAGAGGCATTTCATGTCTTCTAGATATATTCCCTACTCTTTGGCACCTATCACATTGCAACATAAAAGAGTGAGAATCTTTGAATAAAGAAGGCTAGTAGAACCCTGCATGCAGCACCTTGTTTGTAGTTCTAGTTCTTCCAAAATGGCCTTCATAGGGTGAGGCATGTCATTGCTACAGGATAGGTTCCATTTCTTCCTTTGGAATGCATCTCTTAATCATTTGGTCAGCACACTGCTTGAAGAGATATGGTTCATCCTAATGATAAGATTTTACGTCATAAAGGGATTTATTTTTCTACTGTGAAGTCATATCTGGTGGGAGTAATCCACTTACCAAATAATTCACATAATCCACATATCATGGCATACCAGCTTGGGTCATGAGAAAAAGTTGCTCATCTGAGAATTTCTCATTGACTTCCTCTGCAATTTCTTTGTCTTGTTCGAGTCTAGAAAGATGATCAGCTACCTGATTTTTAGTTCCCTTTCTATCTTTGATTTCTAGATTAAATTCTTATAGTAGGAGTACCCATTGAATGAGTCTAGGCTTTGAATCATTCTTTTTTACTAGGTGCTTAATGGTAGAGTGGTCAGTATACATAATCACCTTTGTGTCCACTAAGTAGGATTTGAACTTTTCAAAAGCAAACACGACAGCAAGTAGCTCTTTTTCTATTACGGTGTAGTTGAGTTGGGCCCCTTGTAGTGTCTTACTGGCATAGTATATGGAGTGAAACTCCTTGTTCTTATGCTGCCTGAGAATAGCTCCCAAAGTTACATCACTTGCATCACACATGAGCTTAAATGGGGCGGCCCAATCAGGTGCCACAATAACAGGTGATGTACTTAGTTTCTCCTTAAGATTATAGAACACTTTTTTGTAGTCTTCGTCAAAGCAAAAGACTTTATCCTTCTTGAGTAGATTTCATAGGGGTTTAGCAATCTTGGAAAAATCCTTGATAAACCTTCTATAAAATCTTGCATGGCCAAGAAAACTTCTAATTCCTTTAACTGAAGTGGGAGGAGGTAGCTTCTCTATGATCTCTACTTTGGCCTTGTCAACCTCTAGCCCATCTTGAGAAACCTTGTGTTTTAGCATGATTCCTTCTTTCACTATGAATTAACACTTCTCCTAATTTAATATTAGGTTTGTCTCCTCACACCTTTGAAGAACTTGAACTAGATTTCCCAAGCATAAGCAAAAAGAATTTCCAAAAACCAAAAAGTCATCCATGAAAATCTCCACAAATTGCTCTACCATTTCGGTGAAGATTTCCATCATACATCGTTGAAATGTAGCTGGAGCATCGCATAACCCAAATAGTATTCTTCGAAATGCAAAAGTGCCATATGGGCATGTGAACATGGTCTTATGCTAGTCCTTGGGTGCTATGGCAATCTGGTCTAACATTTGGTCAATGAATGGCAATAGGAAATGGTCCTTTCTAGTGTTCTTGTTCAATTTCCTGTAGTCCATGCAAATTCGCCAGCCAATCACAACTTTGGTTGGGATGAGCTCATTATTTTTGTTTTCAACCACAGTCATGCCCTTTTTTTTTGGAACACATTGAATTGGGCTAACTTAGGAACTATCTAATATAGGGTAAATAATTCCAGCATCTAACCATTTAATGACTTCCTTCTTCAACACCTCTTTCATTATTGGATTGAGCCTTCGTTGAGCTTTAATGGACCCTTTTTCATTATTTTCTAATAAAATCTTACACATACAGAATGAGGGACTGATACCTTTAATATTAGCAAGAGTCTACCCAATAGCTCTTTTAAGTTTCTTCAATATCATGACTAATTTCCCTTCTTGCTCCTTTGTCAAAAATGATGAAATGATCACTGGAAGAGTGGCTGCAACACCCAAGTATGCATATTTCAGATGTGTAGGCAATGGCTTTAATTCCAAGGTTGGTGGTTCATCTATTGATGCATTTTGTATCTTTAATTCTCGAGAGGACATATCCAATGGCTCAACCATCAATCTTTGCTTCCCTATGCCATGTTTTGCTTCTATCTAAGCCCATTCTTCCTCATCTTCTCCTTTTGAATCTGAGCTATCCGGCCACACGACTTGTGAGAGGTCCCTCAGCATTTTTCAAATTGCTCAGATATTAAGGTATCTATTATAGAGATAACTGAGCATTCTTCCACCTCGTTTGGGAACTTCATAGACTAAAGCACATTAAATGTAATTTGCTCATCTTGTACCTTCATTGTCAATTCTCATTTTTGCACATCAATCAAAGTTTGACGAGTAGCTAAGAATGGCCTGCCCAAAATGATTGGTACTTCTGCATCTACTTCATAATCCAACACTATGAAATCCATTGGGAAAATGAATTTATCCACCTTAACCAAGACATCCTCGATTTTTCCTTCTGGATATGCTATAGATCTGTCTGCTAGTTGCAATGAAATTATAGTAGGCTTAGCTTCTCCAATCCCCAATTTATTGAATATTGACATAGGCATAAGGTTAATGCTTGCACCCAAATCACAGAGAGCCTTACTAAAGTACTGGTTTCTAATAAAGCATGGAATAGTGAAACTGCCTGGATCCTTGAGCTTGGGTGGCAGTTTATTTTGCAGCACAACATTGCATTCTATTGTTAGAGCAACAATTTCAAATTCCCCAAATCTTCTTTTCTTAGTTAAAATATCCTTCATGAAATTGTCATAGTTAGGCATTTGCTCCAATGCTTCCACCAAGAAAATGTTAATGTGCAGCTTCTTGAGGACATCTAGAATCCTTTTGAATTGGTGGTCGTGTTGCTATTTTTGGAATCTTTGAGGGAATGGTAGAGGTGGCTAGGGCTGCTGCACTTTTTGATGTGGCAAAGTTACAGCATTTGATCCAAAGGTTCCTTCTTCTTTGCTTGTCTCCTTAACTTGGCCCTGTTTGTTTTCTTCCTCCTCCAAGGATGTAGTCGGATCTTTTTGCTCCTATCTCTTGGCTTGGGGTGCTTCCACTACTTTTCCACTCTAAAGAGCTGTGGATTTGCAGTGCTCCTTCCCATCTCTCCTAAGGACTTCAGTATTGCTTGGGAGTGTCCCTGGAGGTCTATTTTTTAATTTATTGGCCAGTTGCCTAACTTGGGTCTCTAGATTCCTTAATGATGCCGCTTGAATTTAGATCACATCATCATTTCTTGCCATGTACTCCTTAAGCAAAGACTTCAAAGAGTTTGAAATCTCATTAGATTGATGCTTTTGCTGCTAAAATCCTAGGGGAAATTGTGGTCTTGGTGGATCAAAATTACTTGCCTGGCCAGCACCATAGTTACTCCAAGAAAAATTAGGATACTGTCTCTAACTCGGGTTATACGTATTTAAATAAGGGTTGTTGCTATGATTCATATTTCCTACACAGCACACTGACTTCGGATTTGAAGGACAAATTTCAAATAAATGAGGCCCATTACATAGAACGTAGGATACTCCAGTTTCTTGGGCTGCATTAGCTCCTTGAGGGCAATTTAGTTGCTGATTTTTTAAAACATTTACTAATGAATCTATTTGGGCTGTGAGAGAAGTGACTTCACTTACTTCATGCATACCAGCAGGTTTTTTTCTAGTTGAAACTCTGTCCATAGGGCATTGATAATTGTTGCTAGCCATCCTTTTGAGCAACTCGTAAACTTCATTGTATGGTTTGGACAAAAGTGCCCCATTAGCTGCCGTATCTACTATGGTTCTGGTTTGAGCAATGAGACCATTATAGAAGGTCTCCATCTGGATGTAGTATGGGATCCTGTAATGAGGGCATCTCTTTAGCAGCTCTTTTTACCTCTCCCAGGTGTCATATAGTGACTCTTTGTCTAGTTGATGGAAGGATGTGATGTCATTTCTCAACCTTGTATTCTTGGTAGGTGGGAAGTATTTCAGCAAGAACTTCTCAGCTAAGTCATTCCAATTGGCAATAGAATCAGATGGCAGAGAATTTAGCCACGCCCTTACTTCTCAGCTAAGTCTTTCCAATAGGGGAACAATTTGAGCTTTAAAACTTTATCTGTCACCTTATTCATCTTGAATGCATCTGTGACTTCTATAAACACTCTTAGGTGAAGGTGAGGGTCCTCTGTGGACATTCCACTGAATTGCCCAGCATTTTGTAGCATTTGAAACATCACTGGCTTGAGTTTAAAATGAAGAGTTTCAATTTTTGGCCTTACTATGCTTGGGTTCAACTCGTTTAGATTTGGTTGAACATAAGCATTCAAGACTCTGTCTCGGTCATCCATGTTTTCTGCTCCTCTCTGGTTGGCCAATTTTACTACTTGATGTAGTCCAACAGTTTTCTCTTTCTTCTTAGGAAAGTCCTCTCTATCTCAGGAACTAGTGGCAGTAGTTCACTGTCTGGCCTGCTCATGCACTGATTTTTTTTCCTGCCCAAAAACATCACCAAGATGCCTTAGGACAAATTCTCCACACAATCAAAATCTACTAATAATTTTTAAGTTTTCAATTCCCCGGTAACGGTACCAAAAACATGTTGGTTGCAAAATATATATATGCAATGTCTTTATGAAAGTGCACGTATCGTGACCAAGTAATATAGTGATGAGAGAGTATGGTCCCACGAGGAATTGTAACCAGAAATTACTATAGAATTTTGACCCGTGAAATACTGTAGTAAAATTTATTGATTACTACAAGATAGAGTGGATTCAAGCGCAACTAAGACTAAAATAAAACTAGGAACTCTAGAATGATAATTTGAGGCATGCTAGGTTAACAGAAAATCGAATAAAGTAAACTAGGGTTTCTTCAGGGTTACCATGAACTCCTACACTTATTTTTCTCTAGATTTTTCTGTAGTAATTACTCAAGTACTCAGTTTTACATTTTGCATAGGTTCTTTCCAGACTACCATTCCCTACCCATCTTGGGTTCAGTTTTATACATTCCTATATAAATCCAACCCCGAGAACTACACTTAAAGCCCTGAACTATTGGGGTATATGGGACAACTATATATTCCTATATTGGTTGTGCATTGGTTTCTTTACCAACCTATAGCATTCAAACTTATCCTAGCCTTCATTTACCCTTCCAAGTTAATGTCAGCTTCAGCCTTCTACCATTAAGGATCATTTAACAGTAGAAATTTAAGAAATGCAATAACAATTTGAATAATAAAAGCAATGCTATAACAATATCATCCATTTATTGAAAATATGCTAAGAGTTCATTATAACCTATCTACAACCCTAGCTGGAGGCTTAGCCCAGCATTTTATCCAAATCAATTACAATTGTATGAATTAACATGACCATAATGCAACGAAGAACAATACAGTAAAAACACAGGCAGCACAAAATAACAAAGCACAGAAGGGAAGAAGGGAGTTCTAGGGAAGGATCCTCTTCTCCTTCATCTCGCAGCTCCTCTTGCTTGGTTGATTCCTAATGGAACAATATCACCTTCTTCTAAACATTCCCAATAGAGGTTTTTGGGTTGCTTTGGGTGCTCTCCTTTTTTTCTTTCTGCACCTGCGTATATCTATCTTCTCTCCTCCCAGCCTTTTATATGCTAGCATTGTGGTCTCAGTGAGGTGGCTCCTTTTAAGCTTTCTTTTCCTTTTCGGTTTGCACCTCTGCCAGCACCTTTTTCCTCCATATTCAATAGTGGAGACAATCTTTGCACCTCTACATCTTTGTTGTGACAACTGAGTGCTCATTCTTCCACATTGGGTAGTAGAGGCTACACCTGCTACAGTAGCCATATATCAATTCCACCTGCACCGTATCACATAAAAATCAGTTTCCAATCAGTTGCACCATACCAATAGGATCGAAATCACTTAACATCACTCAGTTTACCACCTCCTTTTTCATGAATGCACACTAAATTTTACTATAACCGTGATGGGTGCTCTTATATTTAGGAGATACAAACATACTATTAAATTAAGGAGCATTAATACTAATAAACCAAAATGCAGAGTAATAAATCCGAGAAAAGCATACAAAAACTCTAATGAATTAGAGTTATCATTATTCATATAATTGCTTGGAAGGCCTATTAGTATATTGTCTGTTTTAATCTACTACTGAATTAGGTTTTGAACAAAGTTTTTATTACTATATTCATGAAGCAAATAGGATTAAGGATTTTGGATTATAAATTATTAACCCTATGATAAATGATCAACTAAATTAGATATAGCCGATGTGTTTATATTTGTTTAGCTCTATCAATTTCTCTTGTTCTTCATGCGATTAATAGGTTAGACTTTACTGATGTGTTAAAAGATATCTTATTGATTAGGGTTTAATTGGTGCGATTGTTATCAATTTACTAGACTTAAGGAGGAACAAGGATAAAATCCCAATAGTAGATATCTGATTTAAGATTGATTATATTATTAATGATAAATGCAATCTTTTGACTGTGGATATTGACCGAAGCCAACGCCTCTCTTATTAATTGCTCTCTTAATTACTTTCATTATTATTTACTTTGTTATTTAAAATTATCAATCCCCCTTATCTCAATCACATAAGGTAATTTCAGTCTCTATAGGATCGACCCTTACTCCAACAACTATAGGTTAGTTGAGTGGTAAGGTATTAATTTGGGTGTACCTACGACAGTACGCACAAAATTTTTGCATCATTGCTGGGGATTGCTTCTCTTACTTTTTGTGATTTTAATTTTAATTTATGCTTGTTGTAACAACTTTTTTTTTCTTTTATTTATTATTATACAATATAAAGTTCACATACACAACATTAATCAAAACGTACGTACAACATTTTAAAAACATAAATATCTACATCTTATTGATTCTGGTTGACCAATTTCGGAGATTCCGGTGTGGGTGGTTGCACCTTCATCGGGATTTGTGCTAACTCACCCACAAACATTTTATTTAGAATCTGCCCATCATAGAATAACTCGATCTAACGTGCACTAAAAACCAAAGCTATAGAAAATCTGCATAACTAATTTTTTGAACATGATATGGAAATATAGTGAGAATTAAATCCCAGTAAGTTCAACAATAAATCATCATCAATATAGCTCATCACGTCATGTTCAGTTGTATAAACTACAGAAAATATCTTTGGTCACATGAATGCATTATATCTATGCACATAAGAATCATACAGTAATGATATGTATGACAGGATTAACTATTTTCAGAATATCATATGATGACTATCAATTTATTCTCATATCAAGCTACCCCGGTCAGGGTGAGTATTTTCTACTCTCCAGTACGGGCTTTTCTCGCTCCGTCCGACATGGCCCACTTTCTCTTTTCTTTTCTCATTAACATGATCATAACCGTTGGTAGGGCGTCCCCTACTGGTGCACCACACGGATTGCCATGTGACTGTGCTCATTTCTTTTCCTTTTACAATGATAGCCAAAAATATGCTTTCAATAGCAAGTATGTTCATCAAAATATAACTATTACCATAAATCATTGGTAATCATGCTATGAACATAACCATTTCAAATATCACTTTATAAAATATTTCCATGTCAGAATTTCACACTTAAAATGGTAAGAAGTTCATATAATGGCAATAGCTATGTCATATACACTACATTTATTATTTTCATTTATAAGATTCGTCTTCTTTTTTAAATATTAATTTCATCTCTTCATTTTCTTTATGCTTGGCCTTTAGTCAATTTCTTCTAATTTATATCATTTCTAACACATGTTCTTACAAATTTATAAAGCATTTTCATCTAATTTGATTTATACTATTACCCTATAGTTAAAGAGATTCATCTCGGGTAGAAAAATGTTGAAAATAGGCTTCACCAGCTTCTAACACGGTCTGGCCATGTTCCAGGACACGGCCATGCTTTAAAAATACTTTAAATGTACTCAAAAATAGCCCCGAACACGGCTAACTCGTGCTTGAAGCACCCAAAACACGGCCTGGCCGTGTTTTGTGACCTTTGCTCACTAATCAGAGCATAACTCTCTCATTTTAACTCTGATTAAGGTGCTCTTAGTGTCTATGGAAAGCTAAGACAATTGTCTAAAACTATTATGTTAATCCTATCAGCAAAATAGTAATAAATCATGGTGTTATTACTCCCTTAAATTTAATACTATTTCTTCTCGGGTAGGTTCTAACCTTTACTTACTAATTTGACTATATCTCCCACATAAGAATTCCAAATTAAGTGATTCTAGTGGCTAAACATCCGTGACACATAAATATATAATTCATATGTTAACCATTTATTTTAATTCCTTATAGAATGTTCCCAGAAATTAAAACACCGAAGCTATCCTAACATATTCTTCCCTGATTAACCATTTTCTGACCTTTGTTTACTAATCGGAACATATCTACCTCATATGAACTCTAAATTGAATGATTCTAGTGTTTAAAAATCCTTGACACATATATCTATAATTCATATGTTAATCATTTATTTTAATTCCTTATATATTGTTCCCAGAAATTAAAACACCGAAGCTATCCTAACATATTCTTCCCTAATTAACCATTTTCTGACCTTTTTTTACTAATCGAACCATATCTACCTCATATGAACTCTAAATTGAATGATTCCAGTGGATAAAAATCCGTGAGACATAAATCTACATTTGTTATGTTAACCATTTGTTTAGATTCCATATAGAATGTTCCCGGAAATTAAAACACAGAAGCTTAAAATTCTGCCACCCATAGCCATACCCATGCAGAACTATCTAAATCAGCCTAAGTATTCAAACATACATCACATGCAAGATCAATATGTAACATGATAAAGCAACATCCATGACCAATCATCAAAGTTCTAAGATCAAAATCTCATATAAATATTATAAGTTTCAACAGTTTTCTTCAAAAAGAAATAGTTAAACTTACCTAAGAATCTCCCTAGCTTACTTAGTGAATTGGTTTTCTTGTTTCTTCTTGAAAGAAGTAGCAAGATTCCTCCCTTCCCTTAGCTTTTCTAGCAGCTTAGGTAAGAGAAGGAGGGTGAATTTTTGAACCTCAAGGATGAAGAAGAAAAATGGACTCAAGTGGAGATTAAGGTAACTTACCTTGAGTACTTAGCCTTCTAAACTTCTCCTTCTTCTTCCTTCTTTTCTTCTCCTCTCTTTCTCTCCTTTCCTCACTCTACCTTGCTTCTATTTCTCCCCTACTGGTGCACCACACGGATTGCCATGTGACCGTGCTCATTTCTTTTCTTTTCACAATGATAGCCAAAAATATGCTTTCAATAATAAGTATGTTCATCAAAATATAACTATTACCATAAATCATTGGTAATCATGCCATGAACATAACCATTTCAAATATCACTTTATAAAATATTTTCATGTCATAATTTCACACTTAAGATGGAAAGAAGTTCATACAATGGCAATGACTATGGCATATACTAGTCATTTATTATTTTTATTTATAAGATTCGTCTTCTTTTTTAATTATTAATTTTATTTCTTTATTTTCTTGATGCAGGTTTTCATCATATCTAACCTTCTCTTTATGCTTGGCCTTTAGTAATTTTCTTCTTATTTATATCATTTCCAACACATGTTCTTACAAATTTATAGAGCATTGTTCTCCAATTTGATGTCTACTATTACCCTAGAGTTAAAGAGGTTCATCTAGGGTAAACAAATATTGAAAATAGGCTTCACTAGCTTCCAAGACGGTCTGGCCATGTTCCAAGACACAGCCATGCTTTAAAAATACTTTAAATGTACTCAAAAACAGCCTCGAACACGGCAAGCCCATGCTTGAAGCACCCAAAACACGGCCTGGCCGTGCACTGTGACCTTTGCTCACTAATCAGAGCATAAATCCCTCATTTTAACTCCGATTAAGGTGATCTTGGTGTTTGTGAAAAGCTAAGACAATTATCTAAAACTCTTATGTTAATCATATCATCAAAATAGTAATAAATAGTGGTGTTATTACTCGCTTAAAGTCAATATTATTTCTTCTCGGGTAGGTTCTAACCTTTACTTACTAATCTGACTATATCTCCCACATACGAATTTTAAATTAAGTGATTCTAGTGGCTAAACATCCGTGACACAAAAATATATAATTCATATGTTAACCATTTATTTTAATTCCTTATAGAATTTTTCCATAATTTAAAACACCGAAGCTATCCTAACATATTCTTCCCTGATTAACCATTTTCTGACCTTTGTTTACTAATCGGAACATATCTTTCTCATATGAACTCTAAATTGAATGATTCCAGTGGATAAAAATCCATGACACATATATCTATAATTCATATGTTAACCATTTATTTTAATTCCTTATAGATTGTTCCCAGAAATTAAAACACCGAAGTTAAAAATTCTGCCACCCATAGCCATAACCATGAAGAACTATCTACACCAACCTAAGTATTCAAACATACATCACATGAAAGATCAATATGTAACGTGATATAGCAACATCCATGACCAATCATCAAAGTTCTAAGATCAAAATCTCTTATAAATAGTATAAGTTTCAAAAGTTTTCTTCAAAAAGAAATATTGTTAAACTTACTTGGAGCACTTAGTCCCTTAGACTTCTCCTTCCTCTTTCTTCCTTTCTTCCTCTCCTTTCCTCACTCTACCTTGCTTCTATTTTTCCTCTCCCTCACTTGGACGAAATTCTAATGTTGTAAGGGTGAGTTTTCTTATATAGACCACCAAATAATTCATCTTTCATGATCATGGGTCTACCTTATCACAATTAGGATACACTTTGTTGAATTTTTGGAAAACAAACAACTTATGTTCTTGTCTTCCTCTTCCTTAGTCAAGATATGCATAGGAAAAGAAGATTTGTATTTTGAAAATTATGATGATATGCTCTTAAGATAAGGGACAAGGTCCCTTTGATTTAGGGATTCATTTCCATTTTCTTTTGTCTTAAACAAGTATGATAGGTTTGCCTTTTTAGTTGGCAAATTTTTAGCCCTTGAATCTCCATTATTTGGTTGATATTATTTGTGTGAGATAGGAATGTTTTGTCCTAATACCATATATTATCATACCACTTGCTAAAATTTTGAGTGTAGGATATAGATGTTTTTGTCCTAAAGCCTTATATTATTATGCCACTTGCCAAAATGATGAATGTAGAATCACACCACTTGCTAAATTTTTGTCTTAATGCCATGTAACCTAATCTTTATTATTATTACATTATTATATCATCACCTAATTTATTTTATTTTATTTTTCCTCTTGGACTTGGGCTTATTCCTACTCATTTTCTTTGCTTTGGATAAAATTCTACCTTTCTTGGAGGGCTTGGTCACATTTTCATAATTTTTGGGCTATTAGTCCAATTACTATATCCTAATCCAAGTCTATGTTTTATTTCTTGCTTAGGTTATCCAATGGGCTTGTTAGAAACTTATATGAAGTGGAAAAACTCTACATGATGTGTCCATAGGTAAAAGCCCAATGTATGGGTAAATGTTTTAAACTTAGTAACTCTAGTTCTTGAATTAGGAAAAATTACCCTAATCCAATGTTCTTGAAATTTTAAGACATTTACTTGTTTCTAAAAATTTATCTTCCTTGTCCAAGAATTTTGCATCTCTTTAGTATGTTATTTCTAATTTATGTTTTTCCTATTAGGTTTTCCCTCTTTATTTGTTCTCTTAATGGTAGAAACATTTTCTATGCATATACATAAGGTGAATAATTTCTAAGGATTATATTTCCTTAGATATCTAAAATATTTTCTAATAAACTTTTTTTCCTTAATTAAATTATCAATAAAAGAAACGAAATTAGGGATGTTACATATTTCAAATATTTTTAAATAAAAGGATATTCAGATATCAAAACCATATTCAACACGGTATGATCATTAAACAAATGTTGTTATGCTCAGCTATATAAACTATAGTAAAATAATAAGTTTTTGAGATAAAGTTATAAACTTTTAAAATGACTTGCCTCATTCGGCGATCTAGTCAACCCACACACTCATTTGCTATACGCATAATGATCGATTGACTACAGTCACAATAATAATCAGGGAATGTGAGTCCATCACCCATCTGCCTCCTCACATTACCACTGTTACCTGGTTGAAGCAGCCCTCCCTCAGCTCATTCAAGCTAATAGGGCGTCCCCTATTCGGTACCGTCACAAACCATACAATCCGTCTATATTCATCCATACATATAAATACATATATAAATGCATATTCATCAATGTAATGTAAAATTATCAAGCAACTCGCCATAAGTTTTACACTTGCCATTCAATTATAATCAGTAACTTTATAGTTTTACAAATCAATGCCACATGCATAAATATTCACTTTATCATTTAATGAGAAATACATGTGAAATCAGATATACCATGAGTTCAGAAATCCATTTTCAAAACTATACTCTTCTCGAACTATATTCCAAATTCTAAGCAATTCAAATAATTTTAATGCATTTCAGAAATATTTAAAAGTGTAAATATATCATAAATATAATCAAATATATGTTTAAAGATCAAGAAGAGTATAGGAAAAGTCATAGAAAGAATCATCTACTCACAGAGTAAGGGCTTCAGATTGAACAGTCCCAAAATACATTTTTTCCAATTCACATTTGACTAAACAGACTTCAAAAACGTGTTTAGAGGGTCCAAAAATAAAAAAAATGACTTCGGGAATTTGGTCACTATTCATACTCGAAAAACATTATTCACTGCCGAAAAACACTATTTATCTACAGAAAATACTATTCACCAAGAACAAAAAGTTGTCAGATAGTTAAAAAATTTTATATCCTAAGGTTTATCTAGTTTCTGAATCCATCCACGGTATTAGATTTTCAATTTGAGGTTTCTAAATTAAAGTTTCAGAGTTTACTTTTTTTTGAGATTTTCTACTTCCGATCTACGGTGATTTTACGGTTGATTTGAAAAATTATTCAGTCAAAATTGTAGTATTCTCCGTCCTAATTCTAGTGGTACCCTTAGTTTTGAGATCAGAAGTCATAGGCACTCCAGATCTAGACAGAAAACATGGAGATACTATTCACACTATTTTACTATTCATCATATTGAAATTTCACCGTTTCGATTTCTGTCTCCCCCTCCCCCCTCTTTCTTTTATTATTTATTTATTTAATAATTAAATATTTAAGATTATTTTATTTTATTTTATATATATATTCATTTAAATACCGTTTTTCATCCTAAAACATCCCAAAATTTTCTAAAATTGTATATTCTCATAAACCTTTAGTTAAACTCTTAAATCATAACTTTCGTTGATAAAAATCTTAATAAAATAAAAAAATATATCTTTATACATAATAAAAGAAAAATATTTTTAAGAATACAACAAAATTTATTAAAGGTCAATATAATTATTTTAAGCAAAATAATCATTATTTTAATTAAAAGTATATTTATTTTTAGCAAAACATAATCATTTAAAGTAAAAATATATTTTTTATCGTAAAATATTATTATTTAAAAATTACGAGATATTACATAAATCAAAATCAATAATTATATACGACCACAAGATTTGTGTGAGAAAAATCTTAATCCACCAAAGTAGTAGATCTTAATAGGGTCACTAAAAGAAATTTTGCCTTTGAATCCGCTGACAATTATAGTACCTCAGGAATGGAAAATTAGCGATATGCCTTCACCAAATAATTCACGCACTTTGACATTTTCAACCTATAGAATACCGAGGAAGGGTTTCTTCGGCTTCCTTTTGCTGGGCCGTGAAGTTCGATCGACCTTACTGGGACATCCATACAAAGACAGACAAAAGGCACCTAAAAGTGGGATAATACCAGCCAAAGGACAGAGTTTCAAAACATGCGAAGCCACCACCTTGACCGTCCAAATACAATGGACATGCATGTTTTTTTTTAATCTTGGCATAAGTATACATTTTAAGTATAGAACTAATAATATTGTTCAGAGTATTAGTTCAAAGTATTAAGACTATCTCTTCTTATAAATATTTTTATGTAAGTTCAAATTTCTGACATTATAAAAGTGTTTCAATTATTAAGTTCAAATTTGAGTTACAAAATTATGGATGACATGTAACTTTTCAATGTGGTCTAAATTGAAAAAAAAAAAAATCAACCATCTCATCATCAACAGGAGTGAAGAATTCTCATTCATATGACACGTGGCTAAAAATCTGTGTGCGCCTTCGTGTTTTAGTTTTTTCAACCATAGTAAAGAAACCTCAAATTGGACTTTACCATGCATGCAAAGACAGCTAGCATAACACCAAAATTAATGAATCATGGATGAAGGAGAGTCAAGAAGAAAGGCCAAGGAGGATGGAGGAGATCATGTCTGGTACCGAGGTGTTCGGGGGCGGCCATCGGGGAAATTCGCAGCAGAGATTCGTCACTCGATGAGGAAGGGTCAACGGGTGTGGCTGGGAACTTTTAACATGGAGGAGGAAGCAGCCAGCGCCTATGACAGAGCTGCTTATGCTATGAGAGGTTCATTCGCAATTCTCAACTTCCCAAATGAATACCCTTCGTCAGCTAGTGGTGGAACTGCCTCTGCTGCTTTGGCTTCATCATCTTCATCTTCTTTAAAGCATGAGAATAAGGAAGAGATCAGAGGCAGGACTGAGCATGGAGAACAAGTCATCGAGTTCGAGTACTTGGACGACAAATTGTTAGAGGATCTTCTTGATTATGAAGAGAACAAGAAAAAGGGAATGTGAATGTTATCGGTACTCACCGTCTTAGGTTGTTTAGCTCGTTAGTTTGGTTCCATTTTGAACAAAAATTAAACTAAACTACATAAATCATTTTTTTAAAAAAAGTGAATTTATTCAATTTTTTTAAACTGACTCAATCTAAATTATTGACAATTAATTTAATTTGGTTTAATTTAATCAGTTTTTTGCCATCTCAGTTTTTTTTTAATTTAGTTCTAATTAATATAAAATATAATTTTTAATTATATATATGTGTATGTATGTATGTATGTATGTATGTACGTACGTACGTACGTACGTATGCATGCATGTACGTATATATATATGTATGTATGTTTTCTCTAATTTTTATCTACCAAAATTTGTAAACTTTAAATATTTAATCTTAAAGTTAGTGTTTTAATTAATAATAATAATAATAGTAATAATAATAATAAATATTTATATATAAATTATAAAAATATGTATAATGATTGGTTGATTTGGTTTAATTCATTCTTCAATCAAAAATTGAATTTAACCACTAAATTTTCACTTGAAAAAAAACTTATTTAAATCGATTTTCAATTTTTTGACAGTTTTATTTAGGTTGATTTAGTTTAATCCATTTAAATTGATTTTGAACACACCTATTCTCCCTTAATCAATGTTCACATGTGATTGATCCTACCATGCTTACCAGATTTCTAAATTCACATCATGTAACTTTTTTTTTTCTTTCTAAAAAGGAATAGGACGATGCCTTGGAGAAGAATAGAAATCGAAATTAAATACATCTAAAATTTCAACTCAATCTTGAATTCAGATATAAATGTTCAAGCTGGTTTTTTAAAGAGTGTAGAGAGCATTCAAGTAGTGAAGTGTTAGTAAGCTTGTTTGTCTTTATGGGTCAGCCAGAGATAAGAACCGGTGAAAATAATTTTATTATTTACATGGATTAAAGAATTACAAAAAAAATTGAGAATTTATGTTTCGGGGCCAAAATACAATTTCTTAAAAGTTTCGGGGTTAAAATGTAAATAAGAAAATCTCTAAAAGTGATTTTTTGCAGAAAGGTCTCTCAGAATATTTTAAGGACCTTAGCCACTCAAGAGGCCGATCATTTTCAGATTTTTCCATCTCTCCTAAAATAATTTTCTTCCGAAACCCTCTAACTTCTCTTTAAGATTTCTTCGCAACCGAACCTCGGATTTCGACACCACCACCGCCAACAGACTCGAGATGAAGAGTTCTACAAATCCATCCGATTGGTTTCTAGAAAATTGGCCGGAGATTGGTCGAAAAATTGAAAAAAAAATCGCCTAAAAAGATAATCTCAGAAACTCCTATCTATGGTTGTCTAACGCAAAAACTAACACCGTAGATTGATCCAAAAGGTACCGAAACCTTTGGATTTCAAATTTTAGGCCAATCCACCACCACATGCGCCCCCAACGCCCCTCTTCTTTCTCAGCGCGTGAATCCCACGCGCAGCTTTGGGCGGCGTATGTAGCGCGTGGCAGCCAGACTCTGTTGCGTTGACCGACCTCCCGGAGGACAAATTTCGTAAATTCGGAGTCATTTTCAAGGTTTTTGGACCTTTCAGACTCGATTTTGGGGTTTATATTGCCGAATTCGGACCAAAAACGAGGATTTTTGGGTTGTCTAACTTGGTACCTTAATTTTGTGAGTAGATGATTCTTCCTATGGTTTGTTTTTACTCTTCTTGAACTTTATATTGATAAATAAGCATGATTAAAAGTTATTTATACTTGTATATGTTCCTGAAATCGTTTAGAATATCTAAAATTGTTGCAATATGATATCTAGTTCAAGAAAAGTATGACTTTTGAAATGAATTTTTAAAATACATTGAACATGTGATTTTTACATGTATTTTTCATGATACGGCAAAGGAAATATGTTATGCATATGATATTGATTTGTACAGTGAAATGTTTGCCTTGGATATAGGCATGTATATGTGATTCCCCTAATTGGGAAGTTTTGACCGAGGAATATACTGAAAATAAAAATGCTGCATTAAAGAGTACCTCTGTTTTGATTAAAATGTAATATATGAGATTATGGATTTTAGGGAGGAATCCTATTGGAAACACTGTCTGCTAACAGCAAGTGATGTTAGCCCTGGTGCGCACCTTGATTGCTTCAGCTAGCAGGGGGTGGTGCTAACCTCGTGTGAGGGCCAACACACCGGAAATGATATGTGATGGAGAGCGGAATGCCTCCTATATGGGTAAGATGCCAGATATATATGAGTTATGATTTGTCTTCCTTTGCTGTGTATTTGGGAAAACCCATATAGAGTCCCTTCGCGTGTTCTCTTGAATGGTAGTAGGGCAAACTTCAGCGGGATGCTGAGTTTAGGCAAATCCTATACCACCAAAGTACGGAAGGGGTCAAACTCTGATATGGTGGTTCTGATATGGGATCCTCCAAATGTTTTCACAAGATTTATGTTGATGCAAAATATGATTTTATTACCGTTCTTACAGCATTATTTATGAATTGAGTATACATATGAATTTGAACAGAGACTTTTTGAAATGCGGGTCCCATATGAATGTACCTCCAAATTGTGAACTTCAATGTGAAATTTTTTAAAACAAAGAGTACATTCATATGTTGACCTAAGAGGTCATAGGAAGTGTTATCTGCTCACTGAGTTGTAAAACTCACTCACATGGTTTATATGTTTTTCAGATAAAGACCCAAAGTTTGGTCCTATGACTTCTTGTAGTGAGCCTAAATTGTTTTTGGGTTCTTAGTGTTTAAAATTGTAATATATTTGTACTCTAGAGTTATGATATCATCCTGTTATGACATATTATGAAGTTGATTGTAAATAAATAAAGATAAAGTTATCGGACATTATCGGACAATAGTGTTATTCGCATTTTTACAGTAGGGGCGTGACAAGTTGGTATCAGAGCATTAGGTTTCCCTGTGGCTATCAGAGCAAAGGATTCTTTAGTAGTACCTTTAGTATCGATATGAACCGGACATATTTATACTTCAGGTGCTGTTGAGGAATTCTATAGGATATTCACTTCCTTCCTATTCCAAGTGTGCTTAAATTCCTAGTGTTAGGTTTGGATACATATTATAGTATCTTAAAGAGGTGTTTTATTCTGTATAGTAAATGATGCCGCCAAGAACTAGAGCGGTCACTGGAGAAGAAGCAGTAGATCGTACACCCTTTACTGAAGAGTCTGCACAATCTACAATTCCAATGCAAAGAGGCCGAGGTAGAGGTCGACCTAGAGGAAGAGGTAGAGGTAGAGGGCGTGCATAGGGTCTGAGAACCCCAGGACAAGATGAACAAACTCATGTATCTGATAGAGTTCCTAAGGAAAGAGTAGAACCTCCTCAGGAGCCACATGATAGAACCACTGAAATAATTGCTGGTATACATAGGAGTTTAGAGACATTGGCTGGATTTATAGTGGAACAAGGCAGAAGGGAAGGCCAGCCACCAGACAATGCTCCTGAAGTACAAGAATTGAGAATAACAGTTGAGTAAGAGGATAAGCTTACAAGGATTGAGGTATTATTACCGCAATTCCTTAAGTTGAAACTGCCGACTTTTTTTGGGTCAGATGTTCAAGAAGGCCCACAGATATTTATTGATGCTGTGGAACGAGTTCTAAGAGCTTTGGCGTGCTATAGTAGAAGATCTGTTGAATTGGTGTCTTTTCAACTATCTGATGTGGCTTAAGTATGATTTGAGACACATGTACAAGGACGGGCACTTCCTTTACCACCAATGGAGTGGGAAGAGTTTAAGGAAGCATTTATGAACCGTTTTCTGCCAATGAGTGAAAGAGACAATAGGGCCAGAGAATTTGAAGAATTAAGACAGACACCGAACATGATAGTTTTTGAATATGACATCCTTTTTACCCGATTGTCCAAATATGCACCATATCTGGTCCCTACTGAAAAAGATAGAATTAAGAGGTTTGTCTCGGGATTGATACGCTCGTTGTTTAAATTGGTGGGCCCTCAGATGAATCATTTTGCAACTTATTCAGCAGCTGTAGACTGTGCTAGAATGATGGAAACAAGAGAGCAAGCAGATATTGAAGGTTTAAAAAGAAGAAAAAGAGAGCGAGATAGTAATGTTCAAACAAGTTCTAATCCTAATGTTAGAGGATCAAGATTTCAAAATCCACAGCGCTTCACTTAAACAGGAACTGGTAGCTCTAATCAGACATCAGTAAATATCAACAAGCAAAGAATGAATCAAAGAGATATGAGATCTGTTAGCCAACAAGATTCAAGATCAATTCCACCATATCCTATTTATGGAAAACTGGTGCATGTTTTAAGTGTGGATAAGTGGGTCATTTGATGAGGAATTGCCCACAACTACGAAGTTTTAGTTAAGCATCGGTACAACCAGCTTCACCTCTTGCATCTGTGCCAACACGACCAAATAGAGCAGCTTCAGTTCAAGCAAGTAGTGGTGGTACTGGTAGGTGATTAGGAAGTCGAGGTCAAGAACCAGCTCGAGTTTTTGCTTTGATACGACAGGATGCTCAGGCTTCAAATGCAGTTATGACAGGTACATTATCAGTATTCTCCTATAAGGCATATGTCCTGTTCGATCCTGGTTCTACTCATTCATATATATCATCATACTTTGCTAAGAAATTGGATAGAGAACCTACTAGTTTACATTGTTCTTTTATGGTTGCTACTTCAATAGGAGAATTCTTGTTGGTAAATGATGTGTATAGATCATGTAAGATTTCGATAGAAGGCAAGGAGACTCTTATAGATTTGATAGTTCTAGATATGATAGATTTTGATGTGATTCTGAGAATGGATTGGTTGGCATCATGCCATTCCATTCTGGATTGTCACCTTAAGGTGATTAAATTTAACATTCCCAGAGAATCATCTTTCATGATACAAGGAGATCGTAGTGAAGTGTCTAGTAATTTAATTTCAGCCTTAACAGCTCATAAGTTGTTACAAAAAAGATGTTAGGGGTATTTAGCAGTAGTCAAAGATGTTGATATGAAGTATACCACTGTAGAGCAAGTTCTAGTGGTTAGAGAATTCCCTGATGTGTTTTCTGAGGAATTGCCAGAATTACCACTAGACCGAGAGATTGAATTTGGTATTGATCTCCTCCCTAACACGCAACCAATATCTATACCTCCTTATAGGATGGCACTTACAGAACTTAAGGAATTAAAAGAGCAATTGCAAGATTTACTAGATAAAGGTTTTATTCGACCCAGTACATCTGCCTGGGGTGCTCCTGTTCTTTTTGTGAAGAAAAAGAATGGATCCCTACGCCTATGTATTGACTATAGGCAGTTAAACAAAGTGACTATACGAAAAAAATATCTTATACCCAGAATAGATTATTTATTTGACCAGTTACAATGTGCTCAATGTTTTTCAAAAATTGATTTGCGATATGGGTATCATCAATTGATGATAAAGAAGGAGGATATTTCAAAAACTGCTTTTATGACTCGGTATGTGCACTATGAGTTCTTAGTAATGCCTTTTGGTTTAACAAATGCCCCAGCTGCATTTATGGATTTAATGAATAGGGTGTTTAAACCTTTTCTGAATCAATTTGTCATTGTATTTATAGATGATATCTTAGTATATTCAAGAAGTTCAGAAGAGCATGAACGACATTTAAGAATAGCATTGCAAACCCTGAGGGAACACCAACTGTATGCTAAGTTTTCAAAATGTGAATTTTGGCTTAGTAGTGTTACCTTCCTAGGGCATGTGGTTATCAAGGATGATATTCAAATTGATCCTAAAAAGATAGAAGTAGTACAGAAATGGCCACGTCCTACAACAGTTACGGAGATTCGTAGTTTCCTTAGTTTAGCAGGCTATTACCGTAGATTTGTTAAAAAAAATTCAAAGATAGTTGCTCCTTTGACGAGGTTGACAAGAAAAGGAATAAAGTTTGACTGGTCAGATGAATGTGAAAGAAGTTTCCAGAAACTCAAAGAATGTTTGACTACGGCGCTAGGATTGGCTATTCCTTTAGGTACTGAGGGATACACAGTATATTGTAATGCATCGAGAATTGGATTGGGATGTGTGTTAATGCAAAATGGTCGAGTCATTGCATATGCATCTAGACAACTTAAACCACATGAGCAAAATTATCCGACTCATGATTTGGAAATGGCAGCAATAGTTTTTGCTCTTAAAATTTGGAGGCATTATTTGTATGGCGAGACATGCAAAATTTATACAAATCATAAAAGTTTCAAATATATTTTTCAACAAAAAGATCTTAATTTGAGACAGAGACGATGGATGGAATTACTAAAAGATTATGATTGCATAATACTATACCATCTAGGTAAGGCCAATGTTGTGGCTGATGCATTAAGTAGGAAGTCTATGAGTAGTTTGGCTCATATCACTATGGTAAGAAGGCCGTTAGTTAAAGAGATGCATAAGTTGAAAATTGATGGGGTAGTAATGGAAGTGAAGGAGCCTGGAATATTATTAGCCCATATGCAATTTCAATCAACTTTGATTGATCAAGTGAAAAAGGCACAGAGAGAGGATGCCTATTTATGCAAGAAAATGGAAGAAGTGAAGAATGGTGGTGAAGTTGAATTCACTGTAGACTCTGAAGGAATTCTGAGATTTGGTAAGCGGATATGTGTACCCGATAAAGAAGAACTTAAGAAAGAAATTTTAGATGAAGCCCATAGATCCATGTATACAATTCATCCTGGAATAACTAAAATGTATCAGGATCTAAAAGAAATCTATTGGTGGGAAGGTATGAAGAAAGACATAGTGGATTACGTGTCTCGATGTTTAACTTGTCAGCAAGTAAAAGCGAAACATCAAAGACCTGCAAGATTACATCAGCAGATAGAGATACCTAAATGGAAATGGGAAAGAATAACTATGGATTTTGTTACGGGGTTACCAAGAATACCAAAAGGGTTTGATTCAATATGGGTGATTATTGATAGGTTGACTAAGTCAGCACATTTCCTACTAGTGAAAACCACATACAATGTAGCTTAGTATGCAAGATTATATTTGAATGAAATAGTGAGGTTTTATGGAGTTTCAATATCAATTATTTCTGATCGAGGACCACAATTCACAGCTCGTTTTTGGAGAATTTTACAATAAGTTTTGGGCACGAAGTTGAATCTTAGTATTGCATTTCATCCTCAAACATATGGGCAGTTTGAGCAAACCATTCAAATATTGGAAGACATGCTTTGGGTTTGTGCTTTAGATTTTTAGGGTAATTGGAAAAGATTTCTGCCTTTAGCTGAATTTGCTTATAACAATAGTTATCAAGCCAGTATACAAATGGCTCCTTTTGAGGCATTATAAGGTAGGCGTTGTCATTCCCTGATTGGATGGTTTGAGATGGGCAAAGCAAAGGTTTTAGGGCCTGATATGGTATAGGATGCACTGGTTAAGGTAAAACTGATTAAGGAAAGGTTATTAGACAGAAGGCTTATGTTGATAATAAACATCGCCCCTTGGAATTTGCTATAGGTGAACATGTTTTTTTTGAAAATATCTCCTATGAAAGGAGTAGTGAGATTTAGGAAGAAAGGGAAATTAAGTCCACGGTATATAGGACTATTTGAAATTCTTGATAGGATCGGTCTGGTAGCTTATCGTTTGGCTTTACCTCCTGAATTAAATAATGTCCATCTAGTTTTTCATGTGTCTATGCTACGAAAATATTTACCGGATCCTACACATGTTATACAATGTCCACAGATTCAGTTACAGGAAGATTTAACCTATGAGGAACAACCAGTAGCAATAGTGGACAGATAAGTAAAGAAGTTGCAGTCAAAGGAAATACCTACGGTGAAAGTGATATGAAAAAATCACTCTTCTAAGGAAGCTACTTGGAAAAGAGAAGAGGATATACGTGCCAAATATCTGTATTTGTTTGAACAATAAGGTTAGTATATTTGCAACTATGGTGATGAAATTTGGGGACCGAATTTCTTTAAGGGGGAAGAATGTGATAGCCGTAAATTTAATTAAATTCAAATCAAAGAAAATTTGAAATTTAAGAGAGGATTTTGAAAATGGAGAAAAGAACCGGTGAAAATAAGTTTATTATTTACATGGATTAAAGAATTACAAAAGAAATTTGAGAATTTATGTTTCGGGGTTAAAATGCAATTTCTTAAAAGTTTTGAGGTTAAAATGTAAATAAGAAAAATTTGCAAGGACCTCCCTCTAAAAGTAAATTTTTGCAAAAAGGTCTCCCGGGATATTTTAAGGACCTCAGCCACTCAAAAGGCCGATCATTTCCAGATTTTTCCAACTCTTCTAAAAAATTTTTCTCCCAAAACCCTCTAACTTCTCTCTAAGATTTCTTCGCAACCGAACCTCGGATTTTGACACCACCACCGCCAACGGACTCAGGACAAAGAGTTCTACAAATCCATTTGGAGAATTGGCTGGAGATTGGCTGGAGATTGGCTGGAAAATTGAAGGAAAAATTACCTAAAAAAGTAATCCCCGAAACTCCTATCTATGGCTGTCTAACGCAAAAACTAACACCGTAGATCGATCCAGAAGGAACCGAAACCTTTGAATCTCAAATTTCAGGCCAATCCACCACCGCACACGCCCCCTACGCGCCTCTTCTTTTTCAGCGTGTGAATTCCACGCGCAGCGCCTTGTGCGGCGTGTGTAGCGCGTGGCAGCCGGATCCTGTTGCGTTGACCTGCATTGACCGAGCTCCCATATGACATATTTTGCAAATCCGGAGTCATTTTCAAGGTTTTTGGACCTTTCAGACTCGATTTTGGGGTTTATTTTGTCAAATTCGGACCAGAAACGAGGACTTTTGGGTTGTCCAACTTGGTACCTTAATTTTATGAGTAGATGATTCTTCCTATGGCTTGTTTTTACTCTTCTTGAACTTTATATTGATAAATGAGCATGATTACAAGTTATTTATACTTTTATATATTCTTGAAATGGTTTAGAATATCTAAAATTATTGCAATATGATATCTAGTTCAAGAAGAGTATGACTTTTGAAATTAATTTTTAAAATACATTGAACATGTGATTTTTACATGTATTTTTCATGATACGGCAAAGAAAATATGTTATGCATATGATATTGATTTGTACAGTGAAATGTTTGCCTCGAATATAGGCATGTATATGTGATTCCCTTAATTGGGAAGTTTTGACAGAGGAATATACTAAAAATAAAAATGCTGCATTAAAGAGTACTTCTGTTTTGATTAAAATGTAATATATGAGATTATGGATTTTATGGAGGAATCCTATTAGAAACATTGTCTGCTAACAGCAAGTGATGTTAGCTCTGGTGCGCACCTTGATTGCCTCAGCTAGCAGGGGGTGGTGCTAGCCTCGTGTGAGGGCCAACACACGGGAGATGATATGTGATGGAGATCAGAATGCCTCCTATATGGGCAAAATGCCAGATATATGAGTTATGATTTGCCTTCCCTTGCTGTGTGCTTGGGAAAACCCTTATAGAGTCCCTTCGCGTGTCCTCTTGAATGGTAGTAGGACAAACCTCAGCGGGATGCTGAGTTTAGACAAATCATATACCACCAAAGTACGGAAGGGGTCAAACTCTGATATGGTGGTTTTGATATGGGATCCTCCAAATGTTTTCACAAGATTTATGTTGATGCATAATATGATTTTATTGCCGTTCTTACAACATTATTTATGAATTGAGTATGCATATGAATTTGAACAGAAATTATTTGAAATACAGGTCACATATGAATGTACCTCCGAATTGTGAACTTCAATGTGAAAATTTTTCAAACAAAGAGTACATTCATATGTTGACCTAAGAGGTCATAGGAGGTGTTATCTGCTCACTGAATTGTAAAACTCACTACACGTGGTTTATATGTTTTTTAGATAAAGACCCAGAGTTTGGTCCTGCAGCTTCTTAAACGACTAGGTGTCGTACTTCAGTGGTGAGCTTAAATTGTTTCTGGGCTCTCAATGTTTAAAATTATAATATATTTTTACTCTAGAGTTGCTCTGAACGCCTCAGGCAGGATCTTTGTTTCCGCTGTAAAACTGATAAGTGTAGGCTTGACATGTATAATTAGTTATGTTGAGATTTGTAAATGTATGATATCATCCTGTTATGACATATTATGAAGTTGATTGTAAATAAATAAAGATAAAGTTATCGGACATTATCGGACAATAGTGTTATTCGCGTTCCTACAGTAGGGGCATGACAATATCAATTTTGGAAAGATATATAAATACGTTAGAATTAAGTCTCATGAAAAAAAAGTGCTTAATATACTTATGTCTTTTTTATTATTGATTTGATCTATTATTTTATGGAGATGAGTTCACCTAAAAAGTTATTATATATTCACCTTTCTTTTGAAGTTGTGAAAAATTACACTCACACTCTTCTATTTTTAAATTTAAATAAAAATTTCACTTAAATTTATAAAACTTACACTCATATTCCTTCAAGTTTTTTTGAAAATATATTAATATCTCTTATTTTAAATTTTTATAAAGATCAATTTTATTTTTTAATAATCTGTATTACATTGAATTAAACTATTTATAACTAATTATAAGTTTTTAGAAAGAAAAATATATAAAATATAAGTTTTCTTGACAATTTTATTATTGAAGAAGAGATTTTCATATAAATTAAAAATAGAAAGTATGAGTGGAATATTCAACAATTTAAAAAAATGCGATTTACTCAACAAATTTTGAAAAACTTAAAATAACGTTAAGCATTGCTTCCATCTATATATAGCAAAATTTAGATCATACAAGACCAAATTTTGAGTACAATATTTTTAAAAGTGTAGCTTAGGCATTTTTTTTAAAATAAAAATATAACACATCCTTCAGAAAAATTCTTCACATCTCTAAATTGAATTGAAGAAACTCAAAGTTATATGGTCCAATATTTATCAAATTCTTGATTAATCCATTATGCACGTACTTGTGCAATTTTTAGCATTTAGAGCTAGTATAATTATTATGATGCTTTTTGTTTTTTTTTTAATGCTAATATAGTAAAAATACTTGCATTATTTTCAATTTATTTTTAAGAGTTACAACTGACCACAATTCGATTGTAATCATTTATATTAATATGGGTTTGACTCTTTAGTCTTTTCTGTTTTGATAATTTACTTTTTATTTATTAATAAAAATTTATTTTTTATTCTTTACTTTTCAATAAGTCAATAACTATTATTTCACTTTTTTTATTAGTAGGAACTCCATAATAATCACTTTATAGATAATAACTAATTTTTAATAATAATTATTTAATATATAATTGATCATTTTATTTGTCACATAAAATTAGTTAATGTTGTTTTTTTAATAAATATAAAATAAATAAATAAATAAATGAACTGAACTCAGTGCATGTTAAGCCACTAGTATATATATTATTGTGTTTAACTATAATTATAATATTGCATAATTAAGTAATATTATTAAAGAAAAATAAAGAAATCAATCTTGTACAATAAGTTTACATGAGATATAGAAAATTTAAACCCATGGAACCGTATATAAAATTTTCAAAATGATTCATTTAAAATCTATGTAAATTTACTTAAATACAAAAAGAGCTATATGTGATGTAAGAAAATTTTACATTTACAAGTTATTTTTTGGGAAGAAATTAGAGATAAAAAAGAAGGAAAACAAATGATAATGATCAAAATGTTAAAATGAAGGACTTGACTAATGGGATTTCATTCATGCTAGTCATTTTGGATTATGCTAATAAATTAATGAATAAAGTTATATTTTAGTCCAATTTGCAATGAAATTTGATTTAGTCTCTAGAATTTTTTTTAGTTAGAATACATCCTTAAAGGTTCATTAACGTCCATTTCTTAGTCTCTAAAACCAACTTTATCAAAAAAATTAACAAAAAATGTTGATTTGGACGCATGTCATAGTTAATCTATTGAGTTATTTATCTAAATAATTGAATCAGCCAAAAAACTTTTCCTGTCATCTCAAACAGACAGTATCTAGCTATTCCACATTTATTTTAAAAGTTTAATACTAAATGACATGTATTATCTCAGTTACTCAAAAAAAATAAAAATAACGATAGATCAAGGGCCCGTTTGGATAAATAGCTTATTTAAGGACTTATTAAAGAAGGGCTTATGTGAAAAGCTTTTATGTCATAAGCTCCTTTTAAATTAAGTTATTTAACGTTTGGATACGTAATTGAGAAAGTGCTTTTAAAATTCATAAGCTCTTTTTAAGCCGTTTGGATAAATAATATATACGTGCTTATAATTATGAAAATTACTGAAATAGACATGAATAAGCACTTATTAAAGATTGTGTTTGGATAAATAAGCATTTTTATTTATAATTTGAAAAAAAATATTTACACTTAAAATATTTATATAGTGCTATAATTAGATTATTATAAGATTATTATTTGTTTATTGTATTGCATTCAAGTGCTTACTTTTATGTTATTAAATTATTATTTTCAAGTGTGATTTTCTACAACCAAAATGGTTTATTTAGAAACCAAAGTCAATTGTCTTTGTAAACAAATAAATGAATAAATATACACATTTGACACAATATTATTATTTCTTTTTTATCGTGGGGCAACTATAAAGGCTAAATTCTACTTCTCTCTTAAAGGTGAGATACATCTGTTATGTTATGAGTCTTCAACCAACCAAGTTGGAGGGCAGGGTCTTCTAGTTCCATAATATCTCCCTATTTTCCCTCTTTCCCATTAATCTTGTACCTATAAAGAGTAACTCACTACCAACCTCTAGTCCTGACAATTTCTTAAGCATAGCTAAACAAGTTGATATGCTATGTTCATTTTTTTTACGGGAAACTTCAATAGCATTTTGTGCCTCAAAGCTATCAATCATACGTGTCAATTGAGCAGAAAGTTCAGCAGCTCCAGATCTCTTTTCACTCTTCCCACTCCTTTTTCTTTTTCCTTTTTGACCCCTAGAAGGGCCCTGTTCAATATTCAAGCTATCCAAGCCTCCTTCATCAGACCCCTCTTGTGCTATTTCTTCATCACCTAAATATTCAATTTCAACATCTTGCTCAATAGGCACATTCATATTTTCTCCCTCATTTCTATCACCTTCTTCATTTCTATCATCTTTTTTTACTTCAAGTTGATATTGGGACGGTGCCCAAGCTTTACAACCAGTAGTTACAATATCCTTAAAAAGGATTTCCATTTCATTTAAGTATTTTGGACCCTCTTCCCTGAATTTCTCCACATCAGGATTTGCCTGTGAAAAGGTAAAAAATTAAGTAAGAGACTCTATAATTATGATTTAAAATTAATATATGACAAATTTATTATTAACTTTCATATACCTGAATCTTAGCTTCCCACCAAGTATCATCTGCTTCAACTGTTTTTTTAACAGGATCCCAACCAATGCCTATCTCTTTTTCAATAAGTTTTACCCATAACCCCCACTCCTTTTTCAGTGTTTTCCATTTGTTTTTAAATTGCTTGTATTCATAAGGCAATCCAGTAGCCTTAAGAAAGTTTGACTTCAAATTTGCCCAACCAACTTTATTAAAATGTGTGTGAGGTCTATTTCCCGCATACACCTCCTCAACACATATTTTTACAAATATAGTAGTGTTCTTCTCATTCCAATCAGCCTTGAACCTCTTTGCACTACCACTACTTTTTCCACTTTCATCTACTTGCATAGGATGCATTTTTGGAGTCATTCTAATACATACAAAAAAAAAAGTCAATATAAATAGCAACAACATATATATTATGGATTATATAAATAGCAACAACATATGTATTATGCATTTTTGATCTCATACAAAAACGTTCCAGCGATTGATCAATGTCTTCATACAAAGTTACTTATAACAATATATATATTATGGATTATAATTTACATAAAAATTAAATTTGACGACAATACACAATAAAAGATTTGAAAAGTTGAGTTTTAAATTCAATATTGTTTAAAAATAAAATAAAATTTACGTGATGAGAAGATATAATAAAATAGGAATTCTCAAATGAATACTTTTTTTAGGGGAAAAAGGGAATTGAACGCTCTCCAATTGTTTGCTTAAATCAGTGAAAAACAAGAATTATTATAAGTAAAAGTCTGTGTCTTTTTCTACTTATGCATATATAATCATTTTAAACCATGTATTTAGTAAAAGAATCAAAGCACCCAAAAATAAATAGAAATTGAAGCATTGGGATATCTTTAAAAAATTTGTAAGTCTAATTCTTATGATAATTTAATAATTAAATGTTCGAAAGAAAATTTATGGTAAATATGAGATTGTGAAAAAGGGGCTTAACGACTAAAGCAAGCAAGCGAAAACCTTGTTTGGTCCAGATCAAAAGGAGGGCTCCAAAACGAATCACTACAAAAGGGAAGCATTAATTTCCAGCCTATATGTGTGTATAATTTATCGTAGCGGATCAATCTTTGGTCAGAAGATATAAGGCTGCCTAATCTGAGACACCTAAAATTGGGAAGGCCAAAATCCTTTTTTTTTTTTAATAACATCCTTCATCAAGTCTTCATAATAAACCAAGTTTATGCTATTATAGGGTCATATTATGAATTGTAGTTATTAATAATAATAAGATTTTTGTCCTCGCCGAAGACAAAATAACACCAACTTGAGCAGAGCTTACAGGCCTTCAAATAGCATGAAATGAAGGTTACAAAATTGTGATAGCTCTTAAACTTTGCTTTGGTTAGTTAACAACCCCTCCACATATCAAGATTGCATATCAAAGCTACCAAAAAGAATTAATCCTTCCTCCACACTTATAAAAAAATAAAAATAAATAAGTGTGCAAATTGGTTAATTAACTATAGTTTTCACTATGATATGGTATCTAATATTTGATGGAACCCCTCAATGACCTTAAGATTTTATTGTTTAGTCCCATGATGAATGCTACTAACCCTGGAATAATCTCTTTTCATTTTTTTTAGGCTTTTGCCCCTTTGATGTACCCAATTTAAAAAAAAAAACACTAACCTGTTCGCCCAACAAATGAAACTATCAATTGGAAGGCAAAGCTTCTGGTTCTTTTTTTATTTTTTATTTTTTGGGTCATCGTTGGAGAGCAAAGCTCGAATGCCGCAAATCTACAACTACTCCCATGTCAGGCAAAAGGATGGCACCTTAAAAAATGGGATGGCAGGGCTGTTTGTTACTTGTACTACTACTGCTGCAAATTTCAAATTCTAGGAATAGGATGATGATAAACCTCCAGTGTTCGCCACATGGGCCTTACAATTTTCATTTCAGTTCGGAGGAAGTTCACTTGGGCCATCGAACATGAAACTTTATATTGTATCCTCCACATTCAGAGTTCTCTCTAGGAAGCAACTGACAATTATACCATGTAGTCAAACAACAAGATGATGCATCGAATATGAGATCTTCTAACGGCTTTGAATACGAAATCTCTAATATTCTTCTAACCCTGAATCCTTTTAGGGAAAACCAGCAGGAGTTCAAAACATTCAGAGAATCCAAAAGGCGGGGTATTGCAGCCAGACAACCTCAACGAAAATGCTTAGTTAAAGATGAGATAAACAAGGTACAAACATATGAAGCATCAAAGGGATTCACCCTCCGGTCTCCTCCTCTCTCCTTCCCCGCAGGGCATGTGGGTTCTTAAGTCCTTGCCCTATCCCCACCCCTTTGCTGTTTCCACCACCCACTCCAAAACCACCACCCCCACCCTCACCATGACCATATCCTTCCCCATTTTCACCTCCTCCCATTCCACCCATGCCCAAACCAACACCGAAGCCACTACCATGACCATACCCTCCATTGGTACCACCTCCACCTCCACCAACACCATCACCACTACGTCCTCCTCCTCTCCCCATGCCTCCTATTCCTACACCTACACTAAAACCACTGCCATGACCTTGCCCAAATCCCATTCCCATCCCAAAGCCCATGCCTATCCCATTAGTGCCACCACCCCCTATCCCTCCTCCTTGCCCGATCCCCACCCCTTCGTTGTTTCCACCACCTACTCCAAAACCACCACCCCCACCCTCACCATGACCATATCCTTCCCCATTTCCACCTCTTCCCATTCCACCCATGCCCATACCAACACCGAAGCCACTACCATGACCATACCCTCCATTGGTACCACCTCCACCTCCACCAACACCACCACCACCACGTCCTCCTCCTCCCCCCATGCCTCCTATTCCTACACCTGAACCACTGCCATGACCTTGCCCTCCATTAGAACCACCTCCACTTCAGAGAGCTGGATGAGGGGAGACCTTCACGTCCCGTTCGGAGCGCACGAGGAGATCGAACCTAAAGACCTTCACATCTAGTTGCACGTGGTTTTGTTTGCTTCACTCTCCTCCCTCGACTAACGCCCGAAAAGAAAAAGAAACCTAAAGACCTTCAGTCTGAACCTAAAGCCCTACTATGGGCTTGAAAGAGCTCACGTCCAGTTGCATGTTGGTTGTTCTCGGCCTACGTCTCGGAGCTCACTAAACATCGAGGTTTCAAGTTTCATTTTTCTCGGCCTACGTCTCTTCAGGTTTGGTTTTCATTAAAGGGCTTCCTTCCTTGAAAGTCAGATCCAAAAATGTTGAGAGGTTTTAGATGGCAAGCAGGTGGTGTTTCTGTGGGTATAGTGGAAAGTGATCCCCTGTTTTTCCTTATCTACCCTAGAGGTTTTTATGGTTTTACTTCAATACTTGGGCTTATTTTTTGCATATACAAGTTTTTACTCTCTTCCTCAGTTAGAAATTGAGGGAAACAAATGGCTTGGATAGCCATTTTGGTTTCTCTTCCTCGGTCAATAAATGGAGGAAAACAGAGTGATAATAATATTGAAAAACAAGTATTTAAGTTTGTCCTTTTGGGTTACCTACACAACTCTATTTGGCTTCACTATGAAGACTACGAGCTAATGAATCTTGGGTGACAAATGAAAACTTGAATGCATGAAGAGCAAAAAAAAAAAAAAGCAACTAGCGTGGCAAATGAAAACTTGAATGCATGAAGAACAAAGAGAAGCAAAGCAACTAACGTCTTTTTCATGAACAGATGCAGAAGAAACAAAATAGAAACAATGATAGAAATGCATACCTGGGTGCTGGAGAAGCCATTGAAATTTCAAATAGAAAACTGAACGTTGAAGAAGCTGGAGAAAAAACTTCAAACGGTGAAGAAGTTAGAAAAGACGCGAGGAAGGTAATGATGGAAAGTTGGATGGAATAGACGTGAAGGGCAGCGGGGTACAGTCATCCGGTGTAAAATATGAAATAGCTTACCAGTCATTTTATTTTAGCTTTTGCAGCAAGCTTATTCAAGAAGCTCAAAAATATAGCTTCACCAAATAAACTCAAATCAGCTTTTTTCAAATTAAAAAGTAGCTTAATTAAACTTACACAAATGCTGCTTTTTAATTATAAAAGCGCTTAAGAATGTCAAAAAGCTTCTATAAGCTATAAATCTTCCTATCCAAATGGGGCCCTAGCCGTGCATGCTTGGCGTATGTGTGGTAAATTAATGGCATAATATATGGTAAATTTAACGGATGAACCATTTTGACTAATTTGTTAAAACTAAAGAGACTAAATTTATATTACAAATTATAAGAAGATTAAATTAAGTATTCAAAAAGATAAGAGAATCAAAAGTGTAATTAAGCCTTATAAAAATAAGGAAAGCTTTTGAATTGTATCTTTAAACACCATTAACCAACAAATACTTAGTTGGGATATACTATTATTTATAATAAAATAAAAAAATTAAGAAAAATAGTATTATGGACCAGGTCAACTGTCACCACTTTTTTTTTTTATATTAAAGGAATTTTTTTTGTTCAAATGTAAAGTCCAACAACACTTACAATAATAGTAGAGATTCCAGATATAATAAAAAAATGGATATTTATAATTTTTTTGTTGAATTAAAGGATGAGTAAATGCTCTATTGAGCCCTTAAATTACATATTTGGAATAAAAAATATTTACCATTATTATTAACGTTATAACGAAATAATCACTTTTATATGAGTCTATCTATTTGTTGTATGAGATCCAACAACTTTCACAATATCGTAAGGTTCTTATAAAAAGAAAATAGTAATAGCGTTGCAGGCTCAAACACTAAACTTCAATTAAAATGAAGTTAAACAATTAATTCTCAAACTACCAAGAAAGATGAATGAAAAAAATTAAAAACTGTTTAAATTTGCTTTGAAAAAAACCAATGAAAAACATTTTTGACATCTTCTATGAAAGATAGGCCTCAAACAAAAAATCTTGAGTTTAAATAACCATGTTGTATCATGTTTAAAGACAAGAAAAGGAAATTAATACCCTTACACACCATTTAAAAATTAGCGTTTGTTGCTTGCCTCTCATTCTTGACAAAGATAGATATCTGTATTTAATTGCATAAAGACATACAAATGTGTCTGACGATGATAATAGATAAAGATTTACCAATAAAAAACAAAAAGCAAAGACGGCCACCTTTTATTTTCGTTTTTTTTTAAAAAAAAAATTCGTTTCGGATTGCCAGGGCGAAATAAGCTTCTTCTCTCAAGCTTTGGGGGCAGAAATAGCAACGTCCAATAACACTATAAGACACCATAATTTTTTTTTATTAAACTAAAAATTTAATTCTTGAACTTATATATTCATTTATATTTAATTTTTTTTATTGCACAAATTAATCTATAAAATTATTAATTTATTGCATATTAGTTAATTTACTAATTTTTGAAAATATTAAATTTGTTGCATATTATTTTTTTAAAAAAACTAATATGCAATAAATTTGATATTTTTAAAAACAAATTCTAGCATTAAAAAATTTTAAGAATTAAAGCTAAATGAGTCTATAAATTCAAATATTGATGGCTTGTTTGATTTCTTTTTTTAAAAAAAAAAAAAAATTCTATTTTCAAATTTTTTTTAGAACCAAAAAATTGTTTGAGAACTTGTTTTTTGCTTCTTTTGTTTTTTAGAATTAAGTTTTCGAAATGACTTGTTTTTGAAATAACAGAATAAAAAAAATGAGAGTTGTTTTTGTTCCCAAAACATCCAAAAGATAGAAAACAACATATTTTCAAAACAATTTATCAAACAAATTTATTTTGTATTGTTGTCTTGCAAAATAAGGCACTTGTCAGTCATTACAACTCCTCAACTCAAATAGTTGGTGACAAGATGTCTCTCCCCTTTACAACTACTTCCCAATCCCAAACTTCAAGGGATCCTTCCCTTGAATTATCAAAAGGAAGATGGTTTAGAACAAGAGAAACTCTCTTACAAGAGTGAATATACAAATAAAGAGCAACTTAAAGGATTTAGAATTAAATGAGCTCAAGATGAATTAACAAAAGGTTTAGAATTGTTTTTTTTAATGAATAGTAGCTCAATAAACCTTTGTATTTGTAGATTTTTAATCAATACAGCCATTAGGGATCATTTGTAGCTGATTGGGTACAAAAATAGCCATTGAAAATGCTGAAATCATATTTTCTTATAGGGAACAGACGACTGTTGGAACAAATAGTCGACTTTTGACTTCTTGAAAAACTCATTTCTGAAAGTCTAGAGGTTAATAGTTTTTTGTTGGGTCCAACAGTTGTTGACTTCTTGAAAAGCTTGTATTTGAAAAGGCGAAGGTTAATAGTTGTTTGTTGAGTCAAACAATCGACTGTTGGCTTTTGGATAGCAAACTTGCCAATTTTTCCAGTCAACATGTGATTGTTCAAGGAAATAGGTGACTATTGCTTTCCAAAAAAAATTTCTTGGCATTTTTGTTATTTTTTCGGCCAACAATGTTTCAAAAAACAGCTTCTATGATTTTTAAAACATGTTTCGAGATAAATTTTGTGAGGTCAAATATAATCTAATTCTAGGATATATGAAGAGAGACATTTCTTCAAGACTTGCGGTTCCATAACTTGGAGTCCGTGATATACTTGATATATTCCCTAAAAATTCTTTTTACTTATTTGTTGTTATCAAAATTATAAAAATGCATAAATGATCTCCCCTTGTTTGATGATGAAAAAGAAGTAGAAAATTATGGCAAACACATAGTTAAGAGTTTTCAAAGTTAGTTGGGGTATAACTCCCTCTCAATATATTCACAACTCTTGATGCTAAAAAATTCTCAAAGGTATTATAATGTTAAGGTCAAGAGTATATATTTTCTGTGTGGGAAATGACAAGCAACTTTGTTACTTACCATAGAGAAGTAATATATATGACAACTCTGTTGCCTCAAATTAAGCAAAAATATTTTATCATATAATATATGCCCAACACACAAAAAATTCAAGACTATATATATATATATATATATATATATATATATATATATATATATATATATATATATATATATATGTTTGTCAAGAACCATCTAAGAGATAGCCATATCCAATTAACTACAAAATTATCTAAAGTCATTCTAAATAGTAATCGTTAATCATAAAGTCATAAGCAATAATTATAAAGTCAAGTTATGATCCTATGCTATATCCATATTTCTCCCTCTTTTGTCATCAACAAAAGGGAAACACAACAGAAAAAAAAAACTATGGGTTAGCACATGAATAATGAGAAAGGTTTAGATAGTAGCTATATCTACCCCTATTAAGCTCTTTCAAGCTGCTTGAACCAGTTGGTCAATTTGTCCATATATTCCTTCACATTAACCATCTAAATATTTATCTATTGCAAGGTTACGAGCATAGAGTTCATAAGTCATTGCATTGTTTGGAGCATAAAAATGATTTGTTTATCCAACTCTTTAGGATCTTCCTCGTTATCCTCTTTTTGTGTTTTACGTTAGGAGGCTTCTTCAGCCTCCTTTTTTCCTTACCCAGCCATTATCTCTTCTTTCAAAACCCATTCTAGTGATGTTGTTATCATTGAAAAGTTTAGGAGTGACTACTTGCCTATCTTTAAAATCAATTTCAAAGAAATTTAAGATTTTGGTAATGACTGAACCATATGGAAAAAATATTTTTTGCTCTTTTATGAGCTACTAACATTCGTTTCATAAATAGATAAGGATATTCAATAAACTTTCTTTCCAACCAATAATACATTATAAATTATTCTATGTCATTAATATAGGATAGATTTTCAAACTTTGGAACTAGGATATGGCAGATTATATAAAATAAAATATTACATTCTAAGCTCAAATCTTTTGTGTGAAGCTAACGGTTAGCTGTAGCATCTATTCATAGGATTCGATAGACTACCCTTTGGCTATTATTGTTCCATGCAATTTCTGTTAAGTTGTCATTGATTTTCATATCATAATCATTAGGTTACACTAGTCCCAAAATACTAGCAAATAATTCTTTTTCAAAGGAAATTCTAACTTCTCTAACCATAGAGCTAAAACGTAAGGTCTTCTCATCATATGTCAGATTGGTATAAAAAGCTTTAATGGTGGTGGGTGAGTAAGGTGCAAGAAACAAATTGATCCACATGTTGGGCCCTAATCTTATTACGAAGCTCAAAATTTTCACTATCCAGGAATCTTAGATTAAAGGACATACTAAAGATAACAATCCACGCCATGAACCGCTTTCCATATCTTTTCTATTGTTCAATGTTGATGAGCAATAGTCTTCTATCATGGGATGAACTAGAAGACTCATCTTGATTTCTTGGTTATGTGAATTATGCAATGATAAGGGTGATTATTGAGTGACTATCGGTTAAAATACCATTAGGTGGGGGGTTTATAACACCTTAGGTATCTTTACCCTAACAGCTTGACTTTTGGATATGATTACTCCCTAAGGTGTTTTCTTCGTATCATTTGATATCAGAGCCTTAGTTCATCTGGTCGGTGTGGGTTGGCCAAATTGGCAACTAAGGCATGTTGTTGAAAAAGTCAAATCACCGACTAAGGCAAGTTGTCAAAAAAACACTGCGTTGTGGGGTAACTTGCGGTGTAGCACATACACCTTGCACAAGGACATACAAGCCAAAAAGAGTGGGTGAATGATGTGTATTGTGTGTAACATCCTTAATTTTTTTTTATTAATGAAGGCACATAAATATTTAATCAAAAAAATAAAATTTATTAAACAATTTTTAGATATTTAAGAGAATATAAGCCTTAGAAATAGTTGTACGGTAAGATTTTTCCACAACTATTGGACTACATCAAGGGTCTTCTCTGAGTCCGTGTCTTTTTAATTTGATTTTGGACGTAGTTACTAAATATATACAAGATTTGGGGCCTCAATGTCTAATTTTTGCAGATGATATAGTTTTAGTTGGTGAATCGAAAGAGGAAATAAATATGCAGTTAGAGTCATGGGGACAAGTTTTAGAAACACATGGTTTTTGTATAAGTGGAAATAAAACAGAATATATAGAATATATTTTTAGTAAGAGACGAACAAATACGAATGTAGATGTAAAACTTGAAGACTATATATTAAAATAAGTTACAAGTTTTAAATATCTTGGGTCAATTATACAAAATGACGGTGAAGTAAAGGAGGACGTAAATCATAGGATTCAAGCTAGATGGATGAAATGGAGGAAAGCTTTGAGTGTCATTTGTGAAAAAAAAAGTGACATTAAAAGTTAAAGGAAATTTCTACTGTACGGCTATAAGACCTGCTATATTGTATGGTACTGAATGTTGGGTGGTCAAAAGACAACATAAAGATAAACTCAACATTGCAGAGATGAGAATGTTGCACTGGATATGTGGACACACCAGAAGAGATGATTAGAAATGAGTGCATTAGAGAGAAGGTTGGGGTAGCACGTGTGGAGAAGATGGTGGAATCTCGCTTAAGGTGGTTTGGTCATGTGTGGAGAAGACCTGCAGAAGCCCTAGTGAGAAGAGTAGATCAGATGGAGAATAATCCAATAGTTAGAGGTAGAGGGAGGCCAAAGAAAATAATAGGTGAAACTATTAAGAATGATTTCATTCATGATAGGCCACTGTGGCGCCGTTTGATCCATGTAACCGACTCCACCTAGTGGAAAAATGTGTAGTTGTTGTTGTTGTATGTGTATGCATAGAAAATGTTTCTAACATTAAAGGAATAAGTAAAGAGAGAAAATCTAGTAGAAAAAATTATAAATAACATATTAAAGAGAGACGAAATTATTGGGTAAGATAAATTTTTGGGAAGTAAGTCAAGGTCTTAAAATTTCATAAAGATTGGATTAGGGTAATTTTTTTTCTAATTCAAGAGCTAGAGTTCCTAAGTTTAACATCTCCACCCATACATTGGGCTTTCACCTATGGACACTTCATATAGAGTTTTTCCACTTCACATGAGTTTTTAGCAAGCTAATAGGATAGCCCAAGTAAGAAATAAAATATAGACTTGGACTAGGATATAAAAATTGGACCAATAACCCATAAACTATGAAAATGTGACCAAACCCTTCATGAAATGTAGAATTTCAGCCAAAGTAAAGAAAATGGGTAAGAATGAGCCCAAATCCAAGAGGAAAAAATCAGAACCATGTGAGGAAATAGTCGTGTAATAATAATCAAAATTAGGTCACATGACATTAAAACAAAACATCTATATCCTACACTCATAATTTCAACAAGTGGTGTAATAATACATGGCCTTAAGACAAAACATCTATATCCTACACTCATAATTTTAGCAAGTGGTGTAATAATACATAGCATTAGGAAAAAAAATCTGTATCTTACACTAATAATTTCAGCCAAGTAAGGGAGACTCAAGGGTTAGAAATTTGCCACTTAAAAAGGTAAACATTTTATAATTGAGTGAGACAAAAGAAAAAGGAAATGAATCCCTAAATCAAAGGGACCTTGTTCCTTATCTTAAGAACATTTTATCATAATTTTTAGAAACAAATCTCCTTTTGCTATGCATATCTTGACTAAGGGAGAGGAAGACCAGAACATGAGTTGTCTTCCCTTCAAAAATCAACTAAGTGCATCCTAATTGTGATAAGGTAGATCCATGATTATGAAAGGTGAACCACTTGATAGTTTATTTAAGTAAAAACCATCCTTATAACATTATAATTTTGTACAAGTGAAGGAGAGAAAAAAAAACATAAGCAAGGTTGAGTGAGGAAAGGAGAGAAAGCGAGGAGAAGAGAGGAAGAAAGAAGGAGAAGTCAAGAGGACTAGCACTCAAGGTAAGTTAACTAAATCTCCACTTGAATCTATCTTTTCTCTTCATTCTTTGGGTTCAAAACTCACCCTCCCTCTCTTATTCAAGCTACTGAAAAAGTTAAGGGAATTGAGGAATCTTTCCATTTCCTTCAAGAGAAAACAAGAAAAAAAATTCACTAAGTGGGCTAGAGAGATCTTTAGGTAGGTTTAACAATATCTCTTTTTAAATAAAAGCTTTGAAATTTATAACATTTATATGGGATTTTGATCTTAGAAATTTGATGAAATTTACAATATTTTCTACTTTAATGATTGGCCATGGATATTTCTATATCATGTTACATGTTGATATTGCATGTGATGGATGATTTGAATACTGTGGTTGGTGTAGAAGGTTTTGTATAGGTATGGCTATGGGTGATAAATTTTTATGGTTTTGTGCTGCTATTATGTATATTTAAATGTAATAAAAAATTAATGGGTTATGGTTAAATTGATAAAATGAATATGACCTTAAACACCTAGAAGAAGACCATGAGAAATTTCTGTTGAGAAACACCCGTAGTGATGCATGATTTGATTCTGTTTTTCTTTAAAGTGGATGATGGAATATGTTAAATTAAGTAAAAAATATAGTTAAATGTTGAGATGAGTAATTCTATGATTAGGTGAAAATTTGGAAAAAAAATGGAAGAGGACTTAATAAAAGGATATACTAGAATTTTAGGAAAGGCTAGGCTAAAAATACCTGGATTTCGCAGTAACCATGAATGCTTCTATTTTTAAAATTCTGAGAAGAATCGGTTAGAAATTAAAAGAAATAGTTAACATAAAAAATGTAGATATATATCTCAAAGATTTTTAGCCACTATAATTAATCAATTTGGATTTTATATGAGGAAGATATGTTCAAATTAGTAATCAATGGTCAGAAACTAGTTAACCAGGGAAGAATCTATTAGGTAAGCTTCTGTATTTGAATTTCTGCAAACAATCTGTAAGGAATTAAAGGAAATTGTTAACATAATAAATATAGATATAAGACTCACATATGTTTAGCCATTGGAATCACTTAATATAGAGTACATAGGAGAGAGATATGGTCAAATTAGTAAGTAGAGATCAGAACATACCCGAGAAGAAATAACATTGAATTTGAGGGATTAATAACAAGATTCTTTACGATTTAACTAAAATATTCAACACAGTAGTTTTATAGGATTGGCTTAGCTTTAAATGAACACCAAGATCAACTCAATCAGAGTTAAATTGAAAGATTTATGCTCTAATTAGTGAAAGAAGGTCAGGCTGGATAAAACCTTGCATCAGGGGACAACGCACAACACAAAGTATGGCCGTGTTCAGTGCGAGAAAGGGCTTTTTGAAGCCTAGAGCATGGCTGTGTTACAGGAAATGGCCAAGCCAGGTTACAGGACATGGCCAGGCTGTGTTGGGAGCTGTTAAAGTTTATTTTCAATATTTTTCTATCCTAAATGAATCTCATTAACTTTAGGGTAATAATAGAAACCAAATTGGAGAAGAATACCCTATAAAATTTGTAAGAACATGTGTTGAAAATGATATGAGTAGGAAGAAAGTGACTAAAGGCCAAGCATAAAGAAAATGAAAAGATGAAAATAATATTTAAAAAAGAAGAAGAATCTTATTAATGAAAATAATAAATGACTAGTGTATGCCCTAGCCATTGCCATTGCCATTGCATGAACTTCTTACTATCTTAAGTGTGTAATTTTGACATGAAAATATTTTATAAAGTGATATTCAGATATGATTATGATCATGGCATGATTGCATTTTACCATTGATTTTGGTAATGATTATGCTTTGATGATAAATTATGGCATGTGAGTATAATGAACATACTTGTTATTGAAATCATATTTTTGGCTATTAATGTGAAAAAAAAAAGAAATAAGACAAGCACGGTCACATGGCGGTCCATGTGGTGCACTAGTAATGGATGCCCTACTCATAACTATGACTATGATAATGAGAAAAGAAAGAGAAAGTGTGCCATGTCAGATGGAGCAAGAAAAGCTCGTACCGAAGAGTAGAAAGTACTCACCCTGACCGGGGTAGCTTGATATGAAAATAAGTTTATAGCTATCATATGATATTCTAAAAATAGTTATTCATGACATATATGTCATTAATGTACGATTCTCATGTGCATAGATATAATGCATTCATGTGACCTAAGACATTTGCTGTAGTTTATACAAATGAACATGACATAATGAACTATATTGATGATAAATATGATTTATTGTTGAACCTACTGGGATTTAATTCTCACTATATTTCCATATCATGTTTAGAAGACTAAATATGCATATATTCTCTATAACCGGCTTTTAGCGTACGTTGGGTCAAGTTAGGTAAGATCCCAGAGAAGGTACAATCACTTGTATCTATATCTCCGGAACTAGTCAATATAGATGAATAAGATGTAAACATATATGTGTTTAATTTTTGTACAGACATCTTTAATTAATGATGTGTAAGTGAACCCAAAATTGTATCAATGTTAATGGTATGCTATAAACCTTAAATATGCTTGGTTAATTTAATTGAATGTTATTATGAGTTAAATAGTTAGAAGTAAAGAAGTAATGATTTCGTGGAATTTTACAATATATATATATATATATATATATATATATATATATATATATATATATATATATATATATATATATATATATATATATATATATATATATGTATATATGTAAAAAAAAATGGAGTTGTTACATTGTGTAATGGTGATAGTGATTATTGAGTGACTATAGGTAAAGTGCCACATCGGTTGCTCATTATTTTTTTTTTTTTAAAAGAGCTTTTCCTAGTTGAACAATCACTCATAGTATTGTATGAGTTGCTTGTTTCCTTCTATTTTCCCAAAAACTTAATCAAAACTTGTTTTTTTCTAACTTTTCATGCAATTTTCTACCTTTTGCATTCTTAAACTTGAGAAAACGTGACTTTGGCACATCGAAGGGTATGGGACAAGCAAAAAAATTAGAGGATTGTCCGATGCTTAAGTTATCAAATCTCTTAAGACTGACAAATAAATTATACATATAAAATAGGGGAAATAATTAAAGTTTTAAAGCTCATGGGGGTTAACAATTGATGCGTTCCTCTATACCAAGAAACGGAGTGTTTGGCGAAATCAAGGATCGTGTTGAAAATTCAATAGATGTTTGATCGCCATGAGTTGCCTCGATAAGATCGGATTCAGTTCTTTACCCAAGAACTAAGGGAAGCTTTCACTTTAAGAGAAAACTCAATCTTTATTAATCATCAAAATTTGTCTCCAATACAGGAACTTAAAGAACTCTTATATAGACAATCAAACCTAACCCTAGTAGGAAAGCCAGAAGGCCTTGAACTCCTAATTGGACTTTTAATAGAATATGGCCCAAATAACATTAGTTATCTGGCCCAACTAAAATTAACAAAAACAATCCCATAATTAAACTACTATTTGGGCTGCATAAAGAATGGGCCCAAATACTAATAATATCCAAAACAAAACATTTAAACTAAAGCCCATAATACATTTTTAAATCAATGTAGATTTGAGCTAGTTATCTTCAAGATCCAACAAACTTTATTGGGCTTCCGGACTGCCCTATTTAATGCCATCCTCAAGGCTGCAAAGTGTGACCCACTTGATGTCTTGACTTGGCCCAATAACTTCTTCTTTAGCCTGCACATCCAAGATCAAGCCCAGTAAAACTTCTTTGGCCCGCTTTGCCCTGCTCCTAGTCATTAGATAGCCTATCCCTTGCAAAGGATCTTGGGAACGGTTTATAGTAGCTTTGACAGCACCTTGATCTCCATCATTCCCTCCCTCTTTGAAAGGATTCGTCCTCGAATCAATTGCATTACCTACATCAAATAAGGACAAGTCAGCAACATTGAATGTAGCACTAATATTTCCATACTCACTAGGTAAATCAATCAGATAGGCATTGTCATTGATTCGCTCCAAGACTTGAAAATGTCCATCTTCCCTAAGATGTAACTTAGACTTTCTCTGAACCGGGAACCTCTCTTTGCGCATATGTACCCAAACCCAATCACTAGGTTCAAATACAATTTTTTTTTGGCTCTTATTGGCTTGCGTAGCATATTGCTTATTCTTCCTCTCAATGTTAGCTCGAACTTTAGCAAGCAAATCCTTTACATATTCAGCCTTTTGCTTACTATCCAAGTTAACAAACTCATTAGTAGACAAAGGTAAAATATCCAAAGGTGTTAGAGGATTAAAGCCATAAACAATTTCAAAAGGACTATAAACAGTAGTAGAATGCACATATCTATTGTAAGCAAACTCAACATGTGGTAAAACTCTTTCCCAATGTTTCAAATTTTTTGACATAATAGCACATAAAAGTGTAGTAAGTGTCCTATTAACTACCTCAGTTTGCCCATCTGTTTGAGGGTGTGCAACAGTAGAAAATAGAAGTTTAGTTCCTAATCTTCCCCATAAAGTACGCCAAAAATGACTTAAGAACTTAACATCTCTATCACTTACTATTGTTCTAGGCAACCCATGCAAACACCCTACTTCTTTAAAGAACATATTAGCTATGTGTGTTGCATCATTGGTTTTAGCACATGCAATGAAATGAGCCATTTTGCTAAACCTATCAACAACCACAAAAACACTATTCTTACCACTTTGAGACCTTGGTAACCCTATCACAAAATCCATGGAAATATCATGCCAAGGCTGTGTAGGTACAGGTAATGGAGTATAAAGACCATGTGACATAACCTTAGACTTAGGTTGTTTACATGCCATGCACTTAGCACAAAACGAAATGACATCATGTTTCATGAGAGGCCAATAAAAATGTTCATACAGAATTTCTAAGGTTTTAGTCACTCCAAAATGTCTCATTAAACCTCCACTATGACTCTCCTTAATTAACAAGTTACGCATAGAACACTTAGGCACACAAAGTTTATTCTTTTTAAACAAGTAACCTTTATGTCTATAGAAACCATCAATAGCACGCTTATCACACAAATTCCAAGTAGATCCAAAATCAACATCATTAGCATATATGTCTCTAATATATTCAAAACCAAGCAACTTAGCAAGTAAGGATGTGAATAACGCATATTTTCTAGACAATGCATAAGCTACCACATTTTTCTTCCTATTTTTACACTTAATCACATAATTTAAGGTCTGAATGAATTCTAACCACTTAGCATGTCTCTTATGCAACTTGCCTTGGAACTTCAAGAATTTCAAACTCTTATGATCTGAATGAATAATGAATTCTCTCAGCCATAGATAATTCTGCCAAGTTTGCAAAGTCCTCATCAATACATATAACTCCTTATCATAAGTAGGATATTTCAATGCTATGAATTCTTGTATCAAAGACACAACTTCACCTCACTTTTTAATGCAAAAGCAGTCACTCTTTCATTTTTCTCTTTCTCTGACTCACAATTCTCTTTCTTTTTTTGTTCACATGTCTCATCCTCTCTCTCTTTTCTCTCACTCTCAATTTTGGCCTTACTCTCTTTCTTTTTTTGTTCACATGTCTCAACATCTCTCTCTTTTCTCTCACTCTCAATTTTGGCTTTACTATCTTTCTTCTCTTTTTCTTGCTCACATCTCTCAGCCTCTCTTTCTTTTGTCTCATTCTCAATTTTGACCATACTATCTTTCTTCTCTTTTTCTTGTGTTTCTCTCAACTTACACTCTTTTGTAATCCTCACTTGATCAGCAAAAGCCTTAGCTAGCTTTAGGGGTGTTAGAACAAAAGTTTGATTATGCATGGTCAATGTATATCGATTCTTGTAGCCATCATAATTAACCCTTTTATCAAATTGCCATGGACGTCCTAACAACAAGTGTCCAGCATGCAACGGTACTACATCACAAAGCACCTCATCTTTGTAGTTACCAATAGAAAAAGATACCAAAACCTGATTTGTCACCCATATCTCTTCACTATCATTCAACCATCTTACCCTATATGGCTTAGGATGTTTTAATATGGGTAGACCCAATTTATCAATCATCAAGGTACTAGCTACATTAGTGCAACTCCCACTATCAATAATCAAGCTACATACCTTGTTATTCACGTGGCACCTGGTCTGGAAGATGTGCTCACACTATTCATCATCAATATCATCATTGGACTGCATATTAAGAGCACATCTAATAACCAATATTTCTCTATTCACTTGCTTACTAATCTCCATATTATTACAATCCTTCACTAGTGGCATATCATCCTCACTAGAATCACTAGAATGCTTACTCTCTATATGTTCCCTTTCTTCCTCACCAAAGCCAAACTGTTTGGAAGGCTTAGGTTTGGATAATGACTCAAAATTATCTAACTTCATATGTATCAACTTAAATTGCTCCTGAACCGTCTTCATGTAAAATTTAAGATCAACTTTAGGTTGATTTATTTTAGTGCTCATGTTTGTCTCACAAACCTCACATGTTTTCACTCAATTTACTCTCTTTCCCTTAAAATTCTTAAACAAGAACCTTATCAACAAACTTATCAAAAGGAACAAGTGAAATAAGAATGATAAGAATAAAATTTTCAGACGATGACGACTCTAAGAACTGAATTTGAAAAATATGAAGGATACTAATATCAGTCTGCTGTTTTTTAGATTCTCTTTTTAAAACGAATTTCCCTTCTCTTTTTTTTTGAATGAACTTCTGCTCACTTTTTTTTAAGCGATTTTTTTTGGAAGAAGAGACCAAATTCAACTAGGACTAGGAATCTGATTTGTTTTTTTCGAAATTTAAATTTTTGGAAGCAGAAACTAAATTGCACTAGGACTAGGACTCTTTTTTGTTGTTGAAGAATTAGACTATAAATAGGAAAAGGAAATTAACTAGAACAATGACTCTCTTTTTTAGGGAACTAGAAGAACATTAACTAGAACTAAAACTCTAATTTGACCTAAAGAAAGGTAGAAGAAGAAGAAAGACTCAAGAAAACAAATAAAAAAGAAAGGATAGGACACCAACCAAATTTCAAGGAGCCAAAGCTCTTATACCAAATGATGCATTCCTCTATACCAAGACATGGAGTATTTGCTGAAAGCAAGGATCGTCTTGAAAATTCAATAGATGTTTGATCGCCATGAGTTGTCTCGATAAGATCGGATTCAGTTCTTTACCCAAGAATTAAGGAAAGCTCTCACTTTAGGAGAAAACTCAATCTTTATTAATCATCAAAATCTGTCTCCAATACATGAACTTAAAGAACTCTTATATAGACAATCAAACCTAACCCTAGTAGGAAAGCCAGAAGGCCTTGAACTCCTAATTGGACTTCTAATAGAATATGGCCCAAATAACATTAGTTATCTAGTCCAACTAAAACTAACAAAAACAAACCCATAATTAAACTACTATTTGGGCTGCATAAAGAATGAGCCTAAATACTAATAATATCCAAAAAAAACATTTAAATTAAAGCCCATAATACATCTTTAAATCAATGTAGATTTGAGCTAGTTATCTTCAAGATCCAACAAACTTTATTGGGCCTCCGGACTTCCCTATTTAATGCCATCCTCAAGGCTGCAAAGTGTGGCCCACTTGATGTCTTGACTTGGCCCAATAACTTCCTCTTTAGCCTGCACATCCAAGATCAAGCCCAATAAAACTTCTTTGGCCCGCTTCGCCCTGCTCCTAGTCATTGGACCGCCTATCCCTTGCAAAGGATCTTGGGAACGGTTTATAGTAGCTTTGACAGTACCTTGATCTCCATCAATAATACTAAGCTCTCTTTTTATAAGAAAGAATCTTTCTTTAGATAAAGGCTTGTTAAAGATATTTTTCAATTGAAAATAAGTTTGAATAAACTCGAATAACATCTTTCTTTCAAACATAATCTCTTATAAAATGATGCCTTATTTCAATGTGCGTAGTTCTTGAATGCATGATGGGATTCTTAGTAAGGCTTATAACATTAGTATTATCACATCTTATTAGTATATCTTCAAGATACACTCCAAGATCTTAAAGTTATTGTTTCATCCAAATAATTTAAGCACAACAACTCCTAATTGCTATATTCTCAACTTCAGTCATCGATATAGCAACACTATTTTTTTCTTGCTAAACTAATAAATAAGTGAGCTTCCAAATAATTGTTATGCTTCACTAATAATTTTTCTATCCATTTTGCTACCAGCAAAATCAACAATGGAATGGCCTACTAAGATACTTGAAACTCCTTTGGGATATCACAAGCCCATGTTTGTTGTACTAACAAGATATTTAAATATTATTTTAATAGCTATAAAATGTTATTCTTTAGGATATTTTAAAATATTGTACACATGCGCACACTAAACATTATATCAAACCTACTAGCTGTCAAGTACAAGAGAAAGCTAGTCATACCTTTATATTTAGTTATGTCAAAGGTTTACCTTCTTCATCCTTATCTATTTTTGCTAATGTTCCCTTAACTGTTCGAATTAGTTTTGCATTCTCTATTCCAAACTTCTTCAACAATTCTTTTGCATACTTTGTCTGACAAACAAAGATTCCATTATTTTCTTGCTTGATTTGTAGTCTAAGGAAAGAGTTCAGTTCACCCATAATTGACATTTAAAATTCACCTTTCATAATCTTGGAAAACTCTTCACATAAAGATTCATTAGTAGCATCAAATATATTTTCATCTATATATATTTGTACAATTATCATGCCATATTTTTTCTTTTTGAAAAACAAGGTTGTATCAAATTTTCCTCTTGAAAAACTATTTTCAATAAAGAAAGGTTCTTAATATTTCATACCAATCTCTAAGAGGTTATTTTAGGCCATATAAAGCCTTTTCTCAATTTATAAACAAGATTTGGCAAGTAAAGGTTTTCAAAACTAAGAGGGTTGTTCAACGTAAACCTCTTCCATGATAAAACCATTTAGAAAAGTACTTTTGCCATATATTTGATCAAGTTTGAAATATCTAACGCATACATATGCCAACAACATTATAATTGCTTCTGATCTAGCTACTAGTGCAAAGGTTTTATCATAATATATTCCTTGTTCTTAATTACATCCTTTAGCAACTAATCTAGCTTTATTTCTAACCACAACTCCAGATTCATCAAGTTTATTCCTAAAAACCTACTCAATGTCAATAATAGGATGACCATTGGGTTTAGGCATAAGTTCCCAAACATGATTTCTCTCAAATTGTTTTAGGTCTTATTGTATTGCTAAGACCAAAAATTCATCTATTATGACCTCATCTATGTTTTTATGTTCAACTTGAGAAAGAAAAGTAAGGTTATTGCAAATATTTCTAAGGTTAAGCATGGCTAAGTCCTTCCTCTTGTGGTTGGCTTTCTTCAATCACTATTTCTTGCTTGGTTTCCTCCTTCTTGCATTCTTTGCTAAGAGATGTATTTTGCAAAATATCTATAATGTCATCACAAGATACTTTTCTTGGCCCAAGAAGGCTAGATTCATCAAATACAACATGTATAGATTCTTTTACTACTGAAGTTCTTTTGTAATAGATTGTAAAACCTTTACTTGAGCTAGCATATCCTAGAAAGATAGTCTTATCAAATTTTGCATCAAATTTTCCCTTCTTTTCTTTCCCATTATTCAGCACAAAACATTTGCAAGCAAACACAAAGTTATGAGAAATATTAGGCTTTCTTCCTTTGTATAATTCATCAGGGGTTTTTGTTCAAAATAAGGCTTCATTAAGTATAGTTCTTGTCGTCTCCTCTAAAGTTCTATTTTTTATTTTAACAAACCATTTTCTGGGAGCATAAAAATGATTCTCAATGCCATTTTCATCATAAAACAATTCGAAATCATTGTTTTCAAATTCACCATGATGGTCACTTCTAATTCTCACTATAGTGATACCTTTTTCATTTTCAATAAAGTTTTCAAGTTTTCTAAAAGCTCCAAATGTTTAATAGTAGTGTGAGAGAAAAATTGTCCAAGTGAATATAGAAAGTCATATATAATAATAAATGCATAGAAGTTTTGTCCAAAGCTCACTATTCAAAATGGACCAAATGAATCCATATGTAAGAGTTGCAAAGGTTTATAGATGGAAACAATATCACAAAGCTTATGTTTTTTGAATTTAATATTAGGTAAATCAATGACAATATTCTTTTTAGAAAGCTTATCTAAAAGATCCATGCTTGCATAATTTAATGTTCTATGGCATAAACCAATTATCATCACCAACGCTTTTTGAGCATTCAGAGTCTATTGGGGATTCTTTATTAAGATTGATAATATAAACATTTTTTATCCTATGGCCCATAAGCTTAACTTGATTATCATCTTTATTTTCAACCATGCAACAATTTGAATCAAAGATAACTCTATTATTTTTGTCTCATAATTGACTAATGTTAAGCAAGTTATACTTAAGGCCATTTACCAACAAAACATTATCAATTGAAAATGAGAAATTCTTACCCACTTTTCCTTCACCTATGATGCTCTTATTTTGCAGTTGTCTCTAAATTGTACTCTTCACTTACTTCTTGTCTTAAGGGAGATGAATTTGAAATTGTTTCTGGTCATGTGCTTTTAGCACCTATTTTTCACTACTTGCCTTGAAGCATACCTACAAGGTAATTCAATCATTTTTCTTATATACTCAAACCCTTTTGGGTCCTTGTGAGTTAAAGTTACTTGTGGCACCCTTAGTTACACATTCCTTGTTCCCAATGTAAGAATTCTTCTTGTGAGCATATGTTTGAGAACGATGACACTTTTTGCAACAATATGTGCAAGTGGTGAAGGGACTACTTGACATAGTTGTTGGAACGAAAAAATTGTGTAATATTTTTTCCTATCTTTTGGTTTATAACCTATGCCGGCATTGTCAAATAAACATCTTTGTTTTCTAAGCAATATGCTCAAGGTATCTCTTCCCTTTGTGAATTTTGCAATGGTATTAGTCAAATCCTTCTTTTCTTCTTCTAATTTCTTACATTTGGAACATAAAGAGGAAAAAATTTCATTTTCATTTAAGGAAGAGGTTTTATCCCATTGAGAGATATTTTCCTTTTCCACAACCAAATTTGATTCCTTTAGAGAAGCATTTTCTTCATCTAATTTTTAAATTTCTTCTCCTAAGGCTGAAAAATATTTCTTTGAAAGAGCAAGCATTTTAGCAACTTTTAAATATTCAGCACGTAATTCTTCAAAAGAATCTTGAAGTTTATCATAATTGGGATGAGATTCATTTACCTCTTCTTCATTTTCCATCCAGCAAAGATAAGCCTCTTCATTTCTTTCATCTCCTTCAAAGTCTAAGCACTTTCTTTTCATATTAATACATAGCCTTTTTTCTTCTTCTCTTTTTCTTTCCCTTTTCTTTTCTCATAAGCTTCTTGCTTCTTTAAGAATTGTGGACACTTCCATTTCATGTGACTAGATTTCTTGCATTCATAACATATGGCTTGACAAAGAAAGTAAGATTTTCTTGGTTAAGTTCAAAACCTTCAATAGAAGGCTCATTACCTTCCTTAATTCCTTCCTTTTCCTCTTGGTAAGAAGATGATGCTTTAAGTGCTATGGTTTTCTTTTTTCTTGTCTTGTTCCTTTTCAAGGTGATATTCAACAAGTTTGGGTTCATGTTCTTGGAGATCTCCAAACAAAACTGTGATAGATTAAGTGAAAACTCCTAGAGTTTCTTGTATGGCTATCACTTCGGATTTACATATCTTTAATAGACTCACCACTCTTTATTTTAAACCATTCATATTGGTGAGTTAGGGTGTTTATCCTTGATTACTTACTTCACTATTTTCTGTATGAGAAATTTCTAAGATTCCATCATTTCTTTAGCATTGCTACTTTAAAATACTCATCTTGGCCTAAGGCACTTGTAACAATAAGGTTTTCTTTGGCATATACCTAGCCTTTCCTCTTATCTTCTTCAACAACCTTTAGGAACCACATTATCACCTATACTAGCCTTATTACTCTTGGGACTATTAAGTCTATAATCAAGAGCCCAAGCTCTTATAACACTTGTTTGGAATGGTTATACATCCAAGAGGGGTTGAATTGGGTGTTTTCTTTTTAAATTAAACCTAAAGTGAATGACATATATTTGATTTTGAAAACCCTTTATTGGATTTAAAAGTTAAGATATTTAAAAGATGCAATGGAAAGCTTTGAATTTGAAAATATAGCAACCAAGATGAATATCCAAGTAAAAGAATTGAGAATAAAATGAAAGAATTAAGTGACAATAGTCGAGAGAAAATCAAACATTATAAATTTATCCTAGTTCATCTCAAACTTAAGCCTATATATAGTCTCCAAGCTTCAACTTTAGATTTTTCACTATATCCACTAGTTTAAAACATGACATTTGTGAGCCACTACAACTTCTCAACCCACTACAACTTCTTAATTCAAAGAGTTAGTAGCAAGGTGTCTCTCTCATTTATAAGAATTTCTCTGTCTCAAACTTCAAGGGACCCTTCCCTTGAATTATTAAAGCACAAATAATGAGGAAGAAGGTTGAGAACAAGAGAAACTCTCTCACAAGAGTGACTATACCAATGAAGAGAAACTTAAAGGAAGTTAGAATCAAATGAACTTAAGATGGATTAACAAAACATTTAGAGTTATTTTTTTGATGAATAAAAGCTTAATGAACCCTTGTACTTATAGATTTTTGGTCAATATAGCCTATAGGGATCATTTGTTGCCAATTCATTGGGTACAAAAATAGTCGTTCAAAATACTGAAGTTATCTTTTCGTATAGGCAACAAGCAACTTTCGAAACAAACATTTGATGATTGGCTACTTAGAAAGCTCATTTTTGACTAGATACTAATAGTCACCTATTGGGTCCACTAATCGACTACTGGTTTTGGATAGCAAATTTGCTAATTGTTTCTAATCAACATTGTATTGTTGCTTTCCAAAAAAAAAAATCTTGGCAATTTTGCTATTCTTTTTGGCTAACAATGTTTCAAAAAACAGCTCCTATGATTTTTTAAAACATGTTTTAAGATATATTTTGTGAGCTCAAGAGTGTCTAAATTCTTTTCACATATAATATAAGTCTATGATACTTAAAGAGGTATATGTTTTCAAGACTTGAGGTTCCATGACTTGGAGATCATGCTATACTTGATATATTCTTTTGCCTTGTTTGTTGTCATCAAAATTATAAAATTACATCAATGGGGTCAACAATTTTCCTCTTTTTGACAATCACAAACAAGTAGAAAGTCATGACAAATACATAATTAAGAGTTTTTAAAATTAGTTGGGGTCCTCATTATATGCAAAACTCTTGTTAATAAAAAAATTATCAAAAAAGGAAAAAAGTGCCAATTATATATAACTCAACAAAATGAGGAGGGTTGTATCTCTCGATGGAAATTATGTTAAGAACCCATAATTGAAGTTTATAGTGGTATCAAACACTACAAGAAAAAATAGGTTTAACGACAGTTTTTAGTGGCTTTAGCGACGATTTTAACTGTCGTTAAATCCCTTAACGACGGTTGGTCAAACTATCGTTGAACCAAGCACATTGCCATGATTTCGATCAACCGTGAAAATAGCATCGTTAGGACTCAGCATAGCGATGGTTACTTAACCGTCGTTGCGTCTAGACATAGCAATGGTTTACAGAACTGTTGCTATTTCTCGTCTTAACGAAGTTTTCTGAAACCGTCGTTAAGACATGTCTTAGAGACGGCTTTGAAATTGTCTCTATGACAATGACTAATGACGGTTACCAAACCGTCGTTATGGCTGTGTAATAATGACAATTTTTTATAACCGTCGTTATTTCTTATAATTTTTTTTAAATTTTTATTCTACTAAATTTACATTTTAGTTTAATTTTGTATTATTATTCTTACGTTTAATAATTTAAAATATATTCTTTTCTTTGACAATTATCAGTGTAAATTATTTTGTAATGTTAGATTTTTTATCAAATATATCGGCATATATCTACACTTTGAATATAAAAAAATAATTTGATGCAAATCACAATAACAAATAAATTGTGAAAAAAAAGTCACTCAGAAGTTAAAATTACAATTTACAGCGTATAGAGATTACAAAAAATGATATAAAATAGAATCATGAACTCGAGCCTTGTGGGGTCTGATCAAGCTAATTTCTATTGCCTTTATCATTGGAGACCTGAAAATTAATTTCGTTACGTAAGCATTTTGAAATTAAATAAATTAATAGCAACAATTATTTATGAAGTTTAGTATTAAGAAATTACCTTAGGATTTGCACTGTGAGCAAGTGCAATTTCAAGCGACACTCAACCTTGGATGTTCTGGAGCAGGAATGCTATAGCTGTCTCCATCTGACTTTGTTGTGCTGCGATGTCAGTGTCATGTGCCTCTCGCTCTACCTCTCATTGCTGCTGTTCGATGTTCTGCTCATGTATTGCCACTTTTAGGCAAGCTACCTTTGTCTATAAGTCCTTGTACGAAGGCCCAGAGTGTGAGCTCGACCCAGCTAAGCTACGATCGAAGACTTGGGTTGGGCAAACAACTAACCCAAATCCTCAAATGCGACCTGAGTGATCCCCAGTTCCCAAGACTCTCGCAAGTGAATCAGCTGTCGAGAGCTCTTGTCACGCCCCTAATTTTAGAGCACGAAACACATACTTTACGAACATATATTTTTCATAACATGTATCATACACTTTTTTATAGATGGGTATTCCCATGTATACATAATATATAAACCAAATTTATAAACATCAGAGTAACAGCATAAATAAGGATCTTGCTTGTAGCGTTCAGAGCATACTCTAGAATACAAGTACAATATAATCAAAATCTACAAGCCTTGAAAACAAAGTAGGCTCACCCAGAGATCATGTCATCTAACTGGTCAACTATCTGAAGGAAAGAACCAAACTCTATATTTTCATCTGAAAAAAATGTAGAAATATCGTGTAGTGAGTTTAACAACTCAGTGAGCAGATAATACCTCCTATAATCTCTTAGGTCAGCATATGGATGTACTCATATTTTAAATTTATCATATCAAAAATTACAATTCAGAAGTAAATCCATATAGGACCTGCATTTTTAAATATTCTCAGTTCAAATCACATTCAGATATTTGTAACCATATATGATACAATATGATCGTTAATCAAATATTGATATGCATTAAAGACATTTCTTATAAAAATATTAGGAGGATCCCATATCAGAACCACTATATCAGACTTCAATCTCTTTCGTACTTTGTTGGTGTAGGATTTGCCTATACTTAGCATCTCAGCCAAGGTTTGCCCTACCACCATTCAAGAGGACACGCGAAGAGACTCTAATATGGGCAATTCCCAAAGCACAAAGCAAGGGAAGGTAAATCACATCTCATATAACATGCTTCTCGCCCAGATAAGAGGCTTCCCACTCTCCATCACATATCATATCTCGTGTGTTGTCCCTCACACGGAACTAGCCATTTCTCGAGGCAATCATATAGCTTTATAAATCAATATCACGTGCATAAATATTCATTTCACCATTTAATGAGAAATAGATGTGAAATCAAATATACCATGAGCTCAGAAATCTAGTTTTCAAAACTATACTCTTCTTGAACTATATTCCAAATTATAAGCGATTTCAGATAATTTCAATGCATTTCAGAAACATATAAAATTGTAAATATCTTATAAATATAATCAAATATACGTTTAAAGATCAAGAAAAGTATAGGGCAAGTCATAGAAAAAATCATCTACTCACAAGGTAAGACTTCAGATTGGACATCCCTAAAATGTAATTTTTCAATCTACATTTGACTAAATAGACCTCAAAAACGAGTCCGTAGGGTCCAAAAACTAAGGAAATAACTCCAAAATTGCACAATTTGCCTTCCGGGAATTTGGTCAACACTGGTCAATTGTTGGGTACTATTTATGGTCGAAAGATACTATTCACCGCCGAAAAATACTATTCATAATGCACAAAATGTTGTCAGATGGCCAAAAAAATTCATATCTTAAGGTTTATTTTGTTCCTAAATCCATCTACGATGTCAGCTTTTCAATTTAAGGTCTCTAAGTAAAATTTTCAGAGTTTACCTTATTATGAGATTTTCTACTTTCAATTTGCGACAATTCTACGACTGATTTAAAAAATTGTTCAGTCAAAATCATAGTATTCTCCGTGCTGAATCCAGTGGTACCCTTAGTTTTGAGATCGGAAGCCAATAAACACTCTAGATCTAGAGAGAAAAATGAATGTTACTATTCATACTATTTATACTATTCATCGATTACGAATCGGGATTTCTAAACCTCACTTCCGTCTCCCCTTTCCTTTTTCTTTTTTTCTTTTTATTATTTAATAATTAAATATTTAAAATTTATTATTTTTATTTTTATTATATACATATAAATATCTTTCATCTTAAAATATCTCAAAATTTTCTAAAAATTTACATTCTTATAAAATTTTAGTTAAACTCTTAAATTATGACATTTCTTGATAAAATTTTAATAAACTAAATCACAAAATAAATATCTTTACACATAATAAAAGAAAGAATATTTCTAAAAATAAAACAAAAATTTGTAGGCCAATATAATTATTTGAAGCAAAAAAAAAAAATCATTTTAACTAAAAATATATTTACTTTTAGCAAAACATAATCATTTAGAAGAAAAATATTTTTTTTATTGTAAAACATTATTATTTAAAAATTATGAGATATTACATTCTTCCCCCTTAAGAAATTCGGTCCCTAAATTTCAACCCATCCTACCACATGTAGGGAATGAAGTCAATGCATAATTCGAAATTACCAACCTTATTACTCAAATAATTGGAAATATTTTTTTATATCATATTTACTTTTTAAGAAATCTCTTCACTTGTCGATCAATAATAAACATCGGTTTTTTTTCTTCAAAATTAAGTCAAATTCTTGTCCAACTAAATTTCTTGGAATTAGATAACATGAGAAGAATCTGATAAGTACTTCCTTAGCATTGATGTAAGAAAGATTGTACCAACATCATTTAATCCTGATGGCAAAGCAAAGCAATATATACTATGCATAGTTTGTCCAAGAGTTCAAAAGAGCCTATATACTAAATTTTAACATTTCCTTCTTTTCAAACCTCATTACCTCTTTCATGGGTGAGTCCTTTAAGAAAATTTGATCACCAACTGATAATTTTTAGTGCTCAACATTCATGGTCCTTATAGACTTTTGGCCTATATTGAGTTGCTTGTATTCTTTTTTTAATCAATTTTACTTTATCAACGACATCTTACCATAAGTCTGACTCTATTGAATCATCTAACAGAAAGTTTGTAACAACTCTTATATAAGATTTTAAGTCATCCAATAACACTTTGTTATAAGCAAATTCTGTTAAGGGATCTCTCACCAAACTCAAAAATATATGCTTGAATTATGCTCTTCAAACTAACATAATCAATTTAAGTTAGTCATATTCTATCTATTGTATGTTATTTCAAATGGTGTCATTTATATATTGGCCTAATAACTACTAATATGGCAAGTTCAACTAAGGACAAATAACTTCTAATACGCAAACATATCATTTAGATTTACTATTAGTTATACTATAATCTAACAAAGATCTTTAGGCTTCTTGAATAACTCTCCTACAACAACATATTCAATTCTTACTTGTTGACTCACCCAACAACAAAAAATATATCACTTGTATCTTCTTTTTACCATTATACTAATATAAATATTTCAAATCTTAGTATATAACATCAATATTCAAAATTTATAGCTTTTTCTAAAATCTCCTTTCTCAACAATTATTCACACGTGAATTTTCTGTAATAACCGTAAAATTTAACAGAAATTCCAATTAAATAAAATTTGGAATAAAAGAGAGAATTTCGAAAATGGGGATAAGAACCATACAAAATATGTATATTTACTACATGAGTTAAAGAAGTACAAAGGAAATATGAGAGTTTACGTTTCAGCGCGTAATTTTTATTTTCAAATGATAGTATTTTGCTATAAGTAAATATATTTTTATTTATTTAAAAATGATTATTTTTTGCTAAAATTAAGTATACTTTTAATTAAAATAAGTATTGTTTTACTTAAAATAATTATATTGGCCTCTAATGAATTTTTGTTGTATTTTTAGAAATATTTTTTCTTTTAATATGTAAAAAGATATTTATTTTGAGATTTTTTTATTACGATTTTTATCAAGAAAAAGCATGATTTAAGAGTTTAACTAAATATTTATGAGAATGTAAATTTTTAGAAATTTTTGGGATATTTTAGGATGAAAAACGGAATTTATATGAATTTATATAAAAGAAATCCTATTATTCAATTATTAAATAATAATAATTATTATTATTTAAAAAAAATAAAAAGGAGACAAGGGGGAAGGGGGACGACGGCTTTGCAGCTTTCTAAAAACCAAGAAAATATTTCGATGAATAGTGAGTGAATAGTAACCTTCAAATTTTTCTCTAGATCTGGAGTGCCTATTGGCTTCTAATCTCAAAACTGAAGGTGTTATTGGATTCAGAACAAAAAATACTACGGTTTTGACTAATCAATTTTTCAAATCAGTCGTTGAATCGTCGTAAATCTAAAGTAGAAAATTTCAGAAAAAGGTAAATTCTGAAACTTTTACTTAGAGATCTCCAATTAAAATTCTGACACCGTAGATAGATTCAAGAGGTAGATAAACCTTATGATATTTATATTTTCGGCCATCTAACAGCCTTTTTGTTCGTCGTGAATAGTATTTTCCGGCGGTGAATAGTGACCAAGTTCCCGAAATCGCTTTCTTGATTTTTGGACCCTCCGGATACATTTTTGAGGTCAATTTGATCAAATAGGGATTGAAAAAGTACATTTTAGGGCTGTCTAATTTGGAGCCCTTACCTGTGAGTAGATGATTCTTCCTATGACTTGTTTTTACTCTTCTTGAACTTTACATTAATAAATGAACATGATTACAAGTTATTTATATTTTTATATGTTCCTGAAATGGTTTAAAATATCTGAAATGGTTGCAATATGATATCTAGTTCAAGAAGAGTATGACTTTTGAAATAAATTTTGAAATACATTGAACATGTGATTTTTACATGTATTTTTCATGATCCATGGTGCGCACTGTCGCAGGTGCACCCAAATTAATACCTTACCTCAAAACTAACCTGTAGTAGTGGGAGTAAGGGTCGCTCCCACAGAGACTGGAATTACCTTATGTGATTAAAAAGTGGGGAATTGATAATCGCAAGTTAAGTAAAGTAAACAATAATGAAAATAAATAAGCGAAAGTGATTAATGATAAAGACGTTGGTTTCGGTTGATATCCACCGTCAAGGGATTACATTGATCATCGACAACATAATCAATCTGTAAATGAACATCTATCATTGGGGTTTTAACCCTGTTTCTCCTTAAGCCTAGCAAATTAATGATAATCACACTAATAAAACCCTAATCAACAAGCCATCCTTTAGCACATCGGTAAAATATAACTTGTTAACCGCATGAAGAACTAGAGAAACTGACAGAGCTAAACAAATATAAACACATCGGCTGTATCTAATTTAGCCAATTATTCATCATAGGTTCAATGATTTATAATCCAAAACCCTCAAACCTATTTGCCTTACGAATCACAGAATTAAAGACTTTGTTCAAAACACAATTCAGCGGTAGATTAAAACAGACGAAATACTAGCAGGCCTCCTAGCAATCATATGAATAATCATTAAGAATAAGAACAGATGAACAATCAATATTCAAAACAAATTGAAATAATAACATCAGATCCACATCTCACAATGTATAAAAATCCCTTGAGGTTTCAACTCACCTCAACCAACTAAAAGAACTAGCCACGCAGGGCCATAAGAAAATCAAAAGAAGAATTAAAGAATATAGATGAAGAATTGGATGATGAATCGGCTCCCTTCTCTGCTTGTTTTGCTCCCTTTTTTATAGATTAACTCCTCCTAATTGATGTAGGAGTGTTTCTAGGTCAAATTTTGACCTATCGGGCTTCAATTGGAGTAAAAAAACCCTTAAAATCGCGAATTCAGTGACTTGGTGTGGTGGCGGGCGGCGCGGCACTCACATGCTGCGAACTTGGCTGGGCTGTTCAGTGCCACGGTGCCTAGAAATTTCCAGAATTTGCCAAAGTGCTGAACACGAAAGTTGTATATGTCTCTTGTTTCCATAGCCGCTGGAATCGCCTTAATCGAATCTAAATTGGAGATAGGATAAAATTAGTGACCAAAGGTCAGAATTCATCTTGCTGCACTGTGATTCTGATTGGCGAGCTCTGTAAGGCTATGAAATCTCCAGAAATTGACCAAGTGTTCAACATAAAAGTTGTAGCTTATTGTGTTATCTTTTCACAGCCACTTGAATCACTTTGATTGGATTTCACAAGAGGGCGATATGCTCAAAACAGTACTGAAAGGTCTGGAATCGCTGCAATGTAGCATTTTTCCATGAATTTCTTATCTTTTTCTTCCATTTTCTTCTTCATTTGTTCCTACAACACAAAGCAAAAAATTAAGTTAATTCCTAATTATATTTTACTTAAATCAAACAAAAGGTAAGCATAAAGGTATTAAAATCATGCTTAATTATGATCACATCAATCCAGCAAAGGAAATATGTTATGCACATGATATTGATTTGTACAATGAAATGTTTGCCTCGGATATAGGCATGTATATGTGATTCTCCTGATTGTGAAGTTTTGACAGAGGAATATACTGAAAATAAAAAAGCTGCATTAAAGAGTACCTCTATTTTGATTAAAATGTAAAATATGAGATTATGGATTTTATGGAGGAATCCTATTGGAAACACTGTCTGCTAACGGCAAGTGATGTTAACCCTGGTGCGCACCTTGATTGCCTCAGCTAGCAGGGGGTGGTGCTAGCCTCGTGTGAGGGACAACACACAGGAGATGATATGTGATGGAGAACGGCATGCCTCCTATATATGGGCAAGATGCCAGTTATATGAGTTATGATTTGCCTTCCCTTGCTGTGTGCTTGGGAAATACTTATATAGAGTCCCTTCGCGTGTCATCTTGAATGGTAGTAGGGCAAACCTCAGCGGGATGCTGAGTTTAGGCAAATCCTATACCACCAAAGTACGGAAGGGGTAAACTCTGTTATGGTGGTTCTAATATGGGATCCTTCAAATGTTTTCATAAGATTTATGTTGATGCATAACATGATTTTATTACTGTACTTACAGCATTACTTATGAACTGAATATGCAAATGAATTTGAACAGAGTTTATTTGAAATGCGGGTCCCATATGAATGTACCTCCGAATTGTGATTTTCAATGTGACAAGTTTTAAAATAAAGAGTACATTCATATGTTGACCTAAGAGGTTATAGGAGATATTACCTGCTCACTGAGTTGTAAAACTCACTACATGTGGTTGACATATTTTTCAGATAAAGACCCAGAGTTTGGTCCTGCGGTTTCTTGATCGACTAGGTGTCGTACTTCTGTGGTGAGCCTAAATTGTTTCTAGGCTCTCAGTGTTTAAATTGTAATATAAATGTACTCTAGAGTTGCTCTGAACGTCACAGGCAGGATCTTTGGTTCCGCTGTAAAAATTGAAAAGTGTAGCCCTGTCATGTATAATTAATAATGTTGAGATTTGCCAAACATATGATATTATCCTGTTATGACATATTATGTAGTCGATTGTAAATGAATAAAGATAAAGTTATTGGTCAGTAGTGTTATTCGCGTTCCTAAAGTAGGGGCGTGACATTTTCAATCTCAATATAACTCACATCCTAGATACTAGACTCAACTTAGCATAGTATAAACCCTTAACACAAATACCTTGATAGCTCTACATTATTTTTGGACATGGTTCTCAAAATATTTTTCATATTTTCAAATTAAGAGTTCAAAGATTAATTTAAACTATATTTTTCATATTTTGTTTCTCAAGAACTTCAACATTACTAATTCACTTTATTACATTCGTTAAAACACCATAAGGCAATCATCCTTCTATTCCTTTCAAAATCTCTATTACTTTAACCTACTAACCACTTGAACACCATAATAACTGAGTTTTAAAAAAAGAAAATTCACCCTCCTTGTAATAAGGAAGAGAACTGTCATGCCCCTAATCTTAGGGTACATGAAACATGTATACCATGAACATATATTTTCCATAAACATGAATATTTCAATCATTTATCATGGAAACAGATACATATAGGTTCTTCAATACATATACCATATACAGACAAAGTCCATAAACATCAGAGTAACAGTAGAAGTAGGGATCCTGCCTGTGACATATAGAGCATACTCTAAAGTACAAGTATAATATAAATAAAAATCTACGAGCTTTAGAAACAAAGTAGGCTTACCCAGAGATCATGTCGTCTATCTAGTCAACTATCTAAAAGAGAAGGACCAAACTCTATATTCTCATCTAAAAATAAAAATATAGAAATATCGTGTAGTGAGTTTGACAACTCAGTGAGCAGATAACACCTCATATAACCTCTTAGGTCAACATATGGATGTACTCATATTTTAAATTTATCACATCGAAAAGTATAGTTTAGAAGTACATCCATATAGGACCCGTATTTTCAAATATTCTCAGTTCAAATCACATTCAAATATTTGTAACAATATATGATACAATATGGTCGTTAATCAAACATTGATATGCATTAAAGACATTTCTTATAAAAATATTAAGAGGATCTCATATCAAAACCACCATATCAGAGTTCAATCTCTTCCGTACTTTGTTGGTGTAGGATTTGCCTATACTTAGCATCTCAGCCAAGGTTTGCCCTACTACCATTCAAGAGGACACGCGAATAGACTCTAATATGGGCAATTCTCCAAGCACAAAGTAAGGGAAGGCAAATCACATCTCATATAACATACTTCTCGTTCATATAGGAGACTTCCCGCTCTCCATCACATATCATATCCCGTGTGTTGTCCCTCACACAGAGCTAGCACCACTCTTGCTAGCTGAGATATTAAGGTGCACCAAGGTTAACATCACCTGCTGTTAGCAAACAGTGTTTCTAATAGAATTCTTTCATAAAATTATCATATGCACATATTCCATATAATTTAAAACAGAGCTTTCAGTATAATATAAAATCTCAGTCTCAAAACAGCTTATCTGTCATAAATTCCCAAATCAAGGTTTATCACATATACATTCCCTTTCTCAAGGCAATCATATAGCTTTATAAATCAATATCACATGCATAAATACTCATTTCACCATTTAATGATAAATACATGTGAAATTAGATATACCATGAGCTCAGAAATCTAGTTTGTAAAACTATACTCTTCTTGAACTATATTCCAAATTGTAAGTAATTCAAATAATTTCAATGCATTTCAGAAACATATAAAAATGTAAATATCTTATATGTGAAATTAGATATACCATGAGCTCAGAAATCTAGTTTTCAAAACTATACTCTTCTTGAACTATATTCCAAATTGTAAGTAATTCAAATAATTTCAATGCATTTCAGAAACATATAAAAATGTAAATATCTTATAAACATAATCAAATATACGTTTAAAGATCAAGAAAAGTATAGAGCAAGTCATAGAAAGAATCATCTACTCACAAGGTAAGGCTCCAGATTGGACAGTCCTAAAATGTATTTTTTCAATTTAAATTTGACTAAATAGACCTTAAAAATGAGTCTGGAGGGTCCAAAAATTTAGAAAATAACTCCAAAATCGTGCAATTTGGCCACCAGGAGCTTGGTCAACACTTGAAATCACTATTCATTACCGAAAATTACTATTTACAATACACAAAAAGTTATCAGATGGTCAAAAAAATTCATATCCTAAGGCTTATCCAACTCTTGAATCTATTTACGGTGTCAGATTTTCAATTTAAGGTCTCTAAGTAAGAGTTTCAGAGTTTACCTTTTTCTAAAATTTTCTACTTCCAATTTGCGGTAATTTTACAATTGATTTGAAAAATTGTTCGGTCAAAATCATAATATTCTTCGTCCTGAATTAAGTGGTATCTTTAATTTTGATATTGGAAGTCAATAGACACTCCAGATCTAAAGAGAAAAATATAGATTACTATTCATATTATTCATCGGTTACGAATCGGGATTTCTAAACCTCGCTTTCGTCTCCCCTCCCATTTTTCTTTTTTTTCTTTTTATATTATTTAATAACTAAATATTTAAAATTTATTATTTTTATTATATACATATAAATACTATTTTTCATCCTAAAATATCTCAATTTTTAAAAAAAATTTACATTCTTATAAAACTTTAATTAAACTCTTAAATCATGACCGTTCTTAATAAAATTTTAATAAAACAAATCATAAAATAAATATCTTTATACATAATAACAAAAAGAATATTTCTACAAATAAAACAAAAATTTATTATAGGTCAATATAATTATTTTAAGCAAAACAAAAATTATTTTAATTAAAAATATATTTGCTTTTAACAAAACATAATTATTTAGAATAAAAATATTTTTTTTATCGTAAAACATTATTATTTAAAAATTACGGGATATTACAGCTCTTGGGAAGAGTTATCCTCCTGCTGGATCGAGGTAATTTTTTCCTACAAAATAGAAAAATAGACAATAAATTTTTAACAATTAACAAACAATCAAATAAAATAATAACATAACAGAAAAATAACAAAATTATATGTACAACAATTACTCGAGCCTTGTCATTGATGTATATTCCATCAGCCTTTTTATGAGCCGTCGTCCATACATCATCGCGAATCACTGGGCCCTCAATCTCAGCCTCTTGAATATGTTAACAATTAATAAAAATTTTGTTCAATGAATTTGTATTTTATTAAAAATGAAATAAGATACTGATAAAGGGAAACTCACCAGCTCAGCCTTTCTACGTGCAAGTCTCTTCGATCCAATGTATGTGGCATCGTTATACGTCTTCTGTTACGTCTATTTTGAGCAGCCACATTCTAATTAATCGAATAAACAGATTAATTGATCAATCTCTTTGGAAAATAACATATATGAAGAAATGGATATAAGTAATTACCCTAGTGTTTGCGTTAAGTCGGTAGTCAATGAATGTAACCCATTGCTCATGTGGGATGCCAGATGGAATGTCAATGAGCAACTCCTCCTTAGTCTTTGTCTCATCGTAATTGAGCCGAAACACATTGTAATGCGCGGCTCTCCACTTTGCTTCAACTGACTGTAAAATTAACTTCCTGTGGTGGCCCATCACATTAAATTGTATTTACAAAAGATAGTACAAATGTCAGTGAAACACTAAAAATGTTTAGGTGTAATTAGGAAGAATGAACAGTTCATACCTGTATTATGTTTACGAAAGCTCCAGTCTTGTAATCTTCTAGAATGCTCCTCCAATATTTGTATGAGATCGGAAAGAAACAGAAGTTATCCTTAATAGTGTCGAGGAATACACCAAGGTGACCACCGCCATCTCCGATGGGCTGGTGGGTGTCGTTGAACTGGAAAACTATCTTGTGCTCCTGGAGTAATGCCCAAACGTTGTGGATAGTCATCTATCTGGGTGAAACTATTATGAAATAAAAAAATTAAATAATAATTTACTAATTAATGTATTCTCAAATGTATTACTTCCTATTCTAACTCTTCTCCGAGGATTAAGTAATATAAAACAAAAAAGCATTTCATGAATTTTAATTCTATTTACTAACAAACTTAATTCTATATTTTTCTAACAAATTAACATTCCTATCTAATTTGCATAATTAAACTTAACTAATTATATTTAATTTAAACTAAGTAAAAATAATTCAATTACAACAATTTTCATTTAATACAACAAGCTATCGTCATCAACAATTTTATTTTACCCTACAAAATTTCTTACTCATTTGTCATATACATCATGTCAAAAATATATTAATTTTTTTCATATAATATTATTTCATAGTATCCATTGCTTCGATTCCTCTATTAATAATTTAAGTCTAATATTTAATTATGTTTAATAATATAATAACTAACTTATTATATCTAAATTATTTATAATACTATTATAATTCAGTAAATTTATAAAATTATTATGCTTCTAATTTTTTATAAAAATTGTTAAAATTTTCTTTTTATGTAACTTGACTTTATTTTTTACTCCCTAATTAATTTAATCAACTCAATTTTATAATTATGAAAATAATATATTTAATTTATTAATTATGTTATTGTTTCTAAATAATAAATGAAAATGTATAAATTTCACTTTAAATAATTGTCCTTAACCAATTTTTCTATTAATAATTTATGTTTAATATTTAATTACATTTATTAATATAATAAATATTTTTATTATATCAAATTTATAATTATGAAAATTAAGTTACATAAATAGTAAATTTTTTAATTGTTATAAAAAAAATAACAACATAATATATATATATATATATATATATATATATATATATATATATATATATATATATATATATATATATATATATATATTATGTTGTTATTTTTTTATAACAATTAAAAAATTTACTATTTATGAAACTTAATTTTATTTTTTACTCCCAAATTAATTTAATCCATTCAACCTTATAATTATTAACAAAATATATTTAACTTAATAATTATGTCATTCTTCTTAAATAATAACTAATAATCACTCTATTATTATAACAATTGTAAATATTAAATAATTCTTACTCTTAATTTGATTAAATAAAAAACATATATTTAACCTACATAATATAATAAAAAAACATACAATTTCTAATAAACTATTTTAATTTAAAGTCATGAATTAAGTCAAACATACAAATATATAAAAAAATTCACAACATCAAAATAATTAAAATACATACCTTAAGCGAGAATAAGAAACTACGAATCACAAATGTCCGTAGATGACTAGAGTATCTTCATGAAAATTTGAAAATAATTATTTCAATAAATTTATTCAAACTTGCAACATATAATGAAAAATAATTCACAATAATAAAAATATTGAAAAGCATACCTTAAAGAAGAGTAAATATTTTTGAACTACGAATACAAATAAGTTAACAAGTGTTCTTCGCAAAGAAACAAGAGATTTTTCAATTACACAATGAAAGTGAAAGGAGTAACCACGGATTTATAAGGAATACCGTGACTTCAAGACGGTTGTGAAAACCGTTGCTAAAGTTAGTTCTAATGATGGTTTCAAAAAAAAATTCTCTAAAACCAGATTTAACGGTAGTTTCAAATAAACCGTCGTCTAAATGGCGTGTGGTATAACGATGGTTTATTAAAATCGTCGTTAAACCGGGCCCTACTCCCTATAAATAGTTCAATTACCGCCAGATTTAATGACGGTTGATAAGACTCATCTTGGAATAACGACGGTTTCAAGTGACCGTTGCTATATCACGATGAAAAATAGACCGTTGGTCCGGTTTCACAACCGTTTTAGAAACCGTCGTAATATAACGACAGTTCATTTAAAGCCGTTGTTATACCACACAGATTCGTAAAATTACGATAGTTAACTTCTAACTGTTATTAATTTACGACGGTTATATCAAAACCGTCGTTATATCCTATGGTATAACCACGGTTAGAAAACCATCGTTATATCGGGGCTTAGCGATGGTTTTTTTTACTGTCGTTAAGTCTCCATCGCTATATCCCACATTTCTAGTAGTGAAATTTGTAATTGTGATTCTCAACAATTGTATTTTTTCTTAATTACGGTAATTGAAACATAATTGCAATATGAATTTAAACCATATAAAATTTGAGTAAATTAGATTAATCTTTTTAAAGTTTGTAAAATTTATACTCACACTCTTTTTAGTTTAAAATTATACGAAAATCTATCTTCTATTCACAAAATTGTCAATAAAGCTTATATTTTATGTACTTTTTTCTCTTAAAAACTCATAACTAACTTAATTCAATGTAGTACAGATCATCGAAAGATCAAATTAATGGTTTTAAAATTTTGAAATAAATGAGGTTAGTGTAGGTAGGTTTTATAGTCTTCAGGAAAATTTCTTGACTTAATTTGAAACTAAAAGAAATGTGAGTGTAATTTTTACAAATTTTGGAGGAGGAGAATGTAACTTACTCTATATAATTTAGATCGTCATCTTGGTTAATGCGAATGTTTCATTTTTTATTAACTCTAATCACAAATAAATGAAAGCTAACAATAATTTTTTTAAAAAATAAATCATATGAGATTTAACCAGAAAAAAATATTAATTACTAAATCAATGGAAACTAAACCTAAACAAGAATGCCCTTACCTATATAGTCAAAATAGTTGGTGGAACCTGCAATTCCGGTGTGAACGAGAGGGCACAAAGGCAACTGGAGAAGATAATTAGGTATGCATGTTAGTGTTATCTATTTCTGTTAAGTAAATATGAATTTACACTTAGAAAATTTTTTACATTGTCAAATGTTTGAGTATGCTGGAAAAAATTTATAGAACAAATAATTTCTTATTTTAAAAGAAATTAACTTTATATTTAAAAGATTAAAAACAACTAATACTATCTTACAAAAAATTAAAAGCTCCGCCTCGGAAACGCAGACAAACTTTATTGGCAAAAAAGTGAAAAAGGAGAGGAGGGAAAAGAAAAAATAAAAAGAAAAGGGGGGGGGGGGTGTTAGAAGACTTTGTGGACTCAAGTCATCTGTGCGCCCAAAGGTTGTCTCCACACCACATACAGCTCTCTATTGAGATAACGTCATAATTAGGTAAAACAATTATCAAAATTCAGTTATTTTGAAGGTTTAGCACCATCTCCAATTTTGATTTGTTAATTAGATAAAAATTTACATTAATTTTTGTAGATTCTTCAACAAAATTGATATATTTAAATTATATTTTATAAGTACTTGGAATAATACTTAGGAAAAAAAGAGTAAATTACATTTATTGATATACTAAATTTTTTTAAAAATAAATTTATATTTTTTTTTAACTTTAATTCATACTAAAATTTTCTATTCAATTATAAAATTTTTAAATAAAATTTATATTTTATGAATTTTTTAAAAAATTCGCAATTAGTTATAAATAGTTTAATTCAATACAATTCAAATCATCAAACTTAAAATAAGAGAAATTAGTGTTTTCTTTAAAAGCTTGAGAAAAGTGAGTGTAGGTTTACAAAGCTTAAGAGAAAACTTTTATTTCAATTTAAAATTAGAAAGATTTTGAGTGTAATTTTTTAAAACTTCAATAAAGTAAATATAAATGGAATACGTAGTAAATGAGATCTTTGCCACGTTACAATTTGATGAAAAGGACTTGTTCCCTGTCTATATAGTTTTGTCCCAGTTCGTGGCATAAAATAACATAGATATAGTCGAAGAATCGAATTTATACACTTCCATTTCCATGCATTCAGATGGAACTTGGGGAATTCTTAATACTGGTCAATTTGACCTTCCATTTCCGACGCACGCTATTTAAGCATGTGTTGATGTATCCAATCAGAAATCATCACTTCCTACCAAACCACAAGGCAACAAAAGAGGAGGTTAAAACAGTGACGCATTGTAATTTAACCAAGCATGGAGGAGCACCAGAAAGGGAAGCAGGACAAGGAGGAGAAGCCGAGGGAAGAAGTCCGGTACCGGGGGGTCCGACGGAGGCCGTGGGGGAAGTACGCGGCTGAGATAAGAGACCCAAATAAGCAAGGGGCAAGGCTGTGGCTAGGGACATTTGAAACGGCGGAAGATGCAGCACGAGCTTATGATCGAGCTGCTTTTGACTTGAGGGGTTATCGTGCAGTTCTTAATTTTCCTAAAGAATATGATCCTCCTCAAGTAGGGGGCTTGCCGCCATACGCACCACATTTAGCACCGTCATCGTCTTTCTCTTCTCATGGTGGTGCCAGTGGAAGTTCGTCATCTGCTGCACAGCAGAGGGAAGTTTTTGAGTTTGTGTGTTTGGATGATAAGGTTTTGGAGGATCTCCTTGATGAGTTTGAAGAGGAGAAGAAAAAAGTGGGAGATTGAGCATACAAAATATAAAATATAGGTAGAACAAATTAATTATAATTAGATACATAAATATGTCAAAAATAAAAATGAGATTTTTTAAAATTCTCATTAAACTTTCACAGAATAAATTTCAGAGAGGAAAAAACACAGTTTATGGTACCTACTTTTGCATTAGTAGGTTTATTGATTTATTAAATATTATTTTCATCAAATTGTGTCATTCTCTCTTTAAATTTATTCTGTAAAAAATTTTGAGAACTTATCCAAACTCTCATAAATGAATCTCTTTCACTAAACGTGCAATGACATGTTTGTGTCAAATTATAATTAATCTGATCTATCTATAATTTATAAACCAAAGAATTTTCACTATTCTCTCTCCCTTTAGACATCAATAAGTAACTGAAATGAACTGGACCTAGCTCATCTCTTCAGATTCAAAAATAGAATAGGGAAAAAAAACCCAGACCTACCCTTTAGATTCTATTAATGATATTCTCAGTGTTTATTAATAAGGTCTCTGAATCAAAATAATTAAAATAAAGTTTATTCTACAGCTTCATAATTTTGTATTTCTTAATTCATAGCTTGATCTTACCAAGTTTTAATTTTGGCCATGTTGTGTGTTAGTGCTCTTACCTACGTACTGTGGGGGGTAACAATAAATATATTTCTTTTGAGTGAGATGATGAAATAATCTATACTAACAATTTATGTTGTTATTACTCTTTTATCCGTGCAATGCATGGTTGTTTTTGTATTATTCATTTTATAAAAAAATTTAAATTATTAATTATCAACATTAATTATTTTTAAAAGAAAAAGCTAGTAAAATTTTAAATTATTAATTATAACATGAATTATATTTATAAATTTAAAGAAAATGCTAGTAATTAGACCTTTTCTGATATGTATATATAAGATGCAAAGTATAAATCTCACAGAAAAATTGAATACTTGCTTTCAAATCTTGGTATTATGATATGAATGATAAATTGATCATATATCATAGTTGGGGGTGGATCCTTGCAAAGCTTTCTTTGTTGATCCCTATCTTATAGTTTCAAATAGGCAAGTTCAAATAAAATTGGGAGCGATTGAATAAAGAAAAAAAAAATAGGGGTAAAACTATAATATATGATAAATAAGCAGTGGCATATTTTGTAAAATAATTGTGGGTTCCACCAATGCCCATATGTCTACTTTTAACTCATCCACCTTAGCAATGCATTGGTGTCCAACTTCGTAGAATCCACCTGGACCGGGATCGTCTATAGTTTTCTACGGGGCGTACTGTTGGAGAGAAAATGAATGAGGATGGACCCAAATGAGGTCCACCACCCCATTCTCTATTTCTTTCTGAGTCACTATTTTGTGTACTTGTGGGTCGATTATTTTAATTTCGATATTTTTCCTTCAAAATTATGGGTATTGATGAGGATCTAAAAACAAATGGTGAAAAAAATTTAATCTTTGAGAAATCGAACCTTTCGTAGAATTAACTCTAAATATAATACGTAAATAATTTTTTTTATTTGAGCATTATCCTAACTTCTTACAAAATTGATGAAAACTTTTTGGGCTGAGTCTCTTGCACGATTCTGAGCTTGAAGTGTACATTCTGATTCTTAAGTCAATATATGATAAGAGCAAGAGATAGAGTTAAAAAGATTCATATATGAGAGGGAGATAGCACTATTTAGAAGAGCTCAATGCCATTTTAGAGAATGCCTGCTAATGTGTGATGCTTGCCATTGGTTTTGTACAAATAGTACAGTTTATACATATCATCACTTCAATATTTCGTATCATGATTATGGAGACATTGTAACATTGTATAATCAAGTCTATAGTAAGCTTGTTTAGGATTATTTGGTTGGGCCAAACTCGATTAGTAGTCTCTCAACTCAATAGCTCTGGATTAGTCTTTTTGTTTTAGGGATTGGCCTGTTTAAAAGGGAGATTCAAAATTATATATCATCAAAAATATAATTTCAATATATCAATTTTATTGAAGAATTTAACACAAAAAAAGTGTAATGCAAATTTTATCCAATTAACAAATCAAATTTGGAGATGGTGCAAAGAAAAATTGAATTTTGATAAATTTGTACGTAAATATGATGTTATATGCGTGTAATAATGCAACAATATCTCATTAAGGGCTGGAGATAACCTCTTGGTAAAGATGAGTTGAGCTCGCAAAGTCTTCTAAAGTTTGTCTTCTCTTGTGAACTATTTGTGTCTTTTGGATCTGTAATATTTTATAATTTTTAAATAATAATATTTTTTATAAATAAATATATTTTTATTTTTTTAAAAATGATTATGTTTTACTGAAAACAAATATACTTTTAATTAAAATAATTTTTTTGCTTAAAATAATTATATTTGCCTTTAATAATTTTTTTTAAAATATTCTTTCTTTTATTATGCATAAAGATATTTTATTTTGTGATTTGTTTTATTAAAATTTTTATCAAGAAAAGTCATGATTTAGAGTGCAACTAAAGTTTTGCAATAATATAAATTTTTAGAAATTTTTAAAATTTTTTAGGATGAAAAACAATAATCATATGTATATAATTAAAGAATAAATTTTAAATATTCAATTATTAAATAATATAAAGTAAAAAAAAAGAAGAAGAAAGGAGATGGAAGCGTAAAGGAGAGGCTCGGGCAGAGAAGGGAGAATTTCATCTTTCTCCTTCTCTCTTTAAAATCAAAATTCTCTGTAAGATATCTCCCATTCTAGACATCTAATTGAGATATTAGAGGTACCGTTGGACTTGTGGCGACGAGAGTTTCAAAATCCACTAATCAATTTCGCCCGAAGTTCGCTGGAAACTCGTCATAAAATCGTGAATAGTAACGCATAAGTAATGTTTCTAAAATACTTGAATTTTTTTATTGTTTTTCGAACTTCTAAGTTAAGGGTTTTGTTAAAGATATAGAGTATTGGTTGTATGATAAATTTCACGGTCAAACAACATGATTTGATGCTCTAATTTTGTAAATTGTTCTTCGGTGAACAGTAACAGTAAACAATATTTTCATATGCGTGAACAGTGTAACAACTCCAAATTATGTAACAATTTTTTTTTTATACAACATGAAGTTATTACCTCGTTACAACTTAACTTAAAATAACATTTATTTAATTTATACAATACAAAGTTTACATACATATCATTAATCAATAATATTCGTACAAAAATCTAACACATATATAATTACATCTTATTCATCCCTGTTGATCAGTTCCGGAGATACAGGTGCAGGTGGTTGCACCTTCACCGGAATCTTAGTCAACTTGACCATAGACACCATATATATTACTAGGATCAGCTCAAAATAGAGTAACTCGATCCAACATACGCTAAAAGCCAGTGCCATAGAGAAAATCTGCATAATTATTCTTCTGAACATGACATGAAAATATAGTGAGAATTAAATCTCAGTAAGTTCAACAATAAATCATCATCAATATAGCTCTTCACGTCATATTCAGTTGTATAAACTACAGCAAATATCTTTGGTCACATAAATGCACTATATCTATGTACATGAGAATCGTACAATAATGACATGTATGATAGGATTAACTATTTTCAGAATATCATATGATGACTATCAATTTATTCTCATATCAAGCTACCCTGGTCAGGGTGAGTATTTTCTACTCTTCGGTACGGGCTTTTCTCGCTCTGTCCGACATGGTCCACTTTCTCTTTCTTTTCTCATTAACATAATCATAATCGTTGGTAGGGCGTCCCTTACCGGTGCACCACACGGATTGCCATGTGACCGTGCTCATTTATTTTCTTTTCATAATAAAAGCCAAAAATATGATTTCAATAACAAGTATGTTCATCAAAATATAATTATTACCAAAAATCATTAGTAATCATGCCATGAACATAACTATTTCAAATATCACTTTATAAAATATTTTCATGTCAAAATTTCACACTTAAGATAGTAAGAAGTTCATACAATGGCAATAGCTATGACATATACTAGTCATTTATTATTTTCATTTATAAGATTCTTCTTCTTTTTTAAATATTAATTTTATTTCTTTATTTTCTTGATGCAGGTTTTCATCATATCTGACCTTCTCTTACTAATCAGAGCATAACTCCCTCAATTTAACTCCGATGTAGGTGATCTTGGTTTCAATTTAAAGATAAAACAATTATCTAAAACTATTATGTTGAATAAGTTAGCAAAATATTAAGAAATCAAGGTGATATTACTCTCTCAAAGTACAGGTTATTTATTCTCGGGTAGATTCTGACCTCTACCTACTAATCTGTCCATATCTCACTCATACGAATTTCAAATTAAGTGATTCCAGTGACTAAAAATCCGTGACACATATAGAAATAATTGTTATGTTAATCTACTATCCTAAAATATTCTTCCCTGATTAACCAATTTCTGACCACTGTATATTAATCGGACCATATCTATCTCATACGGACTCCAAATTGATTGATTCCAGTGGGTAAATATCCATGACACATATATCTATAATTCTTATGTTAACCATTTATTTTAATTCCCTATAGAATGTTCTCAGAAATTAAAACACAGAAGCTCTCCCTACATATTCTTTCCTGATTAACCATTTTCTGACCACTGCTTACTAATCGGACCATATCTACCTCATACAGACTCAAAATTGAGTGATTCTAGTAGATAAATATCTTTGAGACATAGATATACATTTTTCATGTTAACCATTTGTTTAAATTTCTTACCGATTCTTCCCAGAATTTTAGAAACAGAAACTTAAAATTTTGCCACCCATAACCATACATATGCAGAACTATCTACACCAGCCTAAGTTTTCAAACATACATAATATATAACATGATATAGCAACATCCATGACCAATCATCAAAGTTCTAAGATCAAAATCTCATATAAATATTACAAGATTCAAAACTGTTCTTCAAAAAGAAATATTGTTAAACTTACCTTGAGCAATTATTCCTCTAGACTTCTCCTTCCTCTCCTTTTCTCACTCTATCTTGCTTCTATTTTTCCTCTCCCTCACTTGGACGAAAATTCTAATGTTATAAGGGTGGGTTTTGCTTAAATAGACCACCAAATAATTCATCTTTCATGATCATGGGTCTACCTTATCACAATTAGGATACACTTGGTTGAATTTTTGGAAAACGAAAAACTTATGTTCTTGTCTTCCTCTTCCTTAGTCAAGATATGCATAACAAAAGGAGATTTGTATTTTGAAAATTATGATAATATGTTTCTAAGATAAATGACAAGGTCCCTTTGATTTATGGATTCATTTTTTTTTCTTTTGTCTTAATCAAGTATGATAGGTTTTCCTTTTTAGGTGACAAATTTCTAGCCCTTGAATCTCCATTATTTGGTTGAAATTATTTGTGTGGGATAGGAATGTTTTGTCCTAATACCATGTATTATCATACCACTTGCTAAAATTATGAGTGTAGGATATAGATGTTTTGTCCTAAAACCCTGTATTATCATACCACTTGCTAAAATTATGAATGTAGGATATCACACCACTTGCTAAATTTTTGTCTTAATACCACGCCACCTAATCTTGATTACACCATTATTTCATAACTTTATTTTATTTTTATTTTTATTTTTATTTTTTTCTCTTGAATTTGGGCTAATTCTTGCCCATTTTCTTTACTTTGATTAGAATTCTACCTTTCATAATGGGCTTAGTCACATTTTCATGTTTTTTTGGGCTACCGGTCCAATTTCTATATCCTAGTCCAAGTCTATGTTTTATTTCTTCTTTGGGCTATCCTATTGGCTTGCTAAAAATTCATGTGAAGTAGAAAAACTCTATATGAAGTGTCCATAGGTGAAAGCCCAATTTATGGGTGGAGATACTAAATTTAGTAACTTTAATTGTTAAATTAGGAAAAATTACCCTAATCCAATCTTCTTGAAATTTTAATACCTTTACTTACTTCACAAAAATTTATCTTCCTTACCCAAGAATTTTACCTTTCTTTAGTATATTTATTTCTAATTTTTCTTCTTAGGTTTTCTCTCTTTACCTATTCCATTAATGTTAAAATATTTCTATGCATACACGTAAGGTGAAGAATTTCTAAGGATTATATTTTCTTAGATATTTAAAAATTATCTAATAAAATTTATTTCTTTAATTAAATATTTATGTACCTTTATCAATAAAAGAAACAAAATTAGGGATGTTACTTTGAATACATGAAACGAAATTAGGAATGTTTCAAACAGTGTCTGAATAGTGTATAAACAGTGTTTTAGCCGGCATGAATAGTGATTCTAGTCAATATAAACAGTATTTTTGGCATGAACAGTACCCCCAATCAGTTGACCGAGCTCTCAGAGTCATTTCTTAAGTTTTTGGACCCTCCGAACTCGTTTTAGAGGTCTATTTGGTTACACTTGAATTGAAAAAGTACATTTTGGGGCTGTCTATTTTGGGGTCCTTATCTTGTGAGTAGATAATTCTTTCTATGACTTACCCTATGCTCTTCTTGAACTTTAAATGTATAATTGGTTCTGTTTATAAGTTATTTATACTTTTATATGTCTCTGAAATGGATTAAATTACTTGATTTTCTTACTATCTGGCATATAGTTCAAGAAGAGTATGAGTTTGAAAATAAATTTTTGAACTTATTGAATATGTGATTCTAAATGTATTTCTCAACATATGGTAAAGAAAATATATTGTGCATATGGCATTGATATGTAAAGCTATAAGATTGCCTTGAAAAAGGGCATGTATAAGTGATAATCCGGATTGGGAAGTTTCTGATATAGAAATTGTACTGAGATTAAAAATTATGAATTATACTAAAACCTCTGTTTTGAACGATATGGCATATGTGCAAATAATGATTTCTGTGGAAGAATCATATTAGAAACATTTTTTGCTAACAACAGGTGATGTTAGTTCTGGTACACCTTGACACGCCAGCTAGCAGGGGTAGTGCTAGCCTCATGTGACAGCCAACACACGAGATATGATATGTGAAGGAGAGCGGGATGCCTCCTATTTGGACGAGATGTCAATTATCTGATATGAGATTTTTCCTCCCTTGCTGTGTGCTTGGTAAATTGCTCATATTAGAGTCCCTTCGCGTGTCGTCTTAAATGGTGGTAGGGCAAACCTTAATTGGGATGTTAAGTTTAGACAAATCCTACATCACTAAAGTACGGAAGGGTTTGAACTCTGATATGGTGGTTTTGATATAGGATCCTCCTAATGTTTTCATATGAAATATTTTGATGCATAACAACATTTGTTTAATGATCATACAATACAATATATGGTTTTGAATATCTGAATATCCTTTATTTTGAGAATATTTAAAATTCGGGTCCCATATGGATATACTTCCAAATTGTATTTTCTATTTGAAATTTTTTAAAATATAAGTACATCCATATATTGACCTAAGAGGTCATAGGAGGTATTATCTGTTCACTAAGTTGTCAAATTCACTACACAATATTTTCACATTTTTCAGATAAGATGATAGAGTTTGATCATTTCTCTTCAAATAGGTGATCAATTAGGCAACATGTCCTCTGGTGAGCCTATTTTGTTTCTAGGGCTCATAGATTTTAATTTATATTGTACTTGTACTTTAGAGTATGCTATGAATGCCACAAGCAGGATCCTTACTTCTGTTGTTACTCTGATATTTATAAATTTGGTCTGTATATTGTGTTTACATAAGAGAACTTATCTATATTTGTTTTCATAATTAACGCTTGTATTATACCTATTTTAGAAAAGATCTGTCTGTAAAATATGTTTCACGTATCCTTAAAAGTAGGGGCATGACAGGTTCACCCCAGGAATTGGAGGTTCCCCTAATTAATTTGACTATAGAGGTAATGGCGTTTAGGTTTAGTTTTCATAGATTTATTAATTAATATTTTTCTCGTTATATTGGAGTTGGTTTATCAAATAGTATTTGTCACACATGATATATTTAAAATTATAATTTTTTTAAGAAGAAATAACATTTGTCCATCCTAATCTATACCTTCAATTATAGTTTCTCCCCTAATATAAAAATCATTACAATATCTTTCTAATTTAATTATATATATATTGCCAAAAGCACATTACTTATTAAATGGCTTTCTTCTTTAGTATATAGATTGAGGGGATATTTGTAGTATCCCGTAATTTTTAAATAATAATATTTTGTTATAAACAAATATGTTTTTATTGTAAATGATTATGTTTTGCTAAAAATAAATACGCTTTTAATTAAAATGATTTTTGTTTTATTTAAAATAATTATATTTGATTTTAAATAATTTTTGTTTTATTTTTATAAATTTCTTTCTTTTAATATATATGAAGATATTTTATATTTTGATTTTTTTATTAAAATTTTATCAAGAAAAGTCATGATTTGATATTGCAACTAAAATTTTGTAGTAATATAAATTTTTTAGAAATTTTTAGGTTGCTTTAAGATGAAAAATGATATATATATATATATATATATATATATATATATATATATATATATATATATATATATATAATAATAATAATAATAATAATAATAATAATAATAATAATAGTAATAATAATAATCTTAAATATTTAATTATTAAATAATAATAAGTAAAAAAGAAAAAAGAAAAGGAAAAAAGAAACGAGAGGCAAAGCATACGATGGAAGCAAGGGGTTCTTCTTTCACTTTCTTTCTCTAAGTTCTACTTTTTCTCTAAGATTTCTTCCAATATATGCATCCAATTGAGATACTAGAAGTACCGTTAGATTCGTGGCAACGAGAACTTCAAAATCTACAGATCAATTTTGCAGGAAACTCATCGAAATTTCGCCGAAAAATCATGAAAAGTAACTTATCGATAGTTTTTCTAAAATGCTAGATTTTAGATGGTTTCTCAAGCTTTCAAGTTAGAAGTTTTGTTAAGGATATAGAGTATTGGTTGTATGATAAATTTAACGGTCAAACAAAGTGATTTGGTGCTCTAATTTTGAAAATTGTTCTTTGGTGAACAGTAACTGTGAACAGTGTCTGAATAATGTGTGAACGGTATTTCTAGCATGAATAGTTTTTTCTGACCATGAATAGTCCCATCAGTTGACCAAGCTCCCGAAGTTATTTTTAGGTTTTTAAACCCTTCGGACACATTTTTGAGGTCTATTTAGTCAAATTCAAATTTGATGTGAGCATGGCTAGCAAATGGAAATGTAATGCAGATCTACTCAAAGTCCTAAGTGGACCTGTCATAAGAGCTCAGGCTAAAAGATTCAAAGAAGAATTTAATGGTTTCATTCTATAGGTCCATCAAGGAGATACATGTATTACTATAAAAGAATAGCCCAAAACTGTTCAATGTCATTAAAACCCACTTAAATATGGGTCAAGACCAGCCAATCTGAATATGGACCTAAAGTGCAAGAAGATTGAAGGCTAAAAACTGAATATAGGCCCAAAATAATGGATTTATTTCATGGCCCAATTTAAGGTACATTTTTATTTATTTATTTACTTTTAGTATTTTGTTTATTTGATTAGGAAAGTTTCCTATTTGATAGTTTCTAGAAGAGTTTCCTATTTGTATTTTTCCTTGTCCTATAGGAGTTTCTTATTTGATAATTTCTAGAACAATTTCCTATTTCTAATTTTCCTTGTCCTATAGGAGTTTCCTATATAGTTTTTCTTGTTAGTTTAGGTTATTGGCCTATAAATAGGCATGTATACTAGTAAACAAATCATTTGATCATTTATAATATTGAGAAGGTTTTCTCTTTGGTTCATTAAAGAACTTTTTTTGAACTTATCAAGATTTATCTTGTGGCGTTCAAGTAAGACTTATCACTTACAATCTTCTTCCTCTTTCTTGAGTGTGGCGTCTGCAATATTTCTTATACCTTTGGTTCTTATCTCTTTATAGATAATGGGTCAATGTCATTTTCTTTAATTTATTTTTGTTATAAATCTGATTAGAACACGATCCTTCCAATTGGATCCCATATTGATTTCGGGTCTCACTACTCTTGGTGAGGTTCATATCAGGGGTTCACATCATTTGGTATCAGCGCTTAAGTTCTAAATTAGGTTTGATCTATCGTATTTGTTTTCTTATTCTTATTCCATCTTACTATCTTGTATCTTTTTTTTTGTGTTCTTTATTATTTTTATCTTCTAATTTTCGTTTTATTTCTAATGTTCCTAGTTCAAGTGCATATTTGAAAAAAAAGAAATTAAAAAAAAAAGAAAAAAAATAGGAATTGAAAAAAAGAGGAAAAAAAGAGATGCAGAATTCTGAAAAAAAATTTGAAAAAAAAGAGGTTAGAATTCAGTATTGTTGAAATTCAAGTTTTCACCTAGTTTGTGCAATCTGGTTTAAAAAAAGAAAGGGTAACCAATGATTTTGTTTGCTTCAATTGTTTCTCTTGCTTTGATCTTCTAATTTGTTTGTTTTTCTTACTTTGATTATTTTTCCTATCTCAATTGTTTTCTTTCCTTTAGTCATTGATTTCTTTCTATTCTAGTTGCTTCTTGTTCTGATTTTCTTATTCTATTACTTATCTTGTCTTTAATTTTTCCTAAAGTTCTATTGCTTTGTTTCCTTTGCTTTTTAAAATACTGTTTGTTTTTTCTTCCTTTGCTCTTTGTACTCTATTAGTTAAGTTTGGATTGTTGCAAGAAGATTTTTGTGTGAATTTATTTGAGTTCAATAAAGAACTGAAAGAGGGGACTAAGAGAGGAAAAAGGCAAGAGAGTGTGAGCTCATAAGAGGGAAAAAGTAAAAATTTGAATAAACACGAGTTTGAGTGCCATTAATCTTGAGAGAAACACGTGAGTTAGTGTTGTGAGAATTTGTTTTACTCTAATATTGTTTTGCAGGAAAATCATGTAACACAATAAGAACAAAAATACTTTCGAAGGTGTGTCGGGAATGGTAGATTCAAAATTGATGATGGAAACTTTAGTGAGTGAGATGAGGCGAGTTTTGAAAGAGGAGATAGAACAAGTTCATGAACATTTAGATCGGGTAGAGAATTCACAAAATACTCCTAATATGCATAGGAGAAAGATAGTTCAACTGAGGAAAGTGAGTTTTGAAGGTAGAGAGTATTATAGAGATGATTTTGATGAAATTGACAAGGATTTGAGTAGAAGATATGGTGAGAGGTTTAGAGAAGTTAAGAATTGGGAAAATAATAACTTGGGTAATTTTAAGATGAAGGTTCCATCATTTTAAGGAAAAAATGACCCTAAAGCTTATCTAAATTGGGAGAGAAGGATGGAGTTGTTGTTTGGTTGTCACAACTATTTTGAGTTGAAAATGGTAAAGTTGGCTATCATGGGATTTACTAACTATGCTTTTATTTGGTGGGATCAATTGATTTTAAGCAGGAGACGAAATGGAGAAAGGTCTATTGAGATATGGGAGGATATGAAAACAGTTATGAGAAAGCGATTTATTTCAAGTCACTACCTTAGAGACTTATTTAAGAAGTTGCAAAGCCCAACTCAAGGTTCTAAAAGTGTTAGAGACTACTATGATGATCAAGTGAGGTTAAAAAAGAAAGAGAGTAAAGAAAAGAAAATAAGTGAAAGAATTAAGAGAGAAAAAGAGATAGAGGACAGAAAAACTATGATAGAAAAAGAGAGAGAGGCCAAGAAAATTAAGAGAGAAAAAGAGATAGGGGTTGAGAAAATTATGAAAGAAAAAGAGATAGAGGATGAGAGAATTAAGAGAGAAAAAGAGAGAGAGGTTGAGAAAATTATGAAAGAAAAAGAGATAGAGGCCAAGAAAATTAAGAGAGAAAATGAGAGAGAGGCTGAGAAAATTGATAGAGAAATTAAAAGAACCAATTGGGACATTGAAAGAAAAATCGAGAGAAAACAAATGAATTTTTATGCAAGAGAAAGTGTGACAAAAATGTTTTATTTTCAATTTTGCCAATGGTTGTATTAATGAGCTAAACTCTTATTTACCCAATATTGAAATTTCTCTTTTGTAGGGTAATGTTCTCAATGCATGTGAAAAAGTGGCATTTGATAAGTTCTTTGGGCATAATAAATTTCTGTTTAGAAAAAATTAATTGTGTATGCCTAAATATTCATTGCAGGATTTGCTTGTTAGGGAAGCTCATTGAGGTAGTTTAATGTGGCATTTTGGCATATCTAAGACTTTAGATGTTCTACATATGAAACATGATGCAAAACGAATATGTGAACAGTTTTTAACTTATAGACAAGTTAAGTTTAAAATGAAGCCTAATGGATTATATACTTCTTTTCATCTACCTAGTGAACTTTGGATTGACTTATCTACAAATTTTGTGTTGAGTCTACCTAGGTCAAAATGGGAAAGAGATTTTATATATGCGGTTGTTGACAAATTTTCTAAAATGACATATATCATACCATGTCATAAAACTGATGATGTATCAAATATTGGTAATTTGTTTTTCAAGAAAATTGTGAGATTGCATGGCATGCCTAGGAGTATTGAGTCTAATTTGTTTTTGAAACATGTCAAGTTTGTATATAATAAGAGTGTGCATTTTGCAAATAAGTTTTCACATTTCAAAATTGTGCATGGTTTTGATCCATTAACCCCTTTGGATTTAATTCCTTTATCGATGGATGATTGTGTTAACTTAGATGAAAAGAAGAAAGTTGATTTTGTTAAGCAGATCTATAAGAAGGCAAGGCAAGACATTGAGAGAAAAATTGAACAATATGTCAATAAACCTAAAAAGGGACATAAAAGAATTATATTTGATCCTGAAGATTGGGTTTGGTTGCATATGAGGAAGGAAATGATTCTACCCCAAAGGCATTTGAAATTACTTTGACGAGGATATGGTTTATTTCAAGTGATTGAAAGAATCAATATCAATGCCTACAAGCTAGATCTTCCAAGTAACGATAATGTTAGTGTGTGTTTCAAAGTTATTAATTTAACTCTTTTTTATGTAGGTGCTGATTTGAGGACAAATCCTTTTCAAGAGGAGGGGAATGATGTGAGCACGGCTAGCAAATGGAAATGGAATGCAGACCTGCTAAAAGTCCTAAGTGGACCTATCATAAGAGCTCGGGCTAAAAGATTGAAAGAAGAATTTAATGGTTTCATTCTAGAGGTCCATCAAGGAGATACATGCATTACTACAAAAGAATAGCCCAAAACTGGTCTATGTCATTAAAATCCACTTAAATATGGGTCAAGACCAGCCAATCTGAATATGGACCTAAAGTGCAAGAAGATTGAAGGCTAAAAACTGAATATAGATCCAAAATAATGGATTTATTTAATGGCCCAATTTAAGCTACATTTTTTTTTCTGATTTATTTACTTTTAGTATTTTGTTTATTTGATTAGGAAAGTTTCCTATTTGATAGTTTCTAGAAGAGTTTCTTATTTGTATTTTTCCTTGCCCTATAGGAGTTTCCTATTTGATAATTTCTAGAACAGTTTCCTATTTCTAATTTTCCTTGTCCTATAGGAGTTTCCTATATAGTTTTCCTTGTTAGTTTAGGTTATTGGCCTATAAATAGGCATGTATACTCGTGAACAATTCAGTTGATCATTTATAATATTGAGAGGGTTTTCTCTTTGGTTCATTAAAGAACTTTTTCTGAACTTATCAAGATTTATTTTGTGGCGTTCAAGCAAGACTTATCACTCACAATCTTCTTCCTATTTCTTGAGTGTGGCATCTGCAATATTTCTTATACCTTTGATTTTTATCTCTTTATAGATAATGGGTCAAGGTCATTTTCTTTAATTTATTTTTGTTATAAATCTGATTAGAACACAATCCTTCCAATCGGATCCCATATTGAATTCGGGTCTCACTACTCTTGGTGAGGTTCATATCAAGGGTTCACATCAAGATTTAAAAAGTATATTTTGAGGCTATCCAATCTGGAGCCTTACCTAGTGAGTAGATAATTCTTTCTATGATTTACTCTATGCCCTTCTTGAACTTTAAATGTATAATTGATTATGTTTACAGGTTATTTATACTTTAATATGTTACTGAAATAGATTAAATTATCTGAATTGTTTACAATCTGGTATATAGTTTAAGAATGGTATGGTTTTGAAAATAGATTTTTGAACTAATTGGATTTGTGATTCTAAATGTATTTCTTATCATATGGTAAAGGAAATATATTGTGCACGTGGCATTGATATGTAAAGTTATAAGATTGCCTTAGAAAAAGGCATGTATGTGGTTACTCTGATTGAGAAGTTTTTGACAAAGGAATTGTACTGAGACTGAAAATGTTGAATTTATACTAAAACCTCTATTTTGAACGATATGGAATATGTGTAAATAATTATTTTTGTGAAGAAATCCTATTGAAAACACTATTGGCTAACAGCAGGGAATGTTAGTCCTGGTACACCTTGACACCTCAGCTAGTAGGGGTGGTGCTAGTCTCGTGTGACGGCCAACACACGGGAGTTATGTGTTATTTGGAGAGAGCAGGATGCGTCCTATATATGTGTTATTGATGATATGTGATTTTCCATCCCTTGCTGTTTGCTTAGGATTATTATTGGTTCTGATATGGAAACCTCCTAAAGCATGTGAAATCTTTTATTGCATAACAATATTTTTTTTATAATCATGTTGTACTGTATTTATTTTGAATATTGGGTTATATTTTAAAATGAGGATATTTGAAATATGGGTTCCATATGGATGTACTTCCGAACTGTACTTTCTATGTGATAAATTTTAAAGTATAAGTTCATCTATATGCTGACCTAAGAGGTTATAGGAGGTCTTATCTGCTCATTGAGTTGTCAAACTCACTACACGATATTTACATTTTTTTCAGATAAAAATATAGAGTCTGGTCTTACAGATAGTTGATCAGCTAGGTTGCTTACTCTTTGAGTGAGCTTACATTACTTTCAAGGCTCATGTTATTTGAATTGTACCGTATTGGTAATCGAGAGTATGCTCTATATGCCACAGACAAGATCTTTGTTTCTGTTGTTATTATGATGTTTATGGATTTAGTCTGTATATGATATATACATGGGAGAACCTATATGTATCTATTTCCATGATAAAAAATTGAATTATGCATATTTATGGAAAATATCTGTTCATGGTACATGTGTTTCACGTGCTCTTAAAGTAGG